>CM067172.1:119993266-120129397 GCA_034093135.1 Erigeron breviscapus | reverse complement strand
CTAAATACTTGGTCTTTGTTTGTGCCACGTAAGCAAATCTTTTTGAAGATATTTTTATCCTACGTGGCATATAAACTTTTTCAACGCAATGATGGTCTTTTTACCTTGGGAAAACAAAAAGTACAAGTTGTTACTGTTTGTGGGCTGTAAACCGTCATGCATTTATGTGTGATGTGATGTAATTAATGCGGATCTCAGAACCCGATCAAAAATGTTATTTGATAATTTCAAATAAACCGTTTGAGTTCCACATTCCTTCTCCTATATATACCCACTTTCAATTTCAATTGCATTTACTTCGAACATATTTACTCCCAAATCTTTCAAATTCCTTCATTTACTTCTTCATTCAATTTCCAATCATATTTATCTCTCTTATTTACTCCATTTTCATTCATTCTTTCATCAAATCTTCATCATAACCTATATATTCAATTTCATTTTCATCTATTCCTTATAAATGGCACCTAGACAATCAAGAACTAAAAATCTGCTTGCCAATGAATACATTCCTTCGGAAAATGTTGCTAGGGCACCTCATATCAATCTTGAGGCAAGTGCCATAAGAATCAATATGAATAACTGGATGGCAAGACTCTCTCTGTCCAGTGTTCATGATGCCCAATCGATCATTGGGAGATTAAACTCATTCTTTCTCTCTTGCCCATTATATGGTGCATTAACATTGAATCCAGGAAGGATGTACCACGAGTATTTGTGTGAATTCTGGTACACGGCTACATATGACGATGAAACTTCATCGATTAACTATACTCTCAAGGGAGGTACCAGATCCCTTGGTTTCACAGCTAGTCTTCTCAGGTCTGTTCTCCAGTTAAACTATCATGAACAGAATGAGTTGCCTATTGAGCTTCCCACTGGTATAAATACAAGGGAAGTATGCAGATTAATGGGGCATACAGATATATTGGATGAGCATGGGCAGCTATCCAGAAAGGGGACTATCTGTAACACCCATTTCGTAAAAATATGGATTTCCAAAAACTTTTGCCTAACGGCATCAATTATGCGGAAACGATTTATTAAAAACTCTCAACAAGGAAAACAGTTGAGAAGCAATAGTGGTGTTACTAACATATCGTAGAAATAATAAAAGAAATCCATAAGATTGCCCAACATAAAGCAATCATAACCTAGTCATTACATAAGTTCCATAAAGGAAATCAATAACATAAGGTCTATGCGAAGCTATTGGGTAAACTAAAGCCAGCTTGATCATCTACCCATCTCTCGACAAAGCTTCACACGTCATCTCACTGCCTAACCTGAGGGGTGTCAACACATTAAAAGAAACAAGTGTTAGCTATAAAGCTAAGTAAGATAACACCAGGTTTAAGCAAAACATTTCGTCCATTTAAAACGTCCTTTTAAAACTTTACGTCATTTTAATTAGGCATTCATATCATCGTATAAACATATCCACATCACATATAAGCATAGAGTTCTTGACCCTAAGTGTGCCTAATCCATTTCATCATTTCATCTCATCTCGTTAAGTTGTGACTAGGTCACCGTTAAGTTGTAACCGAAGTTACCGTTAAGTTGTAACCGAAGTTACCGTTATCATATAGGGTATGAGTTTGTGTGCAGGCGGTCATACGACCTCAAGGAAGCTCACACCCGACTTGATGGAAAAGTCTTTCGACGGTCCATCTGCGTCGTTAAGGAAGGACAATGTCAATCCTTGAGTAGCACGTTATGTTCATGACATTAGGTGGGTCATCAGTGTAACATCCCAAACTTTTCTTTAAGATTTGACTAACGCCGTTAAGTCAACTTTGTGTGTGTCGAAAAGTCTAGTGTGAATATATGCATATACGTAGTTAATGTGTGTTATGTGTGAGGCTTGGAAGCCTAAATATTAATGTAGTATAAATGTGTGAAATATGAAGGTTTATGTCTATGTAGTGACATCTAATGAAGGGTTAATGTTGTATATGGTCAATAATGCAGTTTGTGACCAATAATGAAGGATATAGAAGCCGAGGGCTGATTTTGACATAGGTGGAAATTGAAAAACGGGTTTAGGTTAGGATTACCCTAATCTAGAGTTAATTGGCAGCCATTAGCAAAGAATAAACCAATTAATCCTTTCTTTAATCCTAAAGCAGTTAATCGAGCATTTGATCAAACGATTTGGTGTTGTAATTGATCGATCATCGAGTCAAGCAGGTAATCATTGATGTATTGATTGTATTTTCAGATTTAGAGGTGGTTTAATTATGAATCAAATCTGATTAAAAAGGGATTATGCAAGTAATTAGGGCTTAAAAGGTGTTTTGGTTAATTAACGTGCAAAACGATGTTAAACGAGTTTGTAATCGATCCGGATGATCAAAATATGTTTAATTGTGTCGAAAACATGTTTTGGAAGAAGTTTTGATGAGTCGTTTATTGGGAAAATCGAAGATTTTGGTCTGTTTATGAAAAGCTGTCGAACAGGGATGAAACGAAGATAATCTTCGTTTCTATCTTCGTTTTCACCAAGTTCGTAAGAAGGAGTATTATTAAGTTCGTTGTTTAAATCCGTTTGAAGTCAAATTCGTTGGCTAATTCGTAAGCTAGAAAGCAAAACGAAAATGAAGTTTAAATTCGTTTAACGGCCTATCTTCGTAAAGTGTGACTTAAGTTCGTTTTCTGCTTAAGTTCGTAAGATTGATTTTTGAGTTATCTTCGTAAGACCAAATTAAATTCGTAAGAATCCATTTTCGTAAAGTAAAACCAACGAAGATAAAGTTCGTACGAAGATTAAGTTCGTAAGAACCAAACGAAGATAAGGTCTAACTTCGTAAGGTGTAATTCTGGAATTTTACGTAGCCAGTCTTAAGTTCGTACGAGGGTCCATTTAAGGTCCTAAATGACTTATACTTTATATGTTAATGTACGATAGGTGTCGGGAAGTACTGATAAGCACTATTAGCTATTGTTTGCACGCGTACGCTACTACCAGGTAAGATACACTACTTTGTCACGCTGGGGGATCAACTAAAAGCTGGTTTCAAATCATATACACTTCCATTCGGTACCTTATTATTGCATGTGGGCTTAAGGGTTACTTGGGAGGTATTATGGGTTATGCAGTTGACCATGAGACCTGAGATGCAGTCCCTATGGTAGTGTAATGCAGTATTGCTTAATGTAGTATGTAGCTATGCAGTTGATGTAGTTTAATGAAGTATCTCTTATATGCATGATGATATAGAAATGAAGTTGATGTGTGATATGCATGCTTGACTTGTACGCCTAGTTCACTAGACTTGCTAGGTTGCTATGTCACTTGCACGTTTAAGGATCCAAACGTAAAGAAGTTAAAGTGTGTGAATGTCTAGGAATGTGTGTTACCTAGACTATATGTGTGTGAATGTTTGGGAATGCAGGGACCCAAATCTATATGTGTGAAATTGAGCTCATAAAACAGATGCAGTGAAAAGTGTTAAGCTTAACCCGTACTAGCCTTAGCCGGGCGAGTGCGTAGATGCAGTTGTTGCTTGGGTGGCTCCTCGCAACATGGTCTTTATAACGCAGGGCGAGTAATACGAGGGGTTGACCAACCTCCATATACGGATTACTCAAGGATTGGCTTGCCATTCCTTAACGACGTAAGATGAGTAGTCTTTTGACTAATCATCCAGTCGGGTGTGATGCAGGGCACACTTATATGCAGTTAACGAAGATACGTGTGACAATGTGTGAACTAATAATGCAGATAACGAAGATATGTGTGATCATGTGGGAACTAATGCAGGATAGGCACATTTAGGATGATTATCCTAATTGAAACGAAGTTGAAATGCAGTATATGTGTGAACGTGTGATGTGTGTTGTGCCTATTAAAACTTGTCTAATAATGAAGATCGTTTTAATTGGACAAATGCTTTTAAATTAAGTGTTATCTTACTTAGCTATTCTTATAGCTAACACTTGTTTCTTAATGTGGTTGTTCCCTCAGGTTTAGCTTGATGGAATCTAGATGCAGGACGTGTGAGATTGGGTAGATGCAATGCAGGAGCCTTAGCTACCCTTAGACGATGCTTTCTTTAGACATTCATTACATTTCGTATTTAATGTCGAATCTATGTAGTGATGTGTGAACGGTTGTTTTATGTTGGGCAACCGTTGGGTTTTCAATTGAACTATTGTTTGATATGGCATGTAACACCAAATAAATGCAGAAACCGAAATGTTTTTATCGGTTTTGACTTTTACAGTCTTTACTTCCGCAATTTAACACCGTTCGGTGAAAAGTTTTTGAAAACCCATATTTTTAAACGACGGGTGTTACAAGTTGGTATCAGAGAAATGGTTTAAGTGAACCAAAATTCGACTTATGCCGTAGGATTTTGGACTTAGACCGACGAAGACCGTGTTAGGCTTAAGTAGGATGCCTAGCTTTGAGGTGAAGTACTCTAGGACGGGTTGGGATTGAGTGAGAGTGTAGGATTAAGGCTATTTGATGTGTGTTTATTGATATGTGGATATGTGTTTTAGCCTTTACTCTTTCGTTTCTCGCTCCTCCGTCGCTAGTTATCCTATTGCTACGATAGAAGGTCCACGAGGTGATGTGCCATTTTTCCAACTGAATTTGATAAGGGTGCGATGTAGTTTATGTGTGAAGTGTGGAAATGAAGGAATGTTGGAGACGTTGATGAAATGGTATTCCATTAATGTCCAACCCATGGGGTTCGTGACATGGATCGTAAAAGAAGTGAGATGCATATGTGTGAAGATGTTTGCGTGAATGTAGTTGGTGATGAGAAGGCGATACACAAATGCGGTAACGAACATGCGAGTGAAAGGATACAATTACAATTATGGTCCGGAACATAATTGCAAGTGTATCACGACGCGAGCGTGTTTGTATGACCATGCTTGTGTTGACCGGTGTACAAAGTAATGAAGCTGGAGAGATTTCTATGTAGTGAATCTTTATGTGTCGAGAGTAAACATCGTGTAATAACTTTAATAACCATGATGCCTTGTGTGTGTGGAAATGTGTGAAGATGCAGTTGGAACAATGGAGTAGATTGAGGACATTGAAGTGGTGTTTGCTTATTGCTAGTGTCCTGATGACATGAAGGTTTTGTGTGCTAGTAGGATGTTGAAAGAAGGTGCTCGGGACTGGTGGAAGAGCATTACTATTTCGATGACTCCGACTATGGTAACTGCTATTACGTGGGCTGACTTTAAGCAGAAATTCATTGAGGAATATATTGGGGTACATGAGCAGCGTAAAATGGAAAAAGAGTTCCGTGCTTTGACAGCTGAAGTTGGTAAAATTAATGATTATGCTCGTTCCTTTATGGAGAAGATGAAGTTCGTAGGCCATCTGTTCCGTACTGATGCAGATCAGGTTGCTTGCTATGTTGATGGTCTGCCTCCGAGTTATCGAGGTATCTGCAGGCAGCACAAGACTCTAACTGAAGCAATCAAGGAGTCTAAAAAGCTTGATGATGATTTCGCTTCGGACAAGAAAGTAGTTGAGAAAGTCGACGACAAGAAAGTGGGATTTAAAAGAAGGTCAAATTGGTCTTCCAATAACAATAATAATAAGAAGTTCCGTGGAAGTGGTAGTTCGAGCGGTGACCAAGATAAAAAGAAGAATGGGTCATGGTGTACATTTTGCAAAACAATTCATGAAGGGCATTGTACCGACAAGACAAGAAGGTGCCATAAGTGTGGGAAGTCAGGACATCTTGCCACTGAATGTAGGGACAAGACTCGTTGTTACAAGTGCCAAGAAACGGGTCATCTCATTGCCGATTGTCCACAGATGAAGAATGCTGGAAAGAAGACCGCCACAACAGCAACAAAAGTGAGAGCTCTTCAAATGACGGTTGATGACGCAAGGAACAACGATGAAGTGGTAAGTGGTACTTTCCTTGTTAACTCAAAGCCTGCCTCTGTTTTATTTGATTCAGGTGCAAATAGGTCGTTTGTGTCCACATTATTTGCTCCTAAGCTAGAAAGAGTCACTACTCCCTTAGATTGTTCATTAGAGGTAGAAATTGCTAATGGTACGGTTAATAATATACGTGTGGGATATGACGATTGTGACATTGAGATTGAAGGTTGTTCTTTTCCAGTCCAACTATTACCTACTACCTTAGGTGGTTTTGATGTAGTGATTGGTATGGATTGGTTGGCTAGAAATGAAGCTAGTATTTTATGTTCCCAAAAGATAATTCGCTTGCCTATATCCGAGGGTAAAGTGATAACGGTGTATGGAGACAAGAAGAGAGGAGGAATAAGGATTATTAGTATGATGAAAGCTATTAAATGTATAAGGAAAAACAAGAGCCATTTCTTGGCTTATGTCATTGATGCAAGAAAAGAGAAGTCTCCAATCGCTAGTGTTGAGGTAGTATCAAATTTCCCCGATGTGTTTCCCGATGATCTACCAGGTATTCCTCCCGATCGTGAAGTTACTTTTCAGATAGATCTTATTCCCGGTGCTACACCCGTTGCTAAAGCACCCTACCGATTAGCTCCTACAGAAATGAAGGAATTAATGACGCAACTACAGGAGTTACTTGATAAAGGGTTCATACAACCTAGTTCCTCGCCTTGGGGAGCTCCGGTTCTCTTTGTTAAGAAGAAGGATGGATCAATGCGCATGTGTATTGACTACCGTGAGTTGAACAAACGAACGGTCAAGAATAAGTATCCTCTCCCGAGAATTGATGATCTTTTTGATCAACTACATGGTGCTTCGTATTTTTCAAAGATTGATTTGCGGTCCGGTTATCATCAGTTAAAGGTAAAGAAGGAAGATGTAGCAAAGACAGCTTTCCGGACTAGATATGGTCATTATGAGTTCTTGGTCATGCCATTTGGGTTGACCAATGCTCCAGCCGCGTTTATGGACTTAATGAATCGGGTATGCCGCCCCTTTCTAGATCATTTTGTTATTGTGTTTATTGACGATATTTTGATCTATTCTAAGTCAGAGGATGAACACCGTGAGCATTTGAAAGCAGTTTTGGAGGTGTTGAGGGAGAAGAAGTTGTACGCAAAGTTTTCTAAATGTGAGTTTTGGCTCCGAGAAGTGCAGTTTCTTGGTCATGTTATTACATCGGAAGGTATTAAAGTAGATCCTTCAAAGATTGAAGCTGTTTCAAAGTGGGAGCAGCCAAAGACTCCTACCGAGATTAAGAGTTTCTTGGTTTGGCTGGGTATTATAGAAGGTTTATTCAGGATTTTTCCCGAATAGCCAAGCCTATGACGGAATTAACAAGAAGGGTGTGAAGTACGAGTGGACTGAAAAGCAGGAAAATGCATTCCAAACGTTGAAAAAGAAGTTGTGTGAAGCTCCTATCCTTGCCTTGCCTGAAGGTACTGATGATTTAGTGGTATATAGCGATGCTTCTATTACGGGTTTGGGTTGTGTTTTAATGCAGAGAGACAAAGTGATTGCTTATGCGTCACGTCAGTTGAAGCCTCATGAGAAGAATTACCCTACCCATGATCTTGAGTTAGCGGCGGTTGTGTTTGCATTGAAATTATGGAGACATTACTTATATGGCACTAAATGCACACTTTACACCGACCATAAGAGTTTACAATATATGTTTACTCAAAAGGAGATGAATGTGAGACAAAGAAGGTGGATGGAGTTACTTAAAGACTATGATTGTGAAATCAAATACCATCCGGGTAAAGCCAATGTAGTGGCGGACGCACTAAGTAGGAAAGTGCAAAGCTCTTCTTGTAAGTTGATGAGCATGCAAGTTCAGGCCAAGTCGGGTCTATTAGATCGAATTAAAGAAGCACAAAAGATGGCAGTAATGAAGGATAATATTGATAATGAGAGTATTGGAAAGAAGAAACGTCTTGTGATGGAGACAAATAGTCGTGGGTTTAAAACATACAAGGGTCGCATTTGGGTGCCACTGCTTGGTGGTAACCGAGAGTTGATCCTTGAAGAAGTCCATAGAAGTAGGTATTCGATGCATCCTGGTGTCACCAAAATGTATGCAGATTTGAAGCCGATTTATTGGTGGCCGGATATTAAAGGTGAAGTAGCTCATTTTGTAGCAAAGTGTTTGACGTGTGCAAGAGTGAAGACGGACCATCAAAAGCCTTATGGTTTGTTGCATCAATTAGAAATTCCCGAGTGGAAATGGGATCATATTACGATGGACTTTGTAACGAAGCTACCTAAAACGCCGAAAGGGAATGATATGATATGGGTGATTGTAGATAGATTGACGAAGAGTGCTCATTTTCTAGCTACCCGACAAGATGTGCCTTTAACGAAGATGGCAAAGATGTACATTGATGAAGTAGTTGCGAAACATGGAATTCCTTATCTATTGTTTCGGATCGAGACTCGAGGTTTGTGTCAAACTTTTGGAAGGGTCTTCAACGGGAGTTGGGTAGTAGAATAATTTGAGTACCGCCTATCATCCCCAAACCGATGGGCAAAGTGAGAGAACCATTCAAACCTTGGAGGATATGTTGAGAGCGTGTGTACTTGAATACGGTGGAGCATGGGATGAACACTTGAAGTTGATTGAATTTGCTTATAATAATAGTCACCATGCAAGTATTGGGATGCCACCATTTGAAATGTTATATGGAAGGAGATGTAGGACTCCAAGTTGTTGGATGGAGCCCGGTGAAAAGCAGTTGACCGGTCCCGAAATTATTGAAATTACCTCTGAAAAGGTTAATGTAGCTAAAGAAGCCTACGTGTGGCAAGAGAAAGGCAGAAAACATATGCAGATAAGAAAAGGAGACCGATTGAGTTTAATGTGGGTGATTTAGTGATGCTGAAAGTATCACCTTGGAAAGGAGTTATCCGATTTGGAAAGAAGGGAAAGTTGAGTCCAAGATTTATTGGACCTTTTAAAGTGGTGAAGCGCATTAAGGATGTGGCATATCAGTTGGAATTACCTCCAGAATTGGATGGAATTCACAACACCTTCCATGTATCCTACTTGAGGAAATGTTTAGCTGAGGAGTCGAGTGTGATTCCTATTAAAGACGTGAGTATTGACCCAATGAAGAGAATAGTAGACGAACCGGTAGCGATACTTGGAAGAAAGCAAAAGAAGTTACGCCGAAAAGTGATTGAGCTTGTCTTGATAAAGTGGAAGCATAATCATGGAGAAAGCTTGACTTGGGAAACTGAAGCAATAATGAAGGAGAAATATCCCGAGTTGTTCCTATCTGATGAGATTCCGGGGACGGAATCCTCTTAAGGGGAGGTAATTGTAACATCCCAAACTTTTCTTTAAGATTTGACTAACGCCGTTAAGTCAACTTTGTGTGTGTCGAAAAGTCTAGTGTGAATATATGCATATACGTAGTTAATGTGTGTTATGTGTGAGGCTTGGAAGCCTAAATATTAATGTAGTATAAATGTGTGAAATATGAAGGTTTATGTCTATGCAGTGACATCTAATGAAGGGTTAATGTTGTATATGGTCAATAATGCAGTTTGTGACCAATAATGAAGGATATAGAAGCCCGAGGGCTGATTTTGACATAGGTGGAAATTGAAAAACGGGTTTAGGTTAGGATTACCCTAATCTAGAGTTAATTGGCAGCCATTAGCAAAGAATAAACCAATTAATCCTTTCTTTAATCCTAAAGCAGTTAATCGAGCATTTGATCAAACGATTTGGTGTTGTAATTGATCGATCATCGAGTCAAGCAGGTAATCATTGATGTATTGATTGTATTTTCAGATTTAGAGGTTGTTTAATTATGAATCAAATCTGATTATAAAGGAATTAACGAGTAATTAGGGCTTAAAAAGGTGTTTTGGTTAATTAACATTCAAAACGATGTTAAATGAGTTTGTAATCGATCCGGATGATCAAAATATGTTTAATTGTGTCGAAAACATGTTTTGGAAGAAGCTTGGACGAGTCGTTTATTGGGAAAATCGAAGATCTTGGTCTGTTTATGAAAAGCTGTCGAACAGGGATGAAACGAAGATAATCTTCGTTTCTATCTTCGTTTTCACCAAGTTCGTAAGAAGGAGTATTATTAAGTTCGTTGTTTAAATCCGTTTGAAGTCAAATTCGTTGGCTAATTCGTAAGCTAGAAAGCAAAACGAAAATGAAGTTTAAATTCGTTTAACGGCCTATCTTCGTAAAGTGTGACTTAAGTTCGTTTTCTGCTTAAGTTCGTAAGATTGATTTTTGAGTTATCTTCGTAAGACCAAATTAAATTCGTAAGAATCCATTTTCGTAAAGTAAAACCAACGAAGATAAAGTTCGTACGAAGATTAAGTTCGTAAGAACCAAACGAAGATAAGGTCTAACTTCGTAAGGTGTAATTCTGGAATTTTACGTAGCCAGTCTTAAGTTCGTACGAGGGTCCATTTAAGGTCCTAAATGACTTATACTTTATATGTTAATGTACGATAGGTGTCGGGGAGTACTGATAAGCACTATTAGCTATTTGTTTGCACGCGTACGCTACTATCAGGTAAGATACACTACTTTGTCACGCTGGGGGATCAACTAAAAGCTGGTTTCAAATCATATACACTTCCATTCGGTACCTTATTATTGCATGTGGGCTTAAGGGTTACTTGGGAGGTATTATGGGTTATGCAGTTGACCATGAGACCTGAGATGCAGTCCCTATTGTAGTGTAATGCAGTATTGCTTAATGCAGTATGTAGCTATGCAGTTGATGTAGTTTAATGAAGTATCTTTATATGCATGATGTATAGAAATGAAGTTGATGTGTGATATGCATGCTTGACTTGTACGCCTAGTTCACTAGACTTGCTAGGTTGCTATGTCACTTGCACGTTTAAGGATCCAAACGTAATGAAGTTAAAGTGTGTGAATGTCTAGGAATGTGTGTTACCTAGACTATATGTGTGTGAATATTTGGGAATGCAGGGACCCAAATCTATATGTGTGAAATTGAGCTCATAAAACAGATGCAGTGAAAAGTGTTAAGCTTAACCCGTACTAGCCTTAGCCGGGCGAGTGCGTAGATGCAGTTGTTGCTTGGGTGGCTCCTCGCAACATGGTCTTTATAACGCAGGGCGAGTAATACGAGGGGTTTGACCAACCTCCATATACGGATTACTCAAGGATTGGCTTGCCATTCCTTAACGACGTAAGATGAGTAGTCTTTTGACTAATCATCCAGTCGGGTGTGATGCAGGGCACACTTATATGCAGTTAACGAAGATACGTGTGACAATGTGTGAACTAATAATGCAGATAACGAAGATATGTGTGATCATGTGGGAACTAATGCAGGATAGGCACATTTAGGATGATTATCCTAATTGAAACGAAGTTGAAATGCAGTATATGTGTGAACGTGTGATGTGTGTTGTGCCTATTAAAACTTGTCTAATAATGAAGATCGTTTTAATTGGACAAATGCTTTTAAATTAAGTGTTATCTTACTTAGCTATTCTTATAGCTAACACTTGTTTCTTAATGTGGTTGTTCCCTCAGGTTTAGCTTGATGGAATCTAGATGCAGGACGTGTGAGATTGGGTAGATGCAATGCAGGAGCCTTAGCTACCCTTAGACGATGCTTTCTTTAGACATTCATTACATTTCGTATTTAATGTCGAATCTATGTAGTGATGTGTGAACGGTTGTTTTATGTTGGGCAACCGTTGGGTTTTCAATTGAACTATTGTTTGATATGGCATGTAACACCAAATAAATGCAGAAACCGAAATGTTTTTATCGGTTTTGACTTTTACAGTCTTTACTTCCGCAATTTAACACCGTTAGGTGAAAAGTTTTTTGAAAACCCATATTTTTAAACGACGGGTGTTACATCAGACCACCCGGAACTACTCGCCACGTATGACTGTTGCAAGGAGCAACCCAAGCAACCACCTCAGCGTACCTATATCCACCGTCAGGCACGGGTTATGCATAACACTTATCCACATCTAATTAGCTCGAGCATATACCACATTTAGTTTAGGTTTCTTATGTTATCCTAAACTAACCATCATCTATCATCATCTTTTCACGTTAGGGCCCTTAAAACGTGCACATGTCATGGCAACCTAAAAAGGTCTAGTGTTCTAGATGAACAAGCCACATATACATGCACATATCAACATTACATCATTACATCATATCATTAACCACCGTTCGTCATAACATATCATATCGTTGAGCATATCATTAACATCACATATCATATCATAAACCACCGTTCGTCATATCATATCATATCGATAAGCATATCATCAAACATAGCGTATCATGTCATAAACATAACTACGGGGAAGCATTTTAAGCATAGGCATCGTCATCATTATTCCCTGAGTACCTCCCATATCAACCCAACCACATTATAGGTTATACATTACCGTTATGGAGGTTATAGTTTATGAAACCATTTCTTGTTGCACCCTCAGCGTGACAAAAGAAGTGTATCTTACCTCTTGAAAGCGTAAAAAGCAATATAACTTGCTAGCAACCTTGAGTCGTGTTCTTAATCACCACTAAAGAGGGAGAATGGATCGGCCTATGAAACGAGTGAAAATCACCTCCAAAAACCCTATGTCGAGCGATCGGTGGTGCTGTTTTCTTTTGATCGGCCTAGACCTAATCCACGGCCCTATGTGTGTGTTTTGTGAGTATTTTGGCCAAGTAAAGGATACCTTAGATATGTAGTTGCACAAAACCGATCACACGAGTATATAATATGTTAAATCCAACCTTAGACAAGTCGAATTAGGTCCTTACACACAACATGTAACCCAAGATTTGCACAACAATTAATCCAATATATGATTCACCTAGATGTTCTTGATGAAGATTCTGGGATTTTCAAAGAGAATCTTAGATAGAGAAGTTATGTGTGTAAAACTCTTTGAAGAAATGAAAGATCAACATATATATAGGCATGAATATAGTTGAACTCAACCATGGTCGAACTCAACCAGGTCGAATTCGACCAGGTCGACCCCAACCAGGTCGAACTCCATTCATATCTGGAAACTAGACTCTTTTACAAAAATGTGGCGATTTGAATCGTCAAAAACGGAGTTACGGTTCAAAAGTTATGGCCAAAACAAAATCAGTACGTTTTTCTGTTGTCGACTTGACTATACTACATTCATATAACTTTACACATTATGCCCTTATATTATCTTTAAGGCATTAAAGCCTCTCACATATAGCATATTAAACACACGTAAGCATTAACTCGTTTAGATACTTAACGGTAGCGAAGTGTTGACTTAACGACTCAAGTCAACCGTCACACAAAAAGTTTGGGATGTTACAATTACCTCCCCCTTAAGAGGATTCCGTCCCCGGAATCACTTCAACATCAAAAAGGTGGGGATAGGTCTCCCGCATTACGGACTCGGTCTCCCAAGTCATACTTTTCGCCGTGATTATGTTTCCACTTAATGAGGACTAGATCGATAGTCTTACGTCGTAACTTCTTTTGTTTCCTTCCCAGGTTCATCGACAATCTGCTTGTTTGGATCAATACTTACGTCCACAAGTGGAATAACATCCGCTTCATTTGCATGGCATTTACGTAGATAACACACATGAAATGTGTTGTGAATTCCATTAAGTTCTGGAGGTAATTCCAGCTGAAATGCCTGTTCATTAACCTTCTTAATGATCTTAGAAGGTCCAATAAATCTAGGACTTAGCTTTCCTCGTTTGCCAAATCGTAATACACCTTTCCAAGGCGACACCTTGAGTAAAACCATCTCTCCTTCCTTGAAAACGAACGACCTCCTCTTCTTATCAGCATATGACTTTTGCCTTTCGCGAGCGACACGTAAGGCTTCCTTTGCAACGTTAACTTTATCGGCCGTAAGTTGTACTAATTCGGGTCCAGCAAATTGCTTTTCCCCGGGCTCCAACCAACAACTAGGAGTCCTACACTTTCTACCATATAGCATCTCATAAGGTGGCATTCCAATGCTCGCATGATAACTATTGTTATACGCAAACTCGACAAGAGGTAGGTGTTTATCCCACGAACCACCATAATCCATCACACAAGCTCTGAGCATATCCTCGAGCGTTTGAATAGTCCTTTCACTTTGCCCATCGGTCTGCGGATGATAGGCTGTGCTCAGACGAACTTGAGTACCAAATTCCCGTTGAAAGCTCTTCCAAAAGTTGGAAACAAAGTGAGCATCACGATCGGACACAATCGATAATGGGACACCATGTTTAGAAACCACTTCATCAATATACAACGTAGCGAAGTTCTCCATAGGAGCATTCTCACGAACTGGGAGGAAGTGAGCACTCTTCGTTAATTGATCGACAATAACCCATATCATATCGTGACCACGAGGCGTTCTCGAAAAGTTTGGTTACAAAATCCATTGTAATGCGATCCCATTTCCACTCAGGGATCTCGAGTTGCTGAAACTTCCCGTAAGGCTTTTGATGTTCAGCTTTCACCTTCGCACACGTCAAACATTTCTGTACGTACATCATTACATCGTTCTTAATACTGGGCCACCAATAAATAGGCTTCAAATCTGTCATGCATCTTTGTGGCACCAGGGTGTACGGAATACTTAGTTTTGTGAGCTTCGTCCATCACTAACTCACGATTGCCTCCATATAGAGGAACCCATATTCTACCTTTGTAAGTTCGAAGACCACGACTATTTTCTTCCATTTGGAGTCTATTCTTCTTTTTTTTTTAGACTCAGCTTTCACATTGTCATCCTTCAATGCTTCAATTTGTGCCAATCGAATCGGTTCCAGTAAATTCGACTCCACTTTCGTAATCAATGCACATAATCTACTCTTCACATATTCCTTGCGGCTCAAGGCATCAGCAACCACATTAGCTTTGCCTGGGTGATATTTAATCTCACAATCATAATCCTTTAATAACTCCATCCACCGTCGTTGTCTAACATTCATATCCTTCTGAGTAAACACGTACTGTAAGCTCTTATGATCCGTATAAAGGATACACTTCGTACCATACAGATAATGTCGCCACAATTCCAGAGCAAAAACAACAGCAGCCAGCTCAAGGTCATGAGTAGGATAATTCCGCTCATGAGGCTTCAGCTGTCGCGAGGCGTAAGCGATAACTTTGTCTCGTTGCATCAGTACACACCTGAACCCCGTGATGGATGCGTCACTATAAACAACTAAATCATCAGTTCCTTCGGGTCAGGCTAGGACCGGAGCTTCACACAACTTCTTTTTCAATGTCGGGAAGGCTTTCTCTTGAGCATCGGTCCACCCAAACTTCACACCTTTCTTCGTTAATTCAGTCATTGGCTTGGCAATGCGCGAGAAATCCTGAATAAAACGTCGATAATAGCCAGCCAAACCGAGAAAACTCTTATTTTCAGTAGGAGACTTAGGCTGCTCCCACTTCGACACCGCTTCTATCTTTGCAGGATCCACTTTTATACCATCAGAGGAGACGACATGGCCGAGGAAATGAACTCCCTTTAGCCAGAACTCGCACTTAGAGAACTTAGCATATAGCTTGTTCTTTCTGAGGACTTGAAGAACAGCCCTCAAATGCTCTCTATGTTCCTCTTCCGACTTTGAATCCACAAGGATGTCGTCGATGAAAACGATAACGAAATGATCCAAAAATGGTCGACAGACACGGTTCATCAAATCCATAAACTTCGCTGGAGCATTTGTCAAACCGAATGGCATGACAAGGAACTCATAATGACCATAACGAGTTCGGAATGCTGTTTTGGCTACACTCTCTTTTTCAACCTTCAATTGAAGATAGCCAGACCGCAAATCAATCTTTGAAAAAATAGGAAGCACCTTGAAGTTGATCGAACAAATCATCAATGCGAGGGAGTGGATACTTATTCTTCACCGTTCTTTTATTCAACTCGCGATAATCGATACACGTACGCATGGATCCGTCTTTCTTCTTTACAAATAGGATAGGAGCACCCCATGGAGAGGAACTCGGACGGATAAAACCTTTATCTAAAAGTTCCTGAATTTGAGTCATCAACTCCTTCATCTCTGTCGGAGCTAATCGATAGGGAGCTTTAAATGTCCCATCATTATACCCCTTACTCCTTTCTTAAGGGAAAACTCTTTATCTTGAGAAGTAGTCATACATAAGATTCCGTTCAAATATAGGATATCAATATCACTTTCACATTCTTGTAATAAGGAAGAATCTCCCCGTAGACAATCGTCTCAATCGTCACATGTCGTCCCGTAGCGAAATCAAAACTACGCGAGTCGCAAATCTAAAACAGTCCAAAGTATGCGCCGCATCTTTCGTCAAATTCCATCCTCTAATCGAATCCTATACGAACTCAAACCTTCAATCTTAATCCCAAGCACTACTTCCACATTTAACAGCTCGAATAAAACCTCACATCATATCATAGTGCTCTTGGAATGGACGTGTTTCATGTTTAAGGGTTGAATCAACCGTTGAGTGGACTTCTTTACTTGTTTCAACTTCATCCTTCATTACTTCATTCATACGTGTCTACTCTCCGTGAAATGGATACCATTCAATGATTCCATCATCTTCACTTTTCATTCGGATAACACAGACACAGTCTCACAAACACACACATGTCGTGATACATTTACAATTACGTTCGCGACCGGAATTGTAACTATATCCTTTCATACGTGTGCCCGGTAACCCTTCTGTGCATCACCTACTTATCACCCTTCAAATGTCCATCATTAACTCTACTTGTCAGGTTCAAGTACAAGTCCTTTGAACTAGTAGACTCAACAACATTGTCTACCGATCACTTCACTCCTCACCTACCTTTAAACTTCATTTAACTTCATGTACTTCATAGTCATCATACACATTTATCCGGCTATAAATGACTCACGAATTTTATCTTCTCCATGAAGAAACGAGCATCCTCGTTGACTTTTCCAATTTCAGCCGTCAAGGCACGAAACTCCTTTTCCATCTTACGCTGCTCATGAACCCCAATATATTCCTCAATAAATTTTGTCTGAAGTTAGCCCACGTAATAGCAGATACCATAGCTGGAGTCATCGAAATAGTAATGCTCTTCCACCAATCCCGAGCACCTTCTTTCAACATTCGACTAGCGCACAACACCTTCTTATCCTCGGGATAGTCCATCGTAGCATTCGGATAACTTAGCGATGAAGAAACGAGATATAGAGGAATAAGGCTAAAACATATCATCGTAACGTAAACATCTCATAAGCCCTATCACACTCGCACTCGTCCCAACCCATCCTATATCATCTTTCATTAAAGCTAAGGCATCCTACAATACCTAGCATGCACATCTTAAGTTTAAGTCCAAATCCTATGGTCAAATAGGCCTTGGTTCACTTAAACTACTTCTCTGATACCAACTTGTAACACCCGTTTCGTAAAAATATGGATTTCCAAAAACTTTTGCCTAACGGCATCAATTATGCGGAAACGATTTATTAAAAACTCTCAACAAGGAAAACAGTTGAGAAGCAATAGTGGTGTTACTAACGTATCGTAGAAATAATAAAAGAAAATCCATAAGATTGCCCAACATAAAGCAATCATAACATAAGTCATTACAAAAGGTTCCTTAGAAGGAAGACATTATCATAAAGTCTATGGGAAGCTATTGGGTAGACTAAAGCCATCTTGATCATCTACCCATATCTCTCATCAAAGCTTCACACGTCATCTCACTGCTTAACCTGAGGGGTGTCAACACATTAAAAGAAACAAGTGTTAGCTATAAAGCTAAGTAAGATAACACCAGGTTTAAGCAAAACATTTCATCCATTTAAATCGTCACTTTAAACATTACGTCATTTTAATTAGGCATTCATACCACCGTATAAACATATCCACATCACATATAAGCATAGAGTTCTTGACCCTAAGTGTGCCTAATCCATTTCATCATTTCATCTCATCTCGTTAAGTTGTGACTAGGTCACCGTTAAGTTGTAACCGAAGTTACCGTTAAGTTGTAACCTAAGTTACCATCTACATATAGGGTATGAGTTTGTGTGTAGGCGGTCATTCGACCTCAAGGGAACCTCACACCCGACTTGATGGAAAAGTCTTTCGACGGTCCATCTGCGTCGTTAAGGAAGGACAATGTCAATCCTTGAGTAGCACGTTATGTTCATGACATTAGGTGGGTCATCAGACCACCCGGAACTACTCGCCACGTATGACTGTTGCAAGGAGCAACCCAAGCAACCACCTCAGCGTACCTATATCCACCGTCAGGCACGGGTTATGCATAACACTTATCCACATCTAATTAGCTCGAGCATATACCACATTTAGTTTAGGTTTCTTATGTTATCCTAAACTAATCCACATCTATCATCTTTTCACGTTAGGGCCCTTAAAACGTGCACGTGTCATGGCAACCAAAAAAGGTCTAGTGTTCTAGATGAACAAGCCACATATACATGCACATATCATACATCATTACATCATATCATTAACCACCGTTCGTCATAACATATCATATCGTTGAGCATATCTTTAACATCACATATCATATCATAAACCACCGTTCGTCATATCATATCATATCGATAAGCATATCATCAACATATCATATCATAAACGTATTTACGGGGAAGCATTTTAAGCATAGGCATCGTCATCTTTAATCCCCGAATACCTCCCATATCAACCCAACCACATATGAGTTATACATTACCGTTTTGGAGGTTATAGTTTATGAAACCATTTCTTGTTGCACCCTCAGCGTGACAAAAGAAGTGTATCTTACCTCTTGAAAGCGTAAAAAGCAATATAACTTGCTAGCAACCTTGAGTCGTGTTCTTAATCACCACTAAAGAGGGAGAATGGATCGGCCTATGAAACGAGTGAAAATCACCTCCAAAAACCCTATGTCGAGCGATCGGTGGTGCTGTTTTCTTTTGATCGGCCTAGACCTAATCCACGGCCCTATGTGTGTGTTTTGTGAGTATTTTGGCCAAGTAAAGGATACCTTAGATATGTAGTTGCACAAAACCGATCACACGAGTATATAATATGTTAAATCCAACCTTAGACAAGTCGAATTAGGTCCTTACACACAACATGTAACCCAAGATTTGCACAACAATTAATCCAAGATATGATTCACCTAGATGTTCTTGATGAAGATTCTGGGATTTTCAAAGAGAACCTTAGAGAGAGAAGTTATGTGTGTAAAACTCTTTGAAGAAATGAAAGATCAACATATATATATAGGCATGAATATAGTTGAACTCAACCATGGTCGAACTCAACCAGGTCGAATTCGACCAGGTCGACCCCAACCAGGTCGAACTCCATTCATATCTGGAAACTAGACTCTTTTACAAAAATGTGGCGATTTGAATCGTCAAAAACGGAGTTACGGTTCAAAAGTTATGGCCAAAACAAAATCAGTACGTTTTTCTGTTGTCGACTTGACTATACTACATTCATATAACTTTACACATTATGCCCTTATATTATCTTTAAGGCATTAAAGCCTCTCACATATAGCATATTAAACACACGTAAGCATTAACTCGTTTAGATACTTAACGGTAGCAAAGTGTTGACTTAACGACTCAAGTCAACCGTTACACAAAAAGTTTGGGATGTTACAACCTCTACATGAGCAAGCTGTCAGACTCATGGAGATATTTCTTTACACATATTATTGAGTGTCTAGGAGGCAGCTCTGGAGGATTAGACCAGATTAATCAAACACACCTCCAGATTGCCTACTGTGCTTATGGTTTGGGCTTAGAGTGGATTTTGCCCAAATTCTTTTTGATGACCTGGTTGAGCGCCTAAGAGTGAAAGGAAGAAAACCATTTGTTCCTTATATTCGTTTCCTTTCACTGATGTTTAAGAATGCTCTTGGCGACCAGTACGATTTTGATACTACTCACTTTTCTGTGAGTGAGTATATGAGGGACCTGGTCAACCTCAGGTCTCCAGTGGATGAGGTAGATATTCCTCAGTCCATGCTTTCCTTCCAAAGGGAAGAAGTTGAAATGGCTCCAGTTGAAGTACCATCTGGTGATGATGTACAGATAATAGAGGCTGTACAGCCCATAAGACAAGTTGCTCCAGAAGGTCAAGGTCAAGAAGTTGTTGAACCTTCCAGATGACCTAGAACTAATAGGCGTCTGATGAGAGCTGGAATCCAGGTTATTCCAGAAAGACATCCAGGTGATGTTATGAATCTGGATGGGTCACCAATCTTTGAATCTGAAGAGGTTGTTGGGCAGGAAACTGATGAACAAGCTGAAAATGTTGCCCAGATTGTAGAACAGGTTGTTGAGGAAGTTGTTGAAGATGTTCAAACTGATGAACATCTTCGGTGAGCAAGAGGCTCCACTGGACTTGAAATGTAGAGGCTGGTGAAAAGTAATGAGAGACTGGTGAACAGCCTGGTGAACAGACAGTTGGGATTGCTCAAGAATGGGATGATGTTGAATCCCCAATGTCTGAAGGCTTTGATGTTAACTTGAATTTTCCGGGAGAAGATGTACAAGAAGAAGAAAATCTACCAGAAATGCCAACACCTACACCAGAAATGCCACCACCAGAACCAAACATGCCACCACCACCACCACCTTCAATTCCAGAAAACCCCCAATACTTCACTCCAGCAACCATTCAACCTTCAGAATCTCAACCTCCTCCTCGTGCGCTGGAGTCACCAGTTGCAACGTCTGAAGCTGCAACTGAAGAGGACTGGGCACAAGTTCCTCTAATGACCAGATTACCCTCCACTCTTGAACCTCCACTGGTCTCTCCACTTCTTCTTCTGCCGAGGTCCAAAGGCCTTTTAAGTAAGGTGGCGGACCTGGAGAGATCACTCCAGACTTCATCTCAGGTTATTTCTGACTTCAAATCATTATTATCAAATAACCTGGCATCTAAGATGAATGTCTTTGCTGGGAATGAGAAGCTGGTTTATGAGAAGCTTGATGAACTGGTACTGGCCACAAACACCAACACTGAAAAGATCAAGGTGGCAGTCCAGGGATTAGAGACTAGGTTGGTTACTTCTGTTCAGACTGCAGTCACTGGCGAACTGGAAGGTCTGAAAGAAGATGTTCAGAATTTGGTCTTCAGGGTCAATTCTCTGGAGAGTAGACCCACACTGGAACAGGGTGCAGTTGTTAGCACTATAAGTGATGAATGTACAAGGAAGTTCAGAAACAATATGTTGAAAGAATTATGTGAAGAAGTTTCTGGAACTGTTCTTCGTAGCATTTATGATGGGGTGTTACCCCAAGTAGAAAAGTTACTGGATGAGAAGTTGCCAAAACACTTGCCTAAAGCTGTTGAAAATGTTCAGAAGGAAGTGCAGGCACTTAACAAAGTTGTGTCTGAAACAACTCCAGTAGCAGGTACAACATTTGGTGCACTGGACAGACTTATGCTTGAAGAATTATGGAATGATCTCAAGTCAAGAACTGGAGATCGTTCCAAGGGGGAAAGGTCGTCTGGTGACCAAACTGAAAGACAAAGAGCATATGGCACTGAAGCCGGGCTTACTGAAAGACAAAGAGCATATGGCACTGAAGCCGGGCTTACTGAAAGACAAAGAGCATATGGCACTGAAGCCGGGCTAACTGAAGAAGCTACTGGTACTGAAGCCAGTGAGCCCCAGTTTGAGTCCTTCCCAGATATTCCATCAACTCTGAAGGCTGTTAAAGGAAAAGAAAAAGTGGTATCTGGTGAAGAGGAAGAGCATACTGAAGATGCTGATGATGAAACTTCCAGGAAGTTAGAACAAGAATGCATCATGATAGAGATTTTTAAAAGAAATCAAAAGGATGAACTGCTGGCCCATCAAGGGAGATGGCAACAATGGGGACTCTGGACTCTTACAATGCTGGAAGGTTAGGCATTAACATTGAAGTTTATAAAAAGATGAAAGATGACCCCAGAGTTCATCAATGCCTAAATGCATTAGATGATGTTCATGTACGCTCATTCTACGCTGAAGAAGAACAGGTATATGATTCAATTATTTATGGCGTGAGTGTACCAGAACTCATCAGACAAAGAAAGGATGAACTGGTAAGTCTCCAGAAAAAGATAAGAAAGAATGCTGGTGCTCTGGAGATAGAGTACAGAAAGAGACTTACTGGTTTACCAAAGTTGACTGCCAGACAGATCAAAGCAATCAAAGATGCTGATGTAAGTACTTCATTCCCCTGGACACTTCTCGAAAAATAAATCGTCAAGAACTCCAATCTGCTGTAGAGCAAAGGAGAGAGTGTCCAAGGATACTGAAGCTTTGATCCAGCAAGCCAAGCTGAAAGAAAAATACAATGAGATGTTGAATTTCAGGGCTGATGCAAGAAGGATCACTGGTGCTGAAATCAAGTTGGCTGAAGATCATGAAGGCATGTCTAAGTTTGAAGTAAAGTTGACCAGGGAGGGTAACTTTACTGATGAGAGGAAAAGTACTTCAGTCCAAGCATTTGGATGGAGTGAACTGAAGGAAATTGCTTTAACGTTCAGGGGGAAGACAAATGTGTCGACTGATGTTAAGGCATTTCTGAAAAGGGTGGAAAAGGTATGGAGAAGAAAGCAACAGATGGAAGTTGCAATGGGCATAAGATCACCAGATTCAATACCATCTTCTCCATCACCAAAGAGAAAGGCTACTGAAGATGCTCCAGAAAGGACATCGAAAAAAAGGGCCTGACTCTTATTGTTTACTTATTGTAAATTATTGTCTTATGAAAATTGTATACTATTTATCAGTTGATGAATGTAATAATAGTTGCAATTTTTTATTTTTATAAGTAAATGATCAGATTTAGTCTAAGTTAGAACTAATTGATGAAACTGAAAACACTCATGATCTATAAAGTGTTTTCCAGTAACTTAGATTTTTTAGACAAATCGAAACTTGTGTTTTTCAAGCTTACAAAGTGTATAGATTCAAGCTTGAAAACACTTGCATTATTTCTAAACAAATAGGGGGAATTTGTTAGGTCCAGATTTAGTCCAGATTTAGTCCTGGACTCGCTCCAGACGCGACTACTGGAGCCTCACTGAAGATCTGACCAGAATCGTGTTCTACTGGACCTACTCCAGACTTGGAATCAGGAGTCCCTCTGAAGATTTGTCCAGAAATAATTGAAGACCAGTGAGCAAATACTTGTATAGGAAATCTGGAGTATTCTCCAGATGAGCTCACTGGACTTTACCCCAGTCCAGATCAACTCTACTGAAGACATTCTGACTGAAGTCAAAGACTGAAGTCTGAAGAAAGAAGACTTAACAAATGGTGGAGTCCACTGGAAAGTCTTACCAGATCTGTACACTGGAGGATTGTCAGTGTTCTAGATCCTACAAGTCTGAACACTGATATCAAGGATTGACTTTTCCCTTTACACACTTTCCAAAGAACAATCCACTTGTTCTTTACCAAAGTATACAGTGTGTAAAGGTGGTTGGATAAAAGGATACACTTGCATTTGATGTGACTTTATCCTTATTCTTATCCAATACATTTAATGTTCTTGTCGGATCATTAAATGTATGCAACCATATTTGTACGGCACAAAATTCACTGGAGAATTTTGTTGCCTATAAATACAAAGTCATTTCCTTGACATAAATACTTTTAAGCATTCATTTTGCATTGAAGTGAATTTGTCCAAATACTCTCGATCTTAAACTGGGATACTTCACAACTTTAAGTATCTCGATCCTAAAGAGTTATTTGACAAATATAGATCGTTTGTAACTCAGAGGTTGTTAGGATACATACTTAATTGTATTATCTTGATTCCGCAACAACCTTGTGTTTTATTTAACATCATAATAAAATACCCATGAAAAATACATAATGTTCCACTTTATTTGTTTATTGCTTTAAGTCTTGTATTACTTTATTTATATACTTGCATTTATATTAAAGTAATACTAGTCCAATCTAGTGCTTATTAGACTTATTGTATTTTGCACTTTCCTGGTTAACCATCGAACTTAAGGGACTCACAGAGTGGACGAGATATAATCTACGAAAAAAGCTTCCTCAGACTACCAAAGAAACTCCAAGAAACAATCATGCCACTAGACACGGAGGTGGTAGGATTTGCCAGTGAACGCACCCGCCCGTTGGGAGAAATATGGCTGGACGCCACTATCAGAGGATACCCCTGGCGGAGAACAGAAAGGATCCTGGCAATCATGATAAAAGCAGACTCACCCTACGACATGCTCTTGGGTAGAGAAGGAATGAGGAAATTCCATATAATAGTGTCGACAATACATGGTTGTGTACAGTACAAATCTCACGGGGGGATGCAAACAATACTCTCTTCATTCACTGAAGACATAAAGAGAAAGAGCTCCGTACCATGGTACAAACGCAACAGAAGAATAGTTCAGAAAGGACCCCGGGGACAGCTGGAGATCGCAGAAGAGGGACCAGAAGAATCCGGATCAACAAGGGAAAAAGAATCCCACATATCAAAGACTCCGATAGGCATTAAGACCGGTTGGAGCATAATTTGCCCCCATGATAAGCCAAATTAACAGAGCAAATAGGGCATCATAAAAGTAGCAGATAGGAACAAAACAAAAAAGTTCTAACTTCCTCCTGCCATGTACTTACAAGCTCCCAAAAATTATATAAAACGATCGTAATAATTTTCTAAATGCGCATAAAACTTTAATTTGAATAGTCAAGGGGACGCCCATAAGACTTTTCAACATAATCATGAGGTAAAAACCCATGAATAAAATGCATAAGACACTCCTTCCTTATGATGGAAGTGCATAAGCATGAATGCATAAGACACTCTTTTAAGAGTGTATAAGCATAACTAAGACAAAGAAGAAAAGAAGAAAACATCACTTCCTTACAGAAGAACGCAGAACAAAAAAACACAGAAGTGCAGCGAGGCAATTATGGCAGAAACAAAGATAGGGAGAACAACATCAACGAACAGCAGGGCACATACGAAAGCAAGTCATATTATATGCCCAAGGCATCAAAAAAAAATATATGTACAGAGTACAGGGGATTAAAAGTTTACATTCCCTGAGGCCTAATGTTATAAAGATCAGCTACTGAAGCATTAGGATTTGAAGAAATCTGTTGAATATAAGGAAAGGAAATATTCCTCAAGGCCTCTTCAGCAGCAATAATCCTTTCCTCAGTACCAAGAAGCCTTTCTCTTCCCCTCAAGACAACTTGCCCACGACTCTCCATACGAAAAAGTAACAAGGCTCTTGCATCAGCTCGACTAGCTTCGATAAGCTCATCAAGGCTCTGATCGAACTCAGGGCTTGCCATCAACATACGGAAAACATGAGGAATGACACCAGAAATCACCTGGCGCATGGAGTTTGTTCTATTCTCCAACTCTAATTCCCTCGAAGCAATCCTCTCTTCCAAGTTGTTGATCATCGCAGATGGTCCGGCAGCAGTTAGAGTCACAATTCGCTCATGAGCAGCATCCAAACTTTGCGTAGCTAGGGACAAAGCTTCCTGAGCATTAGCGAGCTCCCTCCGCAAATAACTAACCAAAGAAGCATCACCTCCGCCAGACTGAGCAACGCTCAAAGATGCTACCTCTGCCCTGTACCTCCGCAGATCCTCCTCCCGGAAGTGCACTCTAGCACTGCTAGCCGAACCAATCATACCAGCAGCAAACAGATCCTGGTTGGTCATTTCAGCAAGCCTTTGAGCTGGCATGGTATCCAACATAGTCCTCAAGTGATCAGGAACCAGCATATCCAAGCTCATCCGGCAAAGCTGTGGATCAGGCAATTCACTCTGAAGAGGAATCCCTAAAACATGAAGAGGTTCGGTCATACATATAAAATGGAAAACAACAGTTGAAGAAAAACATACATAATCTAAAGCCACTTACCAGTTGTGGTAGCTCCAGTTGTAGTAGCTCCAGTTTCTTCAGCAGGCTCTTTCCCAGGCCTACGCCCAGGAATAGAAGTACCGGCTAAGAGAAGGAAAGGCACACACATTAGATTTATGCAGACATAAACAACAGAACTAAGGGAAAACATACATACCCTGGTCAGCATTAGAAACTGGTGCAGCAGTGGCAACTCCATCCGTCACCGGAGAAGGATCAAGGATAATGACAGAAGGACCTGCAGCCATAGGGTCTGCTGCACCGGATGGACCACTGCTCACCCTCTGTCTCTTCGGAAGAGGTACAACAACACCAGCGAAATGGGGACCCTCCCCATCATCATCAGAAGAAGGCAGAGGCCTCCTACCAACAACCATGCCCTGAGGATTCATGGTCACAGCCTCCCTAAGTGTTAACTCTCAAACACAACGTAAAGAAATCAGATGAAAGTAAATAAGAAATTGGCAGAAAAAGTAACAAGAAGGATGGTACCTTCACAACACCATATCAAGACCGGCTCATCAGGAGAACCCTCCCATGACATCGTAATGCCACAAAGATACAGAATCATAGAGGGATAGGTAACCAACTCAAATGGAGACCTACGCACCTGACGGACCAATGGATTATCAAGAGTAACCCAATCATGCACATTATCCTCAAAAGACATACCCGACACCAACCTATCCGTATTCAACAAACCCCTAAACAGTGGACGAACATATTCCTCACTAAATAACCTACCAGGCCTATATCAACATATCAGAATCACCTATATCAAAAAATAACCTACCAGGCCTCTCCTCAACCATAACCCAACCATCACGAATACCCAGTTTGAAGAAATATCGAAACACACCATCGATGACTCTATCTCATAAGCACGACAAATAATGATAAATGACATTATCATGGTAATCGCTAAGGGGTGCACCACGGATTAATACAGATCGTAGTAATCAAGCAACCCTAATAACCAAGGGGACAAAGAGAACCTAAGATTGCCACCGGATAAAGGAGCGGTATACATACCTATGAATCCAGTTGGCGCATCTAGAATTGATTCTGACCGTCCCGGAACCCTAATTTCAGGATCATTAAGGCGGCAAAAGCACCGGCGAAACCATGCGACATCTTCCTCAGTCATCTCTGAATACGTGGTACTAATAACACGAAAATGACTACGATCCATAGTATGGAGAAGATAAAAAGGGGGAGAGCAGATATTTTTGAAGACAAGAAGAGAGTAGGGAGAGTGAAAAAGAAAACACTCTTCGAAGCCGTCAAAGATTAAATAGCAGACAAAATGGATGGTTTGAAAAACCGGCGGAGAAACTACCCAAACCGTCGATTAGTTTTCTTCTTGGGATAGGCGCGCCCGAATTAAATCTTGATGGGATGCAAGCGCGGCAGGGTAAAATTACAACTTTACCCTTAAAAAGAGTTCCGGAGAAGCAACGAAGCATCCAAAAACCAGAGCTCCTTCGAGCTCCGGTTAAAAAGGTACGCCATTATTTTTATTTTTTATTTTTCCTTCTGAATTATTTATGAAGTCTAATGCGATACTCTACAGATAGACGCTCCCATCAGACTGGGGGGCTTGATGATATACCGTATACAGAGCTCTACCTCCGTACAAAAGACTGATACGAAGGACCCTTCGTAAGCAGCGAAGGTACTAACATATTGTACCAAGTAAACGTATCCGTAGCCAAAGTTACGATGTATACCTCCGTAATTCCGGAGCTCTCAAGATAATCGCAAATAATGGATACGCATGAATTCTTTCCATGCTTATCTAACCTCCCAAAAATGGAATGAAATCAAACACTCCTAAAACCTAGGACACGGTTTGAGAGTCCTAAATATATCTTCCATACTTAGAATATATCACGAAGGGAGGAAAATATTTACCCTAAACTCTTATCTTCCTCCCCAAGACTTTACCCTCTATATAAAAAGAGGAGGTGCCATACGGCACATCATCATCGACACATTCGACTTCCGAATCCCCAACTATCACAAACAAACCCTAAGCCTCATAAATCGGATAGAGACAACAGATATAGGCGTAAAGCGGCCTACGACCCTCGATCCAGAAGGGAATCGCCAACAAAACACCCAAAACGCCTCTCACACCTTCAGTTGAGCCATAGTGCGATTATTTGATCAAACACAAAGCAAATCAGATAAAGGAGAAAGAAGCATGAAGAAGACCTCAATTTCAGATTCAGATTTTGTGTCTTTTGAAGAAGAAGACTTTGATGACATACTGTAACCTCATCATGATGGTTTGGTTGTCACTCTATTTATAGCTAACCATTATGTTCGCAGGATTTTAATTGACAATGGAAGCTTAGTAAAAATTTTATCAAGTTAGAAATGTTGAAGAGAATGGACATTTCAGAAGAAGATATTGCTGGCAAGGCGACACCTTTGATTGGATTCAGTGGCGAGACAAAATACACTGTTGGTGAAATTAAGCTGCCAGTGTATGCGGAGGAATTAATTCCATGCAGAAATTTTGTGTTGTTGACTCTCTTCCAGGGTGCAATATTATCTTGGGCATACCTTGGATTGACGAAATGAAGGCAGTGCCATCCACTTATCACCAGTGTGTTAAATTACCAACACCTTGGGGAGTGGTCACTGTGAAAGGAGATCAACAGGAGGCTAAAGAATGCTATACCTCCACTATGAAGTCAGATGCTAAGCCATCATCACAATAGCAATTACAGAAAAAGGTCTTTGATGTGCTTGAGCCAGAGGAGCAAGATGTTAAAGAAATTAATCTGGTTCCTGAAGATCCTAACATCAAAGTACTAGTAGGGGCAAAAATCTTGAAAGAATTGGAAGTCAAACTTGTTGACTTTCTAAAAGTTAGAATGAAGACTTTTGCTTGGAAGCAAGAAGATATGACAGGGATTTATAAAGATGTCATTACACACAAGCTTGGAATAGATAAAAGTTTCAAGCCAATTCAACAAAAAAGAAGGAAGTTTGCTCCAGAAAGAAACGCAATTATTCAAGAAGATGTGGAACGATTATTAAAAGCAAAAATGATAAGGGAAGTCAAATTCCCTGAGTGGCTAGCAAATGTGGTGGTAATACAAAAGAAAAATGGAAAATGGAGAGTGTGTGTGGATTTCACAGATCTTAACAAAGCTTGCCCAAAAGATCCATTTCCACTGCCACATATCGATGCTATGGTAGATGCAACTTCTGGTCACGAGATGCTCACATTTATGGATGCTTCTTCCGGATTTCAGCAAATTCAGATGGAGCCTGAAGATCAAGAAGCTACTCCCTTTATGACCCCGACAGGTATTTATTGTTATATTGCTATGCCATTTGGTCTTAAAAATGCAGGTGCAATGTACCAAAGGCTAGTCAACATGATGTTAAAAGACCAACTAGGGGATACGATGGAGGTCTACATAGATGATATGGTGGTCAAGTCCAAGAAAGCTGAGGATCATTTAAAATATCTAGAAGTAGCATTCAATATCCTGGACAAATACAACATGAAGCTGAATCCTGCAAAGTGCAATTTTGGAGTTGGCGCTAGAAAATTCCTGGGATATATGGTCACCAAAAGAGGAATAGAAGCAAGCCTAGAACAGATCAAAGCTATCTTGAACCTGAAGTCTCCATCAAATGCTAAAGATGTCCAAAGATTAACAGGAAGATTAGCAGATTTGAATAGATTCATATCAAGATCTTCTGATAGATGTAAAGAATTTTATGACATCTTGAAGAAGAACAAGAAATTCGAATGGGGAGAAAAGCAAGAAGAGGCTTTTCAGGAATTAAAGAATTATCTTTCTACTCCGCCACTGTTGTTGAAGCCTGAAGATGGTGAGCCTCTATATCTCTATCCGGCAGTCTCACAGAATGCAGTAAGCGTTGTTTTAGTCAAAGAAACAGAAGGACATCAACAGCCGGTTTACTATGTAAGTAAAAGTTTAATTGATGCCAAAACCAGGTACTCTCATCTTGAAAAACTTATACTTGCATTAGTTATGGCATCTACTAAACTTAGACACTACTTTGAAACGCATGCTATACATGTTAAGACAAACTATCATATAAAATGTGTGCTAAGAAAACCTGAAGTATCTGGTAGGATGGCTAAATGGTCTGTGAAATTAAGTGCTTTTAATTTAATTTATGAACCTAGGACTGCTATAAAATCCCAAGCTCTAGCAGACTTTGTGGCTGATTTTAGTAGTGATTTGCAACCTGAAGTAGACTTAGAGGTTAAAATGTTAGAAGAAACCACTGAAAAATGGATACTATATACTGATGGTGTAGCTAATGTTAAAGGAATTGGACTAGGTATCATACTAAAATCGCCACAGGGGGATATCATACCCCAAGCAGTAAATTGTCATTTTATAGCTACTAATAATGAGGCTGAATATGAAGCTTTAATTTCTGGCATGTAATTAGCTAAGGATGTGAACATTAGAAATCTTAAGGTATATGTGGATTCTTTACTCCTAGCTAATCACTTTAATGGAACTTACGCTGCAAAAGGTGAAAAATTAATGCAATATTTGTAAATAGTTAAGAAAGTAGCAGAGAATTTTGATTTGTTTGACATAGAACAAGTACTTAGAGAAGAAAATACTAAGGCTGATGCTTTAGCAAATCTAGGATCAACACTCAAGATGTCACCAGATACTAAAATTCCTATAGTACATGTATTATACCCAGCTATAGAAAAAGAACCAACCAACATATTAGCAATTCAGAATGACGAACCTGAAAATTCTGGGGACAATCAAAATTCATGGATCACACCAATAATAGAATACATTAATAATGGAACAATTCCTAAAGATGAAAACCCAAAGGCCTTTCGTATGAAAACAGCACATTATTCTATGATCAATGGTATTTTGTATAGAAAGTCTCGTGTAGGACCATATCTTAGATGCTTAGAACATCCTGAGACTAGTGAAGTTCTTAAGGATATACACGAAGGGGAATGTGGAAATCACACAGCTGGAAGATCTTTATATTCTAAGATCTTAAGAACAGGTTACTATTGGCCTACCATGAAGCAAGATGCTGAAGAATATGCGAAGAAATGTGATGCTTGTCAAAGGCATAGCAACATTCAGTCCTATCACCATGAACCTATGTATTCAGTCCTATCACCATGGCCATTTATGAAATAGGGAATGGGTATTGTTGGGCCAATGACTGAATCTTCTGCTGGAAAGAAATATTTTTTAGCTATGACAGATTATTTCTCCAAATGGATTGAGGCTGAAGCATATGCCAAAATTCATGAAACACATGTCATATCTTTCATTAAAAGAAATATATTGACAAGATTTGGAGTGCCAGCTGAAATTATTTGTAATAATGCATCACAATTCATGGGGAAAAAAACTACAAACTTCTGTGAGAGATGGGGCATAAAGATGATTACTTCTACTCCAGTCCATCCATAAGCTAATGGTCAAGCAGAGTCAAGCAACAAAATTATTATAAACAACTTAAAGAAGAGACTAGGACAAGCGAAGGGAAAATGGGCTGAAGAATTACCATTTGTCTTATGGGCTGACCGAACAACTTCGAAAAGTGCCACTGGACAATCGCCATTTTCACTTGTTTTTGGAGCAGAAGCGGTTCTACCTATTGAAATGGATTTTCCTACTGCTAGAGTTAATTTATTAACTTACGAGAAGAATAAAGAACTACTGCTTGAAGATTTAGAAGTTGTAAATGAAATAAGAGAAAATAAGAGAAAGGACTAAGATAAGAATCGCAGCTTACCAATAGCAAGTAGCTAAGTCTTATAATAAATATTTAAGATTAAGACGATTTCAAGTTGGTGATTTAGTTCTCAAGAAAGTCTTGACCAAGCCAGATGGTAAATTCAATCCAAAATGGGAAGGTCCTTATTTGATCGAGGCTGAGGCTGGTAAAGGATCTTATTGGCTTCAACACTTGGAAGGTACTTTAGTTCCAAGAGCTTGGAATGTCATTCATCTTAAAACTTAGCACATGTAATTTATTTTGTCTTTTGACGAAATCAGGTATGATTTCTTATTCTCTTACTTTTTCCTTTATTTCTTTTATGTTTTTCCATCTTTATTATTTTTCAAAATGATGATACTGACTTGAGCGTCGGAGTGGCGTTAGCCAAAAGGGCTAACGCCAGTTTCTAAGAATTTGTTTTGTAGAATTTGAAGAATGATCACTATCAACAAACACATGCATAGCAACGTGGAACAAGGTCTTCACCTTTTGGCTTTCACGCCAACTTTTAGTTTAAGGTTTTCACCTTCTCTTAAATTCGCCCGTGTCGCACGTTAATTAATTTCATGGTTGAAGGGTTAAATTCCAAGGTCATCGAAATTAATTCTTTTGGTTGTCGGTGTTACCATCGATCTCCCGAATTGGCTAACCACGCCACCCATGCAAGTTTAAGATATGGAGACACCCTCCAGATCTTAGACACCAAAGTCCCTAATCGAGTATTAAAATTAAGAATTCACTTCTTAATTTTAATCCAATCCAAAATCAATCCAATCCCACACATATTATTTTTAATGCAGGACTTCAATAAATAAATAATTGAAGACTGACAGTCATTAAAGATGCTGGAAGCTAGAGATCATAGCCTACAACTGGAATCTTAATTACGCTTAAAAAGGTGCATGTATCTAACCCTTTTTTTACTCTATCGATTTGACTGTAGTCAAGAATAATTATTAACTGCCACATGACATCATTGCTTTATTAGTCATTTACCAATTCTACCCTAAAATAACACTTTTGATATTCACACTTGAAATGAATGGATCAAAAGAGAATTTTCATTCGTTAAGTTATATGTACAAAAATAAAAACTACTCGAGAGCAGTTTTACATCCTTGATCAATCATTCCAGATTGATCTCTCCCCTCCTAAACATTGTTATCTACTAAACACTACCCCTACCGATTCAACTTCCTAAGAAACCAAAAGATCAAAAGAGTTCAGGATATGGGCTCTGGCTTTGTCCATTCATCCATCATCGCCCACAAAGCACAAAACATCCTACAAGAGAACATCCCAGTAAACTGTAGGATGTGTTTCCTTCAGTTTCTCCAGGATTGACTTCATTCGACACAACTCTTCTTTTGTGTTTTTAAGATCTTCCTGAGTCGAACCAAGTTCAATGCAAGGCTCTCTCAAGGCGGTGTTCAGAACTTTGATCTTGGCCTCCAAACCTACCTTCACCTGTAGACCCATTTCCTTTTCAGTCTCGATAGATTCTTTATATGAATCTATCAGACTTTGCATTGTCTTCATGATGTCATCATTCATTCTGTCCTTAGCAGTCTGTTTTCTCTCTAGTTCAGTGAAAGACTGAAAAACAATACAAAAATGAATGAGAAATAATAAGAAAGTAACTATAATAAAAGTATTCGAGATTTACCTCTTGAAGAAAATCCCCCAAAGATTTTAAAGAAGACATAGCTTAGAGAGTATGTTTTTAAGAAAGTAAGTAACTGTATGTGATTTACAAATGGTAAAACTATGGGCTTATATAGAAGGGTAAAAGGATAGAAATTGAACCGTCTATGTGAAAGTTGTCAAATCATAACGCCTAACGTAACTCTTGGTTTTCCTACTTACACGCGTCTAATCTATAAATTAGTTTTACTCTCTCTGTTTGACTTCGGTCAAAGCTTTCTCTAGAAGCTTCAAAGTTATTTCAACAAAAAGAGTTTCTATTAAAATAACTTTGGGGACAATTGTTATGGATGAAATTTCACGTACCAATATCTTGAATAGCTAAGATCTTTGCATGTTAAGATCTTGATATCGATGAATATTCTTGTGACTTACTGATATGTTACTAACGATACAAAATACTTGTTATTATTATTTCGACACGAGTTATTTGTGCAGATTCTAGAATAATCGATACTTGGCTATGAAAAATATCTCTAACGGTGCAAAAAAGAATTCACACATGGGATTATTCATCAACAAGTAAAGAAGACTTGGTCTTGTTACATAATCGGACTTCTAGTTGAATTCAACATGAGGGAAAAAGACTTCAACGTACACTTGATCAGTCAAGATTCACTCCGACGTCTCAATTATGAAGACCCGGAAGATCCCTAGTATTTCGGATATTTAGTTAGCTACTAAGTCTATATAAAAGGTTGATCGATATAGGACATCTAATCTATCTTGCAACATATTTGCTCACTTGTATTCTCACACACAATTCTCTACGCTCTCATCTTTATTCTCACACTTCGCATTAATCGATCAACTAAGTTCCACCATTGTAATCATTTTAACAATAATTAATAAGAGAACAAAGGCAGGGACGATTGCTTCCTCCCGGGGTTTTTATGCCGGCGATCCAAAAGGATTAAGGGCTTTTCCTCGATAACAAATCTCGGTGTTCTTGTTCCTTTATCTTTACTTTTATCTTGTCTTTATTAGATCTTTTCTATAATTCGCATTATCTCCTGCCCTTTGCATTATTTCATAGTATTTAGATCCTTTATTTACAATTATATTTGTCCTTTAATTCCTTGTTTAGTCGACATAAATCTTTTATAAGTCTTTTATTCACAACGCATCTTTGAAACTCAATATTTAACAAGCTCTTAACCTCATGAACGAAAGTTTGGTTACATAATTAATCTAAGTCTTCAAGGTTGATTATCTTGGGTAATTTTTGACCAAAACAAATATGAAGGTTCTGATATTAGTGATAATTATATTACTAAAATTAGTAAGTTGGATTTGAGTAGTCCTTTACACTTACATCCTAATGATTCTTCAACTCTGTCTATTGTTTCTATTAAGCTAAAAGGAACTGAAAATTATCAAATATGGAGTTGTGCTATGATTTTGGCTTTAGAAGCTAAGAATAAGATAGGGTTTGTTGATGGTACTTGTAAAAGATCTAATACTGATGAAGTTTTAGGAAAACAATGGGATAGGTGTAATGCTGTAGTTTTGTCTTGGATTCTCAATTCTATTAATGAAGAATTATACTTAGAACAAATTTTTAGCAGAAAGTTAGTCTTGTATGGAAGGAACTTAAAGAAACTTATGATAAGGTGGATGGTTCTGTGATCTTTAATTTACATCATAAGATTAATTCTCTATGTCAAAATGGTATGTCATTATCTGATTATTATCATAAGCTGAATGCTCTGTGGAAATAATTTGATGCTTTGGTGCAATTGCCTAGATGTACTTGTCATGTTGCTTTTGATTTTGCTACGCATACTCAGTTAATGAAACTTATGCAATTTTTAATGGGACTTGATGATGTTTATATGAATGTGAGAAGTACTATTTTGACTAAAGAACCTTTGCCTGATCTTAAAACTGCTTATTCTATTCTGTCTAGAGATGAGTCTCATAGAGGCTTGTCTTCTTCTTCTAACAAAAATTATACTTCTGCTTTTGTATCTAAAGTTTCTGGAAATAATGTTTTTAGAAGAAATTTTTCAAACAATAAATCTGCACAACCTTCTGGTTTTTAGAAAACTCAATCTACTGTTGTTTGTGAGCATTGTGGTTTTAATGGTCATTAAATTGAAAAATGTTTTATGCTCATTAGCTATCCACCAGATTTTGGAAAAAAGAAGTCTTTTGCTCAAAATAATAAAAAGTTTTCTAGTAATAACATTTCTGCTTCTCAAGCCTCTACTTCCTCTTCTTGAATTTGATCAAATATAATCCCAGTTATTCCCAAGATATTCATTCTAATATGGCAGGTGTGGTTTATAATTCAAGTAAAATTTTCATAAAAATTTTAAAAAGTTTTTTTTTCAAATAATAATTTACAACCTAGATATGTAAAGAAAGGGTGGATTTCTGATTCAGGGGCTAATCATCATATAACTCATACTGAAAAGAACATGGTTGATGTCATTGATGTTTCAGTGTTGAAAATTAAAGTTGCTCATCCTAATGGTACTTTTGCTTATATAACAAAGATTGGAAATCTTCAAATTACTAGTTTTTTGACCCTGTATGAGGTGTTAGTTGTACCTGAATATTGTGTGAGCTTACTTTCTGTACACAAGGTTGCTAAAGATAGCAAGATTATTGTTGCTTTTGATGATATGATATGTTTCTTTATGCTTCAGGATTTGACTCATATGAAAGTTCTAGGGACTGGTAAACAGTCAGGAGGTCTTTATTATGTTGATGATTGTATGCAAGGTATTGAAAGAAATATTACATGCAATGTGTCTAAGTTCATTTGGCATTATAGATTAGGACACCCTGCTGATATTGTTCTTAATAAAATGCAATTTGTTCTTCATTTTAAACATGAAAATTCTCATATTTGTGATATATGTCATCAAGCTAAGCAAACTAGAGATCCTTTCCCTTTAAGTGATCATAAATCTGTTGAACTTGGTGAATTGATTCATTTAGATGTTTGGGGACCTTATAAGATAACTGGTAGGGGTGGTTTCAAATATTTTTTGACTATTGTGGATGACTTTACAAGGGCTGTTATCTTTTAAAGTCAAAAGATGAAGTTATTAAAAATGTTATTGTTTTCTTTAACTTGTTAAAAAATCAATTTGGAAAAACCATTAAGACTTTGAGAAGTGATAATGGTACTGAATTTTTAAATAAATGTTAGGACCAGTTTACTGATAAACTGGCGACTCTCCAGTTGCATCTGGAGACCAGTTGATTTGTCCAGAAATATACGAAGTCCAGTTGCAAGTGTACAGTTAATGCAACTGAAGACTTCCTCCAGTTGAGATCTGACCAAGACCTGAAGCATTCCAATTGAAGTCGAAGACAACAAGTGGAAGATAGAGAATGACAATGGCAGCGAAGCCCAGTTGGCATTCTAATCAGATCGAAACTGGAGATTGTCAGTTTAAAGCCTTTACAACGCTTTACACTGATTACGAGGAAGACCTTTTTTGCTTTATGTACCTTTATCCGGATAATAGCATTTATCTATGTATAAAGTACAAAAGTACATAAAGCAGGTTGGATAAAGTGACTTTATGTCATACTTTATCAAGCATTTCAAAGGAAGTCAAATTGCTTCCTTAAATGCTCTCAACCATATTTGAACGACAAAGTTGGAATCCCAATACCAACTTTGTCTATAAATAGAGGTCTTTGCACAACAAGAAAACAACTTTGAAAAAACCATACTTTGCAGTATTCTTGGTGAACTTGTGCAATATTCTCTCAATCGCAAAAATGAACATTTCACAACTTTAAGTGTTTCGATTGTTTAGAGAATTTCCAAGTATTAGATCATTGTATTTCATAGGTTGTTAGGATATTTACATATTTGTATTATCTTGGTTCCGCAACAACCTTGTAATTTATTTGAAGATAATAAATAAATTACACTTGAAAAATTACATATCGATCTCACCAGATTTACTTACTTGTATTTAAATATTGCATTGTTGATTACTTATTTGTTATTGTCACCTTTATAAGTAATCTATCCAGTAACTTGGTATACATTCACTGCAACTGGTCGTCTCCAGTTCAGTGTCTATATTGCAAAGCAATCTCACCATTGACATAGAGGTGTCTTCAGTTAGTACCATCTATTGAGTTGGGACTTACAAGTGGTATCAGAGCAGAAAGACTAATTTGTTGTCTAGATCTGCTTAGATGTCTACTACTGAAGGTGAGAATGGTTCTGGTCCAGAAGATAATCCTAATAACAATCCACCTGTTCAAAATGTTAATACCAATCCTCCTCATCCTCTTCCTAGTACCCCTAGCCATGTCCATGTACATTATTCTAACACTCCTGTTCCCAAATTCGATGGAAACAGTGAGGACTTTTGGTACATGGAAGGCTAGAATGCTTTTGCATTTTGGTGGGATAGAGAGGTATATGTTGAAAATCCTTAAGGATGGACCACATGTACCCATGTCTCATGGGGTAAGTCCTTTTCTTGATCCTACTGGATCTAGAAGGGGTACTAGAGAAAAGCCAGAAGACCATTGGTCTGATGAGGATCGTAGACTTGTTGATCTGGACACCAGACTCAAGAATATGATCCTTGGGGCTGTTCCTGAAGACCTTATTCCAACACTTGTGTTGTTCCCCAGTGCAAAGGCAATGTGGGATGAATTGGTCCTTCAGTTTGAAGGAGGTGATGACACCATGTCACCAGGAAAGTTGCATTAAACAAGAAGTATGAATCCTTCTTTGCCTTACCCAATGAGAGCCTGACTGGTACTTACACCAGATTCACCAGTGTGATTAATCAACTGAGAGGGCTGGGTGTAGAGAAGGATCAGGATATTCTTCTTGAGAAGTTTTGTGATATTCTTCTTGAGAAGTTTTGTGATATTCTTCCTTCCAAATGGGCAAACATGGTTCTTGTCCTAATACAAGGTAAGACACTGCACAGCCACACTCTTGCATCTCTGTATGGAGCCTTCAGATTCACTGAAGATAATAATGCACAGAGACTGGTGGCTGAGCAGGATGCCTTAAACCATGCTCAGAGTTCCAAGGTTGCTAGTATAACTGAGAAACCTTGTGTTGCTTTAATGTCTGCAGAGAGTGTCCAGCCACACTCAATGAAGGAGATGTTAAATGGCTTATTGAACGTTGGCCTGACCACTGAAATCAGTGATGATTGTCATGAAACTGACGATGATGATCTGGTAGCCATGATTGCTAAAACCTTTAACAGGTTTAAGCATAAATCTAATAGATTTAATGGCCCCAACAATGCTTCCAGCTCCAACTCTCTGGATAAGGCCAATCTTACATGCTATAAGTGTGGTAAGAAAGGTCATTTCATGAAGGAATGCAGATCTAGTCAGTTGAACAATCAAACTGGTCCCCTTGTCCCTAATTTTAATAGGCCTGGTGATAGCTATAAGGCAAAATACAAAAAGCTTAAGGCCTAGATTTCCCTCTTGTCACTTGAAAGAGAAAATGAAAAGAACAAGTGCATGATGGCTAAAACTGAAGGAAAATGGGAATACTCTGATGACTCATCAGTTGATGATGAAGAGGAAAGGGACATGTGTTTCATGGCCTTGGAAGAACAACAACAACATGTGGTGAAGGATGATGTTATCACTGGAAGATGGGTGGACATCATATTGAAAAAGGTATGTGATTATGATAATCAAATGGACCCAGAACTGAAACTGGACCTTGCTGAATCACTTAACAGTGATTTGATTTTTGTTGAAACTGTTAGAACTGACAGTGAAAGATATTTGGAAACAGTTCTAACAGAGTTAAATAATTTAAAACCTCAACTTTCAAATCAGCAAAGTGTCCAGTTAGCTCTCAAAGAGTCAGTTTTAAAAATTGAGGCTTTGGAACTTGAAAATGAAAAGTTAAAAACGGATCTGGAAAAAGAACAAAAGGTGATCAAATCTTGGATTAGGTCATCTGGTCTAAATTATGATGCTTTTTCTAAAACCATTGATGCACAACAAACTGCCTACAAATCTGGAGATGTGCACATGGCAGGCATCATTCCAGATATCCACACTTTGCCTCCAGCTCTTAGGCCAGAAACTGTTTATGACCAGCCTAAGACTGTTAAGACTGAACCTAGTGAGACCACCCCATCTGAGGTCAAAACTGGAGCCAACCAGGCTAATGCTCCAGTTAAAAAGGCTACTGGTGATAAGCTTTACCTCAAAAGTCAAAGGAGCCCAAGACTCAAAAGACTAAGATCCCTGCTGAACCTAAGTCCAAGGTTCAGCCGCCTACTGAAAAAGACATTTTGTTAAAACTGGAGAGTCAATTTCAACAGTTGTCAAGGCAGGTTCAAACTTGTAATGCCAGAATAAAAAATCTGGAGGGAGCCTCGTCTTCTCCAGTTGTTCAGCAAAATGCACCCCCTTCAAAACCAAAACAAAACAATAACGCTCAATCTGGAGCTAAAAATGTGAAGAAAAAGGGGAAGAAACCCATCAACCAAACTGTTTTTACTCCTGAAACTGGAGCTGATAAAAAGGCTCCAGATTCAGCCTCCAGTTCAACCCCACCAGAATCAACTGAGACTTCCAGGGAGAAGTCCAGTGAACCCATCAAGAAAAGATGGGTTCACAAAAATAACTAATGATTTTTGTGGGTGTACAGGGCGATCGTAAAAAGAATACCTGGTATCTGGACAGCGCAGCTGGCCGGACTATGACCGGATGTAAGCCCCTGCTGGAAGAGTTCACTGTCCAAGATGGACCGGCAGTGACGTTTGGTAATGATGAGAATGGAAAGACTGAAGGATATGGTGTAATCAATAATGGACAAGTCCAGTTCACCAGAGTTGCATTTGTAAATGGTTTGAAATACAACCTGATCAGTGTAAGCCAACTTTTTGATGATGGATACAAGGTATTGTTCGATATTCCTCAAGGCACCATATTTAACAAGGATTGGAAAGTGGTGATGATTGCACCAAGAAAAGGAAATGTGTACATCATAGATATGGAACCAGCTCCAAAAGAGCAGTGCTTCTATACCAAGGCTGATGAGGACACCAACTGGCTGTGGCATAAAAGGTTATCCCATCTTAATTTCAAGAACATCAACAAGTTGTCTCGAAAAGAACTGGCCGATGGGATACCTCCAGTTTCCTTTAAAAAGGAAAAGCCATGTCCAGGGTGTGAGATGGGCAAGCAGAAAAGAGCCAGTTTCAAGACAAGGCAAAACTTTAGCATCACTAAACCTCTTCACATGCTTCATATGGATCTCTTTGGTCCAGTGAATGTTCAAACTAGAGCTGGAAAGAAGTATACTCTAGTTGTGGTTGATGAATTCACTAGATATTGTTGGGTGGTATTCCTCATATCCAAAAGTGATGCAGCTACTGAAATCATCTCTCTCATCAAAAGAATTGAGCTCAAGTACACTCAAAAAGTTTGTCAGTTGAGAAGTGATAATGGAACAGAATTTCAGAACAAGACTCTTGAATCCTTCTGCAATGACACTGGCATCTCCCAGAACTTCTCATCAGCACACTCTCCAAGCAAAATGAGAGTTGTGGAAAGAAAGAATCGCACACTGATAGAAGCTGCCAGGAATATGCTATCTGATTCTGGTCTTCCTACCAGTTTTTGGGATGAAGCAATGGCAATAGCTTGTCACACCCAAAACCGATCAGTCTACATCAAGAGACATAAGAAGACTGTCTATGAAGTGCTCAGGAATCGTAAACCAAATATTGGATATTTCCATGTATTTGGTTGTCCAGTTTATATTTTGAATGATTCCAGTCAGCTTGGAAAGTTTGATGCAAAAGCTGATGAAGGTGTATTTCTAGGCTATTTAGATATTCGAAAGGCCTTTAGAGTTTATAATTATAGACTCCAAAAGGTTCATGAGACAATTCATGTCACATTCGATGAATCTAATGATGCAATTAATAAAAGACCAAGCCTTGATATTTCTCCAGTCATTCCATTGAGTTTTGGTGAAACTGACCAAGTTCATCAGTCAGTTGTTTCACCAGAAGATGTTTCCAGTCACTCCGAACTGGAACCAGTACTGATGAAGAAATCCTCCAGTGACACTCCATTTTATCCCTCCATCGGTTTCAATTTACCACAGAAACTGGTGATTGGATCAGATGTACGTGTCACTCCAATATCAGCACCAGTTCAAACTCCAACTTCTCCAGTTCTTCAAGAAATGCCTTTAACTGAAGAATTTCATGATGCCAATCGTGACCTCATTGACTCTGATGAGGATATTGAAGTAGTTTGGGCTGATCCTCCTCCAGAAGCTACAACTGAAGAGGATCATCAGGTGACTTGCACTGATATTGTTGTTCACCAACCTAGTCAATACACTAAATGGACAAGAGCACATCCAATTGAACAGATTGTTGGAGATCCAAGTAATGGGGTTCAGACTAGAAGAGCCCCAAGTGAGCAATGCTTGAACGTCACCTTCTTATCACTGATTGAACCGAAGAAGATTGACGAGGCTATGGCAGACCCAAGCTGGGTAGAAGCAATGCAAGAAGAGCTTATCCAGTTTGAAAGGAACAATGTTTGGGAACTTGTTCCTTGTCCACCAGGGTTGAAGAAAGAACCCATTGGTACAAGATGGGTCTACCGAAACAAGATGGATGAAGATGGCAATGTTGTCAGAAACAAAGCCAGACTAGTTGCCAAGGGTTACTGTCAAGCAGAGGGTGTTGATTTTGATGAGACTTTTGCTCCAGTTGCAAGACTTGAAGCCATTAGAATTTTCTTGGCTTATGCAGCCCATCTGCAGTTCAAAGTCTTCCAAATGGATGTCAAAAGTGCGTTCCTTAATGGAACACTGGAAGAAGAAGTGTATGTTAAACAGACTCCAGGCTTCATTGATGAGAAGCATCCTCATTGGGTATATAGACTGAACAAAGCTTTGTATGGTCTTAGACAAGCCCCAAGAGCCTGGTATGACACTTTAACTAAACATCTTCTCAAAAATGGCTTTCAAAGAGGTGCAATAGATAATACCTTGTTTATTTTGAAAGAAAAAGGTAATATCTTACTAGTACAAATTTATGTTGATGACATTATATTTGGGTCAACTGATGATGCAATGTGTAAAAGGTTTTCTAAAATCATGTCATCTGAGTATGAAATGAGTTTAATGGGTGAATTAACATTTTTCTTGGGTCTTCAGATTAAGCAAACTGAAAATGGAATTTTCATAAACCAAGAAAAATATGTCAGAGATTTGTTAAGAAAATACAAATATGATTCAATCCCATCTAAAACTACACCAATTGCAGCACCTTTAAATTTGGATTCTGGCCCAAATGGCAAACCAGTGAACACAACTGAATATAGAGGAATGGTTGGTTCACTGATGTACTTAACTGCCAGTCGACCAGATATAATGTTTGCAACATGTCTATGTGCCAGATTTCAGGCTAACCTAAAAGAATCACATTTGCATGCTGTTAAGCACATCTTCAGATACCTGAAAGGGTGTCCTAGCCTTGGTCTTTGGTATCCCAAAGGCTCATGGTTAGATCTAATGGGTTATTCAGATTCAGATCATGCAGGTTGTAAGATAGATAAAAAGTCAACAACTGGAGGTTGTCATTTCCTTGGAGGAAAACTGGTGTGTTGGACCAGTAAGAAGCAGACGTCAGTCTCTATGTCCACTGCTGAGGCAGAGTACATTTCTGCGGCCAGTTGTTGTGCCCAGATTCTCTGGATCAAGAACCAGTTACTAGATTATGGTCAGAAGTATACAAGGACCCCAATCTTTTGTGACAACACCAGTGCAATTGCTATATCTCACAACCCAGTGATGCACTCAAGACAAAGCATATTGACATCAGGTATCATTTCATTCGTAATCATGTTATGAAAGAAGACATTGAAATTCATTTCATCCCCACTGACAAACAGCTCGCTGATGTTTTTACAAAACCTCTTGATGAGAAAACCTTTAAACATCTCATCAGTGAGTTGGGAATGTTAAATCCTTAAAACTGGAGATTTTGTTATGAACGCGTCCGTGACACTGATGAAGTTCTCCAGTTGAGGAGGTCCAGATAATCCTTGCTCACCAGGCTATCGAACGCCTTTGTGATACTATCCTGGCACTGATTGATTTCTGGATCATCATTCTAGGGGGAAAGACTCAAAAATATTTTTCTGACTAAAACTTGTTTTATTTGAAAAATTGCAACTGGAGAACTCTCCAGTTGAAACTGGCACTGGACTAACCCTCCAGTGTACATGTTTGGTCTTGTCTTAAAACTGGTGGTCAACCAGATTTCATAACGTTGTAAAATACTTGGTCAATTTTTATGACACGTGATGGAACTCGATGTTAGGTCCAGATTTACTAGACTCGCTCCAGACTCGACTACTGGAGACTTACTGAAGATCTGTCCAGAAACGTGTTCTATGGATGTAACATTTGCCATTTTAGCCCGTTACTTGTTATATATGATAATGGCAAACTTTATGAATATAAGAAAACTTTGGGTATTTTTGGTGTATATATATATATGTGTGTCGGACTAGTGATATATTGCTGAAAAGTGTACATGTTTGTTGATTGATTGTTTGTTTAATGTATTGACTTGTTGCTCGGTTAACTTTGTCTTCGTTATGAATACTTGTTGTGCTTTAGATAGTTGTACATACATGGAAGATAATTATACTTTTTATGAATAGTAGATGTGGTGGGAAGGCTGCGGGTGACCCTATATATAAGCATCGATGATTCCTTTAAAGTATAATTATAAGAAGTGTATGTGCATCGTATTTGTTGGTTGATTCACTTGTTATGATATGGACCGAGATGTCAATTTGCTTAATTGTTGATTATTGATTGAAATGTTAATGATGATTGTCGCTTTGATTATCATGTAAATGATATATCATGTTAGGCGTATTGGTTAATGATGATTGTCGCTTTGATTATCATGTAAATGATATATCATGTTAGGCGTATTGGTTAATGATGATTGTCGCTTTGATTATCATGTAAATGATATATCATGTTAGGCGTATTGGTTAATGATGATTGTCGCTTTGATTATCATGTAAATGATATATCATGTTAGGCGTATTGGTTAATGATGATTGTCGCTTTGATTATCATGTAAATGATATATCATGTTAGGCGTATTGGTTAATGATGATTGTCGCTTTGATTATCATGTAAATGATATATCATGTTAGGCGTATTGGTTAATGATGATTGTCGCTTTGATTATCATGTAAATGATATATCATGTTAGGCGTATTGGTTAATGATGATTGTCGCTTTGATTATCATGTAAATGATATATCATGTTAGGCGTATTGGTTAATGATGATTGTCGCTTTGATTATCATGTAAATGATATATCATGTTAGGCGTATTGGTTAATGATGATTGTCGCTTTGATTATCATGTAAATGATATATCATGTTAGGCGTATTGGTTAATGATGATTGTCGCTTTGATTATCATGTAAATGATATATCATGTTAGGCGTATTGGTTAATGATGATTGTCGCTTTGATTATCATGTAAATGATATATCATGTTAGGCGTATTGGTTAATGATGATTGTCGCTTTGATTATCATGTAAATGATATATCATGTTAGGCGTATTGGTTAATGATGATTGTCGCTTTGATTATCATGTAAATGATATATCATGTTAGGCGTATTGGTTAATGATGATTGTCGCTTTGATTATCATGTAAATGATATATCATGTTAGGCGTATTGGTTAATGATGATTGTCGCTTTGATTATCATGTAAATGATATATCATGTTAGGCGTATTGGTTAATGATGATTGTCGCTTTGATTATCATGTAAATGATATATCATGTTAGGCGTATTGGTTAATGATGATTGTCGCTTTGATTATCATGTAAATGATATATCATGTTAGGCGTATTGGTTAATGATGATTGTCGCTTTGATTATCATGTAAATGATATATCATGTTAGGCGTATTGGTTAATGATGATTGTCGCTTTGATTATCATGTAAATGATATATCATGTTAGGCGTATTGGTTAATGATGATTGTCGCTTTGATTATCATGTAAATGATATATCATGTTAGGCGTATTGGTTAATGATGATTGTCGCTTTGATTATCATGTAAATGATATATCATGTTAGGCGTATTGGTTAATGATGATTGTCGCTTTGATTATCATGTAAATGATATATCATGTTAGGCGTATTGGTTAATGATGATTGTCGCTTTGATTATCATGTAAATGATATATCATGTTAGGCGTATTGGTTAATGATGATTGTCGCTTTGATTATCATGTAAATGATATATCATGTTAGGCGTATTGGTTAATGATGATTGTCGCTTTGATTATCATGTAAATGATATATCATGTTAGGCGTATTGGTTAATGATGATTGTCGCTTTGATTATCATGTAAATGATATATCATGTTAGGCGTATTGGTTAATGATGATTGTCGCTTTGATTATCATGTAAATGATATATCATGTTAGGCGTATTGGTTAATGATGATTGTCGCTTTGATTATCATGTAAATGATATATCATGTTAGGCGTATTGGTTAATGATGATTGTCGCTTTGATTATCATGTAAATGATATATCATGTTAGGCGTATTGGTTAATGATGATTGTCGCTTTGATTATCATGTAAATGATATATCATGTTAGGCGTATTGGTTAATGATGATTGTCGCTTTGATTATCATGTAAATGATATATCATGTTAGGCGTATTGGTTAATGATGATTGTCGCTTTGATTATTATGTGACAACTTGATGGACGTATATGATAGTGTCGGGATACACCGTGAATTGTGGAATTATTGTGATAAACGTCGATGTGTGTGGAATCTTGGATGCATTTATTATTTGTCCCCCAGCAAAATGAAATGATGACATTAATGGAGTATAACATTCGATAACCCTAGAGGCGCCTGATCAACAAATCTATGGTTATCCTATGTCATATAAAGTTAATGATCTCATGGATTGCACCTCGTGGATAAAGTATAGTAGTTAACCCGATATGTTTAATGAGTGTTGGTTAGGTGGAGGGTTAGCCGCTGGTACACCCTGTATACATACCCGGTCAACACTTAGAGAACATATCGAAACCGAGTTTTGGACATCCATTCTATATATTAACGGTGTGGAGGGTTAGCCGATGGTACACCCTGTATACAAACACTTTTAATGTGTCGAATGTTGAAGTTAAAATTCGGACTATGCTTTACCCACCTTGTTATGACTTGACCCCTTTTATTTATATAGTGTTGAATGTTTCGTGATTGTAAATTATATGAATAATGATAAGTTATTATGAATTTGACATGATGGCATGATAGCTAAGACATTAGTACATTTGCCTTAGTATTATGATATGAATAATGTATTGAGAACTTGAACCTTGAATGATATGTTATGAATTTGAATTTGAACAGTATGTCATAAATTCGAACTGAAACGATATATTGTGAACAAGAGCTTGACTGATGCGATATGAGTTGAAACTTGTTAGAATTAGTGTGGAATTGAAATCTATGTTAATTGAAATAGTAGTACAGGTATAGGGGATTTTGGATGAGTTGGTAATGTAATGGGCTGGCCAATGGTATGTCTTATATTATAAGCATTACCGGATGGCCCATGTCTAAGCTATATTATTTATAATTGTCTACAATTATCAGTCATTGTTGGAATAACAGTATGAGAATAAGATCTAGAATACATGCTTATTAAGGTCTTAGATACTTATAATCTATAATTGTAGACCAAAGAATTATTATGAACTATAGACTAAGTTCAAATTTATAGCTATGATTGATTGATAGGATGAGACAAGAATTTTTGGAAACTATGGTAATTAAATGAATAAAATACTATGAAATGGTTATGTGATCTAGTGCGAACGAATGATTGGAAATACTATTAATATGAATATTGAGATTAATTTAGTAATAATTAGCTTGTGTTCAAGGAGATGGCTAGAACAAGAACAAACATAATGGTCATGAGAAGTTAAGTAATTAAAGAATTATATGAGTTCTTCTGTATAGATGATATCAGTAGAGTAAAGTCCCTCAGATTTCATTGTTAGTAGACTTTATACTTTGGAGTAAAATATATTATTTCACTACGATGTCTGCTTATATAACGTAAGCAATGATGTCAGAGAACAATAATGTTCAAAATGGCCGACAAAGAATAACTTCTCGCCAATAAAGCCAATTATTTAGCATTATTATATTTAAATCTAGAATTAAATGAGATAAAGTTGAATAACTTTATCAGAATAATTTAATGAAACCAATAATAGGGTAGACTATGAACAGAAGTAGAGCGGGTAATTGGAATGCGAGAACTTTGGTATAAATATATATTGCACAATCTATATATATAACTCGCCATAGTAATTGGATGCAATAAAGAAATAAAAATAAAAATGGTGAAATCGGCCGTCCCCGGGATCGAACCTGGGTCTAGGCCACACCCTTTCGCACATTTAGCCAACCGCACTAAATGCCTAGTGTTGTGAAAGTTCTATTATGATTAAATATAAACATACGTACAATAAATTCCTGAATCTATGAAGATCACACATTTATCTATTCAATGCATACATGTTAGTCCCATGTTTAACCCAATGATCCTTCAAGTCAATTGGACAATCGAGATCGTATCCTGCTAACAATAATTTCTCTATGACCTTTGAGAATGTACTACAACCCATTCTTCTCCCCGGCAACCTTACAATACGACTTGGCCCGACATATGTTGGCAACGGATACATGGAAAGAGTAGCTGTACAACAAGTGGAGGTCCATCCCTCTGTAGTCCAACCGCGACAGGCCCTAGGTATCCCTGTGCATGAGCATATTGGTGTTGGCATCTCTGATACGTCCATTTCTTCCCCAAATACTACCAAAGTAGTATTTTGTTTCACAAACTGGTAAGACCTTTTCGACCTTACATTTCTTTGGGCTTTCGAGGACGATACTTTTGCGGACTTTTTCTTACGACTATAGAGCTTGCAAATATAAGCCCATGAGTCTTCTACGTGCTTCTCAAACTCTGGTCCATGATTCATTATCGTATCAACCGGTTCCACCCTGTTCGAGGTTGAGACCTCATAATATGTGTCACTAATTGGATTGGGGTATAGTGTGGGCGAGTCTGACATTGGACGTTTGCCTGGTGCCCTGTTACCCTCCTCGGAAGATTCTGGTTGGAATGATGGTTTCGGTTGGGATGTTGATTTCAACTGAAATGTTGCTTCTGGTGTATCGAAAGAGAAGTTTTGATATAAAGGGTTCATTGGGATTGGAGATGAAACTCCATGATGTACTGCATCAACAAGAGTTGGGAACGATGCACTGACATTTTCTGTTGAGGGTTCTAACTGTGAAGTTGGTACTGTATTTTGGAGAAGCCAGTCTTGGCAAAAATCATCGATTGATGTTCCCCATTCACTAGTACCAATCATCTGGTTTTGCCATGCGTCCATGATTATATTGAGTTCTTCTTATCTACAATAAGTTTTGGTCAGACAATTGACATAACAAATACATAAGAAACATTATCAACAATATTATTCTGATTTAAAAACACATTCTGGACAACTTAAGATTTGATTTATAAAAATTTATAACAGATTCCAAATATTTCTATAAAATCCCTCTTGATTTCAAGAATTGGGAGTTCTGTCAGAGCTCGACCCTGACATGTTACTTCCCCCAACAGCATCTCTTTTTCTTCTCTTAAGAGGTGGAATATTGGGATTTTCTTCTTCTTCTTCAGATGACATGGCAAAAATGGACTTCTCCCTTTGAGAGAGATTATCCTCGTCTTGCTGAGCTAGGGCTCTTGCAAACTTTTCATCTTCTTTTATTTGACGATTCACAAGGATAGATTCCTCCTCTGTTAAAAATTGAGATAAAATTTTTGCTAGTTTTTCATCTTCAGAAGTTTGTTTCTCAAAAAGGTGGACATCTTCGTCTACCATCGCCTTGTAAACTTCAAAGGAAATACCTAACATCACGGCCTCCTGCTTAATCCTTTTGACCCTATTTGTTTCAAGATCTTCAAGATCCTCTTGAGTCATTGGCCTTTTGCCTTTTGGATCGCTCGAAGAGGCACCAAAATTTTTCATTGTCTTATGATAAATCGGTGGAACAATATTGTTAATTAAGCGAACATGAATTAAAAGATAAAAGTTTTATATAAACATATAAATAGATAGTATATTATCCAAGATGAGAAAGAGTACAAAAATGTAGCTTACCAAAGAGAAAGTCGGAGATCTGTTAGAACACAAGCTGGCTGTGAACGGAATAGCTAAAAACAAATTAGCAGATGAAGAACTAAGTAAATAAAAGAGATAGAGAAAGAAGATTTAGTGTGCATTCTTCCTTAAGAAAACGCGTTTCTATTATAGAGGATGAAAAGGGAAATGTGACCTGAAAGAACAGACAGGTGTCCATAAACTACAGAAATTTTTAATCATTGCTACGGTAATTAGTAATTACCGAAATATATTTTTTTTTTTAAAAGATAAACTTTATCTAAACTTATAAATAGATAGTATATTATCCAAGATAGAGAAAGAAGATTTAGTGTGCATTCTTCCTTAAGAAAACGCGTTTCTATTATAGAGGATGAAAAGGGAAATGTGACCTGAAAGAACAGACAGGTGTCCATAAACTACAGAAATTTTTAATCATTGCTACGGTAATTAGTAATTACCGAAATATATTTTTTTTTTTTTAAAAAAGATAAACTTTATCATCCCTTTAACCAAGGTTGAAAGGAGCTGAACAGTTTACTCAAAAGCGTATGCTATGTCGAGAAAATCCTCAACTAAATTAATAGCTTAATGAATAGACCGTCTTCCACACATCACTATTTTTCTTCACTGCTTCTTTTTCGAGAACCATATCAATTGCAAATTCATCTTTTCGAACCCTAGATGAATTTTTGATCCAAACTATTGTTTCAGGAGTGATCTAGGTAATATTTGTTTCTTTGACCTGTGGATCGCCTTTAATGATTGAATTTAAGAATATGAGACAAATGATATCAACAAAATATGTCGACTTTTCCAACTGGATAACAGTAGTGTCTTGATAAAAGAACTTCAAATTTGAAAATAAGAATTATTTGAAAGGCTAAAATTATGATGGGCGATCAACGATTAAAAATAGACAAATGAACTTAGTATAAAAATCTATCAAGACAAATATGGAAAGAGAAATTAATTTGAATTCTGCATAGCGCCCTAGTCAGACTTACCTGTGTCTAGACGAATCGGTTATGCTATACTATAAGTATATAAGTGGTCTATACTATACGAGTATAAGTATATATATTTTTTTAAATTACTCGATATGGTCTAGATTTATATATATATATATATATATATATATATATATATATATATATATATATATATATATATATATATATATATATATATATATATATATATATATATATATATATATATATATATATATATATATATATATATATATATATATATATATATATATATATATATATATATATATATATATATATATATATATATATATATATATATATATATATATATATATATATATATATATATATATATATATATATATATATATATATATATATATATATATATATATATATATATATATATATATATATATATATATATATATATATATATATATATATATATATATATATATATATATATATATATATATATATATATATATATATATATATATATATATATATATATATATATATATATATATATATATATATATATATATATATATATATATATATATATATATATATATATATATATATATATATATATATATATATATATATATATATATATATATATATATATATATATATATATATATATATATATATATATATATATATATATATATATATATATATATATATATATATATATATATATATATATATATATATATATATATATATATATATATATATATATATATATATATATATATATATATATATATATATATATATATATATATATATATATATATATATATATATATATATATATATATATATATATATATATATATATATATATATATATATATATATATATATATATATATATATATATATATATATATATATATATATATATATATATATATATATATATATATATATATATATATGCCATTTTAGTCCATTACTTGTTATATATGATAATGGCAAACTTTATGAATATAAGAAAACTTTGGGTATTTTTGGTACATATATATATATATGTGTGTCGGACTAGTGAGATATTGTAACATCTGCTATCTGAATGATCTGTTTCGTTGTACTTTTAAAGAAACGAACCTGAAACACTCGTAACCTTACATCTAACCTAAGTTAAGTACTAACTAACTAAGATTAGTTAACTAAGGTTAGTTAACTAGCCCATGGTATTCCTTAACTTAACCATAGTTATCAACAAACTAAACTAGTAACCATGGTAAATATATACCTATAAATACTACACCATTCCGTGCCTTAAAACTTGCCAATTCACATAATCAAACTTCTTCTTCTTTAATCTCTATCATTCCAAGATCAATACTTGTTAAAGTTCAAGCATATCTTACACAACCTTTCATCATCCCAAGCTTTCGATTCAACCAAAGTTGTTTTGAATTCGTTGGTTTCAAAATTGTAAACACGACGTTGTTATTGGGAATTCTTTCAAAAACTTATCAAAGCCTAGTTATAATGGCCACATGGAGTTAGGATTATTCCATATTCATCAAGTTTACAAGTCCAAGTTATAGTCGATTCTCTCAAGATCTTCTTTGGAGCTCATTCCTATATCGTTACTTTGATCTTAGAATTTATAATTCTCCAACTTGTGAGTGTTTTTATAAAACCTTACTATACTTTGCTTTATGATTATATGACTATATGTTATGTATTGAAATGCTTGTCAACTTACTTTTATACTCAATTGATACATACCTACATTTAAATACAGTAAATATCCAATTAATACTATTCATCATCTGTGAATTATTTCGTATTATCGATTTTCTGGTTTTTGATAGAAAATATCCTTGATAAGCTTTAAATGAAAGCACTTCATGATCGCAGGCCTTTTGTTATATAGATGGGGGAGATAATGGGTTGTAGCCGGACTAGTTTTGGATTAAACGATTTAAAGTTCCTGCCCCCGTTGTTACCGCCCTACTAGATCCCTCCGTATAATTATCCGGGCATGAAATGTATTTGTTGCACCTCCACCATTCATGGTATCTCTTCATTATATAATTAATACATAATACATACTATTTAAAAATACTTCAAAAGGATTTAGAAATATCGGAGGAATACTGTATATATCCTACGGATACGTATTACAAACGGAAAGTTACATCTTTACCCTACAGTTTCAAAGTTGTCATTTTCAGTCCTTATAAGTTTGACATTTGACAAATTAAACCCCTCAAGTTTCAAGAATGACAATTTAGTCCCTCAAGTTTCAAGAATGACAATTTAGTCCCTCAAGTTTCAAGAATGACAATTTAGTCCTTTTAAATTTTTGCAACATAAATGAGTTTTCATTTAGAAAATACTTGAAATGATACTTAAAGATAAATTCAAAGACTTATAAAAACACAAAAAGTAAATTACGTTGACAAGCGTATTAAAAAGATAACCTTATAGTTGTATGTCTATATTTGGAATTTAGCACGAATATAAATCAATTCACATTGAAATTAGGGAATACGTAACGTGGCCAGTTGACTCACTCGTCATCGTTGACTACATCAATCTCTTCTACTTTGCTGTTGAACTATCAAGAATAAGGTGAGTTTCGTAAACCCTCCCTACTCAATTGAGATTCGGGCTGAAAAGTGTACATGTTTGTTTAACTGTTGATTGTTGATTTGATTGATTGTATGATTGATTGTTGATTTGATTGATTGTATGATTGAATTGTTGATGTGGACATGTTAGCGCATTACTTATTATATAAGTCGCACCGTTAGCGCATTACTTATTATATAAGTCGCACCGTTAGCGCATTACTTATTATATAAGTCGCACCGTTAGCGCATTGTTAATTATTAACTATGTAAGCCACACCGTTGTTGAACATTATTGATTGTTATGGAACGTTGTTGAACGTTATATGGAATCGTTGTTGTTGAACGTTGACTTGTATTGAATTGTGATAATGTGAAACCTTATAGGTTTTCCTTGGATGTGATTAGTTCTCCTAATCCTCACTTATTGTTAACGGTTGTTATCCGACACGGTTATTCCTTGTTACTTGTCCCTACGAACTCACCAACTTTATGTTGACGCTCTTTAGTACACTTTTCAGGTAATCAAGTTAATTAGAGACAAAATGGATGATTGCATGCTTGCTTGCTAGGATTGGACTAGCTTTGGACTTTCTGGATCCATGATCCTTACTTCCCTTTTATGGGTTACTTTTAGGATCAACTACTATCGATTGAATTGCCTTTTATTATTGATTGAACATGTATTTCGATGAATGTTGATGATCGTATACGTTTGTACAAGTTTAAGGATTGTTTCAATCCTATGTTTTCATATAGTTTGACTCTACATAATTTCCATGTCATGCTGTGCTTTTCTAAGTGATACCCCATGATTCCGCCATGTTGGGGTGTTACACATATAAACATAAATGGATCCCAATATGATCAACAATATATTCCAAGGTAATATTATTGGAAAACGGTAATTACAAGATAAATTACAAGACTTGAATATATGTAAATACAATATACAAGGTAATATTATTGACAAACGGTAATTACAAGATAAATTACAAGACTTGAATATATGTAAATATACGTCACACATCTTGAATGCTTTTGTCACCAAGAAACATGCACCAACAGTCTCCCCCTTGACACTAGCATCTAGATGTGACCTTCAAGTCTTCGTTTGTCATCCTAAGTGCTGGCCAAAAACCCTCTTCAGGAACTTCAGAAGTTGTCTACTTTCTTCTGCACTTCTTCTTCCTTTTGACACGAGTCTCCTTCTCAAAATCAGAATCAGACTATGTCAGTGACTCCTTGCTTCTGCCTGCAACAAGTCTACGAGATCTTTCTTGATCAGCCCGAGATCCTGGATCCTTTGGCTTAATCATGTCGGCCATTGCATTTTGATATGCCACGTCATCGTGTCTGAAATTTATGAAGATCTCATTTTTCAGAGTCAAAGTGCCGGAAGAGTCAGATGATAAAACATCACCTCCAGAAAGTGGACTATCAGTATCCTCAGATGCTGATTCCTCCTGATGACCAACTCCTACATCTCCAGTTGGTCGTTCCTGGTCACCAACTCCTACATCTCCAGTTGGTGAGGGGAAAGCATCGGCAGGAGCTTTCCCTTTTCCTTTATCTTCAGCTGTGGGGGCTCGAGAGGTACCAGCAGCACCAGGCTGGTTTTGCTCCCCCTGAGATATGGCATTCCTCGTGCCCATTGGAAATCTTGAAGTCTCTCTTGGTCTGCTAGGATCATCTCCCTCGTCCTCTCTTCTTTCCCTCCTGAGGGCATCATCCTTGCAGGTCGGCTGTATCTCCCCCTGAGACATTAGATTTCCAATAATCTCATTCAGCTGGTCATAGTCGTCATCGAAGCTTGTCAAACCCGCAGTCTGGCTCTTTATAACTTCATTGTGATGTGCCAATCTGTCAGCAATCTTCTTTAGGTGCTCAGAAGTTTTAGATTGGATCGATTGTAGAGCATCCTGCCTTGTTCGAAGCTGAGCATTCTTTGCCTTCAGCTCTTCAAGCTCCTGACGATGTGATTCTTCCTGCTTAGACAGATTCTCTGTCAGGCCAGCAACCAAAGCTCTCATTTCAGCCATTAGCTTTTCCAACCCTGATATAGTATCATCGTCGGTTTGTGAGCTGCTTGGTTGGGAAGACATCACTGATGGTCGAGGAGGGATAGTCGGTGGAACAGTCGGTCTTGACTCCGGCAGTCTGATTATGGATGCATGTGGTTGTTGGATTGCAGAAGTTCCAACAACCGGAAGTGTAACTGTACTAAGTGGAACTGATGTTGTGGCATCACTGGTGAAAGATGTGAATGCAGACCCCGTTGCTGACAGTCTGATTCTTGTACTTGTTGGCTCAACCGGTGACCTCATCATCAACCCCTTACCTGCTCCCCTAGGTCTAGCAGTTACCTCCTCAGTATCACTCTGCACATGCTCAGACACATGCCTCGGTCCCTCTTCAACTGCCACACTCATCATTGCACTAAGTCTGGGTGACTTATGTGTGCCAGATGTGCCTTCATCAGCTCTTTTCCTCTTCCTGAGCTGTAAAGGCTAACTATCTTCTTCATCCTCCTCCTCTGGCTGATAATCTGCATCAGCCTTTAGTTCCCTTTCAGATTGAGCAACACGTTGTTCTTGTAAGAGCCTGCGTGCTCGTTCTTGAGGGTCCTCTTGACCATCATCATCACTGTAGCTGTCATCTTGATCACTCACAGTGGCATGAGTATCACTACTTGCCTCATCCTCGGCCTCGTGATCCTCGAACAACTTGTCGATCTCTGCCTCTAGATCAGCACGAGCGTCAAAATGTTGAACCTAATTGATAACATCGTTAGGCTCTAACATTTGCTGTGCAACCTCCGCAGCATCTTCAGCATTACCTTGACCTTGTTCCACTTGGAAGAACAAGTCATAGACTGCTTCAGCATGTACTGGGGTTGTTGCACTGGAGGTTGTTGTTGTTGTTGTTGTTGTTGTTGTACTTGTTGTTGTTGTTGTTGTTGTTGTTGTTGTTGTTGTTGTTGTTGTTGTTGTTGTTGTTGTTGTTGTTGTTGTTGTTGTTGTTGTTGTTGTTGTTGTTGTTGTTGTTGTTGTTGTTGTTGTTGTTGTTGTTGTTGTTGTTGTTGTTGTTGTTGTTGTTGTTGTTGTTGTTGTTGTTGTTGTTGTTGTTGTTGTTGTTGTTGTTGTTGTTGTTGTTGTTGTTGTTGTTGTTGTTGTTGTTGTTGTTGTTGTTGTTGTTGTTGTTGTTGTTGTTGTTGTTGTTGTTGTTGTTGTTGTTGTTGTTGTTGTTGTTGTTGTTGTTGTTGTTGTTGTTGTTGTTGTTGTTGTTGTTGTTGTTGTTGTTGTTGTTGTTGTTGTTGTTGTTGTTGTTGTTGTTGTTGTTGTTGTTGTTGTTGTTGTTGTTGTTGTTGTTGTTGTTGTTGTTGTTGTTGTTGTTGTTGTTGTTGTTGTTGTTGTTGTTGTTGTTGTTGTTGTTGTTGTTGTTGTTGTTGTTGTTGTTGTTGTTGTTGTTGTTGTTGTTGTTGTTGTTGTTGTTGTTGTTGTTGTTGTTGTTGTTGTTGTTGTTGTTGTTGTTGTTGTTGTTGTTGTTGTTGTTGTTGTTGTTGTTGTTGTTGTTGTTGTTGTTGTTGTTGTTGTTGTTGTTGTTGTTGTTGTTGTTGTTGTTGTTGTTGTTGTTGTTGTTGTTGTTGTTGTTGTTGTTGTTGTTGTTGTTGTTGTTGTTGTTGTTGTTGTTGTTGTTGTTGTTGTTGTTGTTGTTGTTGTTGTTGTTGTTGTTGTTGTTGTTGTTGTTGTTGTTGTTGTTGTTGTTGTTGTTGTTGTTGTTGTTGTTGTTGTTGTTGTTGTTGTTGTTGTTGTTGTTGTTGTTGTTGTTGTTGTTGTTGTTGTTGTTGTTGTTGTTGTTGTTGTTGTTGTTGTTGTTGTTGTTGTTGTTGTTGTTGTTGTTGTTGTTGTTGTTGTTGTTGTTGTTGTTGTTGTTGTTGTTGTTGTTGTTGTTGTTGTTGTTGTTGTTGTTGTTGTTGTTGTTGTTGTTGTTGTTGTTGTTGTTGTTGTTGTTGTTGTTGTTGTTGTTGTTGTTGTTGTTGTTGTTGTTGTTGTTGTTGTTGTTGTTGTTGTTGTTGTTGTTGTTGTTGTTGTTGTTGTTGTTGTTGTTGTTGTTGTTGTTGTTGTTGTTGTTGTTGTTGTTGTTGTTGTTGTTGTTGTTGTTGTTGTTGTTGTTGTTGTTGTTGTTGTTGTTGTTGTTGTTGTTGTTGTTGTTGTTGTTGTTGTTGTTGTTGTTGTTGTTGTTGTTGTTGTTGTTGTTGTTGTTGTTGTTGTTGTTGTTGTTGTTGTTGTTGTTGTTGTTGTTGTTGTTGTTGTTGTTGTTGTTGTTGTTGTTGTTGTTGTTGTTGTTGTTGTTGTTGTTGTTGTTGTTGTTGTTGTTGTTGTTGTTGTTGTTGTTGTTGTTGTTGTTGTTGTTGTTGTTGTTGTTGTTGTTGTTGTTGTTGTTGTTGTTGTTGTTGTTGTTGTTGTTGTTGTTGTTGTTGTTGTTGTTGTTGTTGTTGTTGTTGTTGTTGTTGTTGTTGTTGTTGTTGTTGTTGTTGTTGTTGTTGTTGTTGTTGTTGTTGTTGTTGTTGTTGTTGTTGTTGTTGTTGTTGTTGTTGTTGTTGTTGTTGTTGTTGTTGTTGTTGTTGTTGTTGTTGTTGTTGTTGTTGTTGTTGTTGTTGTTGTTGTTGTTGTTGTTGTTGTTGTTGTTGTTGTTGTTGTTGTTGTTGTTGTTGTTGTTGTTGTTGTTGTTGTTGTTGTTGTTGTTGTTGTTGTTGTTGTTGTTGTTGTTGTTGTTGTTGTTGTTGTTGTTGTTGTTGTTGTTGTTGTTGTTGTTGTTGTTGTTGTTGTTGTTGTTGTTGTTGTTGTTGTTGTTGTTGTTGTTGTTGTTGTTGTTGTTGTTGTTGTTGTTGTTGTTGTTGTTGTTGTTGTTGTTGTTGTTGTTGTTGTTGTTGTTGTTGTTGTTGTTGTTGTTGTTGTTGTTGTTGTTGTTGTTGTTGTTGTTGTTGTTGTTGTTGTTGTTGTTGTTGTTGTTGTTGTTGTTGTTGTTGTTGGTTGTTGTTGTTGTTGTTGTTGTTGTTGTTGTTGTTGTTGTTGTTGTTGTTGTTGTTGTTGTTGTTGTTGTTGTTGTCCAAACAAACGGTTAGCAACAACACATAAAGCCGAATTTTAAAGCTCTTAACGTTTTCTAAACCCCTGAAACTCATAGTTTCATCAGTTCCGAGAATGTTATCAACTTTAACAATCGACAAACAAGTTGAACGATAAAATTCTTAACATTTTCAATGATATAGAAACCATTTGTTTTTCTTAAATTTTTAAAGTTCAATATTATAAGGCAATTTGCATTTTCTAATTTGACTTATTTGAAGATTTTCCCATTTTGAAAATTTTCCGAAGTCCTAGAACGAGCAAATTCCTTATACACACATATGGTGTCGGGTTTGACTAGATAATACGTGTTTTGTTTCATATTTTACTTATTTAAAATTTTTCCTAAATTTAAAAATTTTACAAGTCATAAAACACGCATATTACACTTCCCTAAATTTCGATTCATGTGAACCTTGACTTTCCAAAAAGTCAACTTTCACGGACTTGATTAATACTTTGAAAATTCATCAAGAACTTTCTTGAACCCGATATGATTAACGAAAAGAATTCTTTAGAGACCACGATAAGACAGACACCGAATTTAAATTCTATATCACAATTCTTAGCATTTGTCTCGATAAAGAAATTCTTGATAATTGTCACCACTTGAACAAACTTACAATGTACGATCATTAATTAAGACCCGATATGTCACTAATTACTTAATTACAAAGCACCATTGTTAAGTATTTGACAATAACAGACATTGGACACAATCAATGCTGTTACTTAAATTCAAATACAACAAAAATAAAGACATAAGATTGTATATCTTGATAAACAATCTCTCCATCTATATCTTTGTCTCCGTTTGAATTTCGTTGAGTTGTTGACGTGTAAGTATACTCTGCTTCCATTTTAAGCTTAAGTTTTCTCCATTCCGGACTGAATAGACCCAATTTTCATACACTTTGGAGATCCTTTATCTTAACGATTGACACACATCCAGTTAAGATAAATAATTCTGCGACCACATCAGCAAACCCATGAGATCCATACAACACATGTATTCATCTCAATGGTAAATAATTGAACTTGAAAACACTTAAACCGATATATAACAGATAATCAATGACTGATTTTCCCAATTAAGATTAGAATCAAAGCCTTTATCATGTTAGCTCACACATTAAGTATTTTTGATTCAATTATTTAAAGTAAATTTCAAATCAAAATATCTGTCAAATATATCAACTCAGTGATTCCGTTTGACCTATTTTGACCGAAACCTTAAGTATTTTTGATTCAATTATTTAAAGTAAATTGCAAATCAAAATATCTGTCAAATATATCAACTCAGTGATTCCGTTTGACCTATTTTGACCGAAACCTTAAGTATTTTTGATTCAATTATTTAAAGTAAATTGCAAATCAAAATATCTGTCAAATATATCAACTCAGTGATTCCGTTTGACCTATTTTGACCGAAACCTTAAGTATTTTTGATTCAATTATTTAAAGTAAATTGCAAATCAAAATATCTGTCAAATATATCAACTCAGTGATTCCGTTTGACCTATTTTGACCGAAACCTTAAGTATTTTTGATTCAATTATTTAAAGTAAATTGCAAATCAAAATATCTGTCAAATATATCAACTCAGTGATTCCGTTTGACCTATTTTGACCGAAACCTTAAGTATTTTTGATTCAATTATTTAAAGTAAATTTCAAATCAAAATATCTGTCAAATATATCAACTCAGTGATTCCGTTTGAAGTATTTGACAATAACAGACATTGGACACAACAATGCTGTTAATTAAATTCAAATACAACAAAAATAAAGACATAAGATTGTATATCTTGATAAACAATCTCTCCATCTATATCTTTGTCTCCGTTTGAATTTCGTTGAGTTGTTGACGTGTAAGTATACTCTGCTTCCATTTTAAGCTTAAGTTTTCTCCATTCCGGACTGAATAGACCCAATTTTCATACACTTTGGAGATCCTTTATCTTAACGATTGACACACATCCAGTTAAGATAAATAATTCTGCGACCACATCAGCAAACCCATGAGATCCATACAACACATGTATTCATCTCAATGGTAAATAATTGAACTTGAAAACACTTAAACCGATATATAACAGATAATCAATGACTGATTTTCCCAATTAAGATTAGAATCAAAGCCTTTATCATGTTAGCTCACACATTAAGTATTTTTGATTCAATTATTTAAAGTAAATTTCAAATCAAAATATCTGTCAAATATATCAACTCAGTGATTCCGTTTGACCTATTTTGACCGAAACCTTAAGTATTTCACTTAATCTTTCGAGCAATTTACATACAAGACTTAATTCAAGGTGTACCAAACACACTCAAATTAGTCTTTACTTACACTACATCCTTATTGCGATACACATTCATTCAGTGTTCACACAGAACACAGCTAACTCCCCCTGGAAACCAGATACCCTAAGTAACATTGTCTCTCGTGCAATAGAACCCTTTTATTATTAGCAAGAACCTTACGGAGCATAAAGTTACAAAATCGATCACAGTAACTTTAGAATCAAAATTACTCTAACAAATCTTGTAATAGTCATGCTTAATACTGTCCTTGCAATATACCTTACGAAGCATAAAATTAAAAAATCGATCACAGTAATTTTAAAATCAAAATTACTCTAACCCATCTTAAAATAGTCATGCTTAATCCGGTATATTTGAGTAAGTTTTAGAAAGAGTAATTACTACAAAAAGATCGGATATAGCAAATGAGTAAACTTAAATGCCATATGTTTTCTTCATTTCTCTTGCAGTAACGACTCCCCCTTAAACTGTTTTGGTACACTGAAGAGGCTTTAGAAGGAATAATTACTTACAAAGTAGATCGGATGTAGCAGATGAGTAAACTTAAGTGCCACATGTTTTCTTCATTTCTCTTGCAGTAACGACTCCCCCTTAAACCATTATTATATTTTGTGTTGCATTTTCTTAATAAAAGATGGTTCTTGAGAGATGGTAACTGAGGGTTACTCATTCCAGCCAACTGGACTAGCAACTCGAAAAGCGATCGATCAAAGGCCTTAGTGTAACTATCATAAATAAATCAACTTTGCATATTCATCATAGGATAACAGCCATTATATGAATAATCATGTTATCTCAAATGATTTATTAACAAGCATAAAATAAAGTAGCACTTTATATATACTCGTTTTTCCCAAATACGTTCTTTTATAAACAAATTATAAATAACATACATAGGACTTGCACAATGATTTATAATGAAGTACATACCATATAAGTACGATAACCCACTATGTTATCTAATGAAAATGTGCCTAGGACTCAGTCACCGATTACCGAAAAAAAAGATGGTTCTCCTTGACTGTGTCCTCCGCACAAATGAAGGGAATTAGTAATATTCGTCAAGAACCCAGACCCTTTTTGTCCGGATTCTTCCTGAATCATCTCGATATGCAAATTCTCCCCATCCTCCTTTACCCAAAATCTTGTTCAATTAATTTGAATCATCTTGATGCAGCTTCTTACGAAAGACATTAGATGACTCACCAACATTGTATCTCTGAGATGTTGATCTGAAATCACCACCACTTCTTCCAGCAAATCGATCATAATAAGTATTGTGATATTTTGTAGGCTTGGCGGATGATCTCACTTCATATGAGTATGAGGAATACATACTGCCAAATATCTCTGATCTCCTTTTTTGAGAAGAGTGATTTGAAGAAGTCGTATGATTAGACACTTGTCTAAAATGACATTCTCTGGCTGATTTCTTCTCTGAATCTCTTGATCGTTGAGTGGATAAAGCATGCATGGGAAGTCTTTGAGAAGAACCAACAAGGTTTCCAACTGATTCCTTGTATTGTTCTTCCATCATATCTTTTCCCTTCACTTTCTGAGAATTATTTCTCAGATTTCTCTCATTAATCCTGGATAAGTTGTCTGACGAGTGACCATCACTGCTTGAGCATATCCTAGTATCTGAAGGTTTTGACCTAGCATGAGTCAAATCTCTATTCATTCCTTTACTTGGACACTTACTGGCAACATGACCCTTCGTACGACATATGAAGCAGGAAATCCTCTTGACATTTTTCTTCGTATTGAATCTCCTGAGATTTTCTTCCGTAATAGGAATTCCATACTCAGTCATCTCTTCAATGCACGACAGTCTTTCCAAAACTTCATCCATTATTTTCACGGGATTTAATGGAGTTGACTTTGAGTGTCTCAAATGTAATGTCTCGTTTTCTTCCAGAATTAATCCTCTGCTTGTTGATGACTCATCAACCTTGGAAGCTTCAGGAACCAGACGAGGAACATTTTTATGATCCTTGTCTCACTCATGACATACATCATGCATTTGACTGACACTCAAAGGATTTTGACTAAGTTGTTCAATATGATACACCTTGTCAAGATGAAGATTAGTGACGCTCACTTTACCATGACCAGTTACGATCCCCTGAGCAGGTCCGGCAAAGTTCACCTGAACATCAGAAATCTTAACAAAGTCTGACAGAACACTACTATCTCCAGTGGCATGAATAGAACATCCAGTATCGATATTCCACATGTTGTCAGTTCTTTCTACTGAACCTGGACACTTTGTGATAGTCAAGTTCGTCATGAAGTTCACCAGACCCGATATTGTCTTTTGATCTTTGACTTTGTTTGAACTGCTCACAACTATTGATTTTTCAGGGTTTTTGAATGGTCTAGTGTCATCACTTTATGAAATCTCTGATTCAGAATCTGATGACACATCTGAACTGATCTCAGCCAAGTAGGCATTGTCGGCTTCTTCAACAATTGAGCCCCAGTCATATGAACCTTCCTGTTGTTGAACCACCAAAACTCTTGACCCATTTTGGCTATTAGAGTTTGGACTTTCAACTTTGGAACCTTGATAACTGTTTTGTTGAGAAGAGTGATTTGAAGAAGTCGTATGATTAGACACTTGTCTGAAATGACATTCTCTGGCTGATTTCTTCACTGAATCTCTTGATCTTTGAGTGGATAAAGCATGCATGGGAAGTCTTTGAGAAGAACCAACAAGGTTTCCAACTGATTCCTTGTATTGTTCTTCCATCATATCTTTTCCCTTCACTTTCTGAGAATTATTTCTCAGATTTCTCTCATTAATCCTGGATAAGTTGTCTGACGAGTGACCATCACTGCTTGAGCATATCCTAGTATCTGAAGGTTTTGACCTAGCATGAGTCAAATCTCTATTCATTCCTTTACTTGGACACTTACTGGCAACATGACCCTTCGTACGACATATGAAGCAGGAAATCCTCTTGACATTTTTCTTCGTATTGAATCTCCTGAGATTTTCTTCCGTAATAGGAATTCCATACTCAGTCATCTCTTCAATGCACGACAGTCTTTCCAAAACTTCATCCATTATTTTCACGGGATTTAATGGAGTTGACTTTGAGTGTCTCAAATGTAATGTCTCGTTTTCTTCCAGAATTAATCCTCTGCTTGTTGATGACTCATCAACCTTGGAAGCTTCAGGAACCAGACGAGGAACATTTTTATGATCCTTGTCTCACTCATGACATACATCATGCATTTGACTGACACTCAAAGGATTTTGACTAAGTTGTTCAATATGATACACCTTGTCAAGATGAAGATTAGTGACGCTCACTTTACCATGACCAGTTACGATCCCCTGAGCAGGTCCGGCAAAGTTCACCTGAACATCAGAAATCTTAACAAAGTCTGACAGAACACTACTATCTCCAGTGGCATGAATAGAACATCCAGTATCGATATTCCACATGTTGTCAGTTCTTTCTACTGAACCTGGACACTTTGTGATAGTCAAGTTCGTCATGAAGTTCACCAGACCCGATATTGTCTTTTGATCTTTGACTTTGTTTGAACTGCTCACAACTATTGATTTTTCAGGGTTTTTGAATGGTCTAGTGTCATCACTTTATGAAATCTCTGATTCAGAATCTGATGACACATCTGAACTGATCTCAGCCAAGTAGGCATTGTCGGCTTCTTCAACAATTGAGCCCCAGTCATATGAACCTTCCTGTTGTTGAACCACCAAAGCTCTTGACCCATTTTGGCTATTAGAGTTTGGACTTTCAACTTTGGAACCTTGATAACTGTTTTGTTGAGAAGAGTCACTAGCATTCAAACTTGGCCCTTGAAAATATCTTCGTTGTGGAGCACTTGAAGGAGTTGCTGATCCACCTTGGTTGAAGTTCTGACGAGTCACAATAGACCTATCATCCTTCTTAGGTCTCTGGCATTCCCTAGCAAAGTGTCCACAGCCCTCGCAATTGTAACACTTTATCTTTGACTTATCAAAGCCAAGCTTGGAACCTACCACCTTTCGCCTTGTTCTTGATAAGAACCGTTTAGCCCGAAGAGTTAGCATAGCCATTTGCCATTGCAAGTCCATCTCTTCTAAGTCTAAAGGATCAATCTGCTCGTAGTCTTCCTCTATAAGACTCAGATCTTGGACCTTTCCTTGGATAAACTGTTCATATGATGTCACAAATGACGTAAGAACGGATAAGTGACTTTCCGCACATTTGACACTTATAGGCACGGCGGAACTAGCACTGGAGGTAGGATATCCACGGTTGCCTAAGTTGTCGCTCTGACTTGAAACAAGACATATGTTACCCTCAGAGTTAAATGAGATCTTTTGTAAGTCAACATCTTCACTCAGGAATGCCCTTGTGCTTCCTTCAGGGAAACCTGGACTTACATTGATCGTAGGCCTACCGTAATAAAGCTTGGGAATTTGAGCATTATTATATCCTGCTTCCCTTCTTTTTAGTTTCATTTCTTGTCCCCTAAACTTAGCAACTATCTGAGTCAAAGACATATCAGAGAAATCTGCTTTTTCCTGCAAAGTAGTAATATAATTACTCCACTTTTCCGGCAAGGAACACAAAAATTTCTCGACTTTTTCTTCCTCAGAATAGGTAACTTCAAATGCTTGCAACTCTGCTAGCAAATGATAAGACCTTGTAATTAGTTGATCTAAGTTTTCACTTCTTAACCCATTAAATACATTATACTGATGCTTTAGAAGGTCTCTACGATTCTTTTTAAGTGTTTCATCCTCTTCACAATGATTTTTTAATGCTAACCAAAGTTCTTTTGATGTATTGAATCCATTAAATAAATGTAATATTTCTTGTGGTAATGACATTTTTAAACATGATAGTGCCTTTTTCTCTGCCTCATACAATTTTTTATTAGATTCAGTCATATCTTGGTAAGCATAAACTTTGTTAACACCACTGTCCTCATATGTTGGGGCACTATATCCTTCAGTCATACAAGTCCACATTCTAATATCCATGAATTGCATAAAGGATTCGAATCGACCTTTCCAAGAAAAGTATTGGTCAATGATCATCAGTTTAGGTGGTGAATTACCCTTACCGGTCTCATGGTCCATTAGTATTAATTGGTTAAGATAGTTTACTGCCATTGTGTATGAAGTTTAACTTATAAACACTCAAATACACAAGAACACGCAAACACAGTTTTCTCACAATTTCTTAGATCCCGAACCCAATATTGTTCCTTGATCAGAGAAAACTTGAGAAAATGATTTTAGGAATGAGATATGTCTTATTTTGGTGTCAAGTTTGAACCTTTATTTCAAACGAACCCGAAAACACTTCTCCACCTAAAAAATACGCAAAAAGTGGGATACCCAAACCGTGATCAATCTCGAACCAAGGTTGTTGATAACCTATGGATCTTATACCAGTTGTAAGTCCCCCGGGTCTTACCGAACCGAGATTGACTTAAGGATATGTCGAGGTGCGGAATTCCTCGAGATAACCCACGGTTTTTATATCTACCTTTTATGATATATATATATATATATATATATATATATATATATCTTTTGCGTGAATATAAACACTCGTATTTGGTTACTATAGTGAAACGACTCTCCGGACAAACTTTACCAACCAACGTGGTAATCTAAGTCTACAAGCCGTCCAAACCGGGTGTGTGTTTGCGGTTCGTGCGTGATTCGAGTACCACCCACAAGATCAACCGTGCGTGTTCTTAGGTTTCTCTCTCTAGGTTTTGCTCGTTTCTCTCTCTACACTCTTGTCCAGAACACACAAAACACACACCCCTATTTATAGGCAAGTGACAAGAACTCTCAAATCCAATGGGTTTGAGTGTTCTCATGTCAGGCCCATGAGGGTTTTGGCCTGTTTGTGTGTTTCCCAAAACACACAAACTATTTGAGAGTTCTTATGGACAAGCATGCTTTTGCTTGTTTCCACAGAAACTCTCAAACCATTTGAGAGTTCTTATGAACAAGCAAACTTTTGCTTGTTCCTCAGAAACTCTCAAATGACCATTTGAGTGTTTTTTTCCATAAGCAACTATTTTGCTCGTTCCCAAGAATCCTCAAATAACACTTAGGAATATTTGAGTTAATGTTTCAACTGCTGTCAAGACGCAGAACCAACATTAACTCAGCCAATGTTTATACTGCTGTAAATATACGCAGAACCAACATCAGCTACGACAATGTTTCTACTGCTGTGAATACGCAGAAACAACATTGTCTATATTACCTATTGGAAGTATTGATTAAGTTAATGTTTCTCCTGCTGTTAATACGCGGAAACACAATTAACTTAACTTCCATCTGGAAGTACATTAAGTTAATATTTCAACTGCTATTAAATGCAGAAACAATATTAACTTAATGACTCTTTACATGTAATGTCTAGAACCTGTAAAACACAAATAATAAACACACATATAAACATAAATGGATCCCAATATGATCAACAATATATGTCAAGGTAATATTATTGACAAACGGTAATTACAAGATAAATTATAAGACTTGAATATATGTAAATATACGTCACACATCTAGAATGCTTTTGTCACCAAGAAACATGCACCAAATATTGGCCAATTAGCTTGACGGGGTGTATTTTCAATAGTGATTTCAAAAGTTTTTACCACACAATGAAAAAGGTAATTGGCTCCTTAATTTCAGGTTGTCTCTCATTTGGTAATGTATTGGTTCTTGGGAATTAGTCGGCTAATAATATCAAGAATGTTACACGCATACTCCGTTGATTCTACCAAATTTCTGGACTAATTATTCTTCAAAGTTCAAGTTGTTCAATATTGGTAACTAGTATTTTTACCCCGCGCGATGCGCGGTGAGAAACAATTTCTAAAACCATTTTCAAATCGGCACGTTAAAACTTAGTTTATTGATTTCACGATAAACATTTATTGACTGACCATTTTATCGGTATGTCATATTATCATACAAAATGCCATTTTTAAGTCACAAAAGAAAGAAGAAACATGAAACACCAATATTGCGATGGTTTTAACGCTGGATTTGTAAACACAACACGTCATATGTCGGGAATAGGACCTCGATGGTTTTATCATTTTACATGTTACGAATATGATTCAAGAAAAATAAAGTTTCATCATCATGTATACATATAAATATGATAAGTGAGTATTGTAAAATAGTTTTGCTCAAAGTTATATTCACAAATTAGAGATATGCCTTTTGCAATGTTTCGAAAAGCCAATAAGTATTTTAAACCCAAAAAGTTATAAACAATTTCTATTATATAACAAATAGTAAAAAAGAAAGTTAGAATAGGGTACTAAACAATAAAGGATCATTATATAAAAGAAAATAATAAGAATTTCACATTGGATACCATCATAAAATTTGGACAACTCATTGTATACTGAATATACGTGTCCTTTGCTTTCTATCAGCTCCAAAAGTAATGTATCGCGGATCCATGTATAGTCTAGGTCACTTGCATACCCTATGACTCCTCCTAATAGTGGTTAATAAAATAATTTATAGGTTTTCGTAGTCTAATTTATTAAGAGTGCATAGCCTGAAAAAAAGAGGTGCATACCCATTAGAGAAAAGAGATCAAGAATCAAAGAAATCTTAAAGTTTTGTAAACTGCTTCCATGGAGATCGAGTTGTAGGTTCATTTTTGGGAGAAGATGATCTAAATCTACTTGTTACAAAAAAGACCCTTGTTATTATATAAATATATAGTTTTGTCCCTTGAATATTTAGTCTATTTATTTATTTAGTCCTTTGAGATATAGCTGATCACAATACCCTATAACAAACTTTTCCTAATATCATACGTACAATATATTAGAAGTTGAAAAAAAATCTATTTTTATACAATGCCATAAAACTTATGTTTCGTAGGCATATATACATAAAAAAGACATATTTCCTAATATGAAAAAAAAAACTTATAAAATTACAATTAACTATTATATACGTAGAATACATAATAACGTTTCTTTTGATAAAAAAGATGGATAAACATGTTAGAAATTTGAAGTATATAAAGTTGACTACAACAAAATAACTTTTTTCCAATAAATATAAGTAAATTGATGATGTGATTTTATAATTTGTATAGAAGGTTGATTCAAAAAAGATAAAAAAAATAAACTCAAAACCCTGACCCGAATATAAAAATCCAAATATTTGCCGAATTTTTATTAACGAGGAAATATCGTTTAATTTTGCATACCCTTGTTTAAATTTCTAGATCCGCTACTGTAATGTATGACTTTTACAATATATGTTTTGCTCTTTTCTTCACCCTCTCTAAAACGTCCCATACATCCAAAATACACATAAATGAAGATAAGATTTTTAGTTAACATTATATTATATTATATTATATTATATACTATATATACTATAATAAAGGAAATGGATGTGAATAGTGTTTTTTTGTCTTTATCTGCTTTAAAAAGATAAATAATAGAGTTAGCAACATTATAACTAAAATCGGATTTGGTGGAGTGGTTGGTATTTTAGCCTATGGTCATGGGTTCAAAACCCACCCACCCATTTTTTTTTGGGTTATTTTTATAATAAAGTTTTTGCATTTAGCCCCCTCTCTTTTTTCTTTTTTCTTTTATGCCCCTCCTGTTTTCTATTTATTATTTTAACCCTTAACCTTATATATTTTGTAGTTGTTTTCTTTAATTCTTTTTAACATTTGTTTTTTCCATACTTTTTTCTATATTTAATATTTTATTCTTTTATAACTTTTTAAAATGTTATATATAAAAATTCAAGATGTGATGGGTTTTTCACCCAACTTGGGTGTGAGACAACCGCACTTCACTTTTCTCCCATATATATATATATATATATATATATATAATATATATATATATATATATATATATATATATATATAGGGTAACACTCCGGTGAGAACACTTTTAAAATAAGAACGGTGAGAACACTTAAAAACATCATTTTGATGCATTAAAAGTCCATAAAACTAACATAGTGCATAACTAATTATCATTATTTAAGTGTTTAACAACACATTGATCCGTCAAAATCGAAAAAATCACGTTTTTTGTTTTGTGCATCCATCTTGGATGCATATTCAACAAAATAATGCATCCAACAAAAAACGTGATTTTTTCGATTTTGACAGATCAATGTGTTGTTAAACACTTAAATAATGATAATTAGTTATGCACTATGTCAGTTTTATGGACTTTTAATGCATCAAAATGTAGTTTTTAAGTGTTCTCATTTGTTCTCATTTTAATTTGGTTCTCATTTGATAGCCACCCTATATATATATATATATATATATATATATATATATATATATATATATTGTTTTTTATACTATTTGTTTTCTCTTTTTTTGACTTTTTGGTTGCATTATATATTCCTTTGTATTTCTTTTAAACATTTGGTTTTAATACCTTTTTCACATGTAACATTTGGTTTTTATAACATTTTCATTTGGGTATTGTATTCCTTTTTTTGTTTCTTTTTTTTTGGGTTTTAGTATATACCTTATGTATTTATTTTTTAGCATTTGGTTTTCAATAATTTTTGTTGCCCATGAATTTGTGGTTTTTTTTACCCCGTCCATAAACGCAAATGCTTTAAAAAACCGCCGCCGCCCAATGGGCGGCTTGAAATTTCTAGTTTTAAATATTTTGCTCTCAAACACCATCGTCATCTCGGCGAAGATCGCTTGCATTCATCATTAGATTCTTGTTCATCTCTCTTCTTGCTTTTGGATCTACGATTTTTTTCATGATGCCGAAGATGATAGAAAAATAAGAATTTTGATTATTATTTTGTTAGTAACTATATCTATCTATCTATTACATATACGTTCATTTCATAATACATGTTGTTCTTTTAATATATTTTCTTTTGTTTATCAATGAAATAAATTATACTTAAATCTTGTGGGTGTTAGTTTTGTTTTTTGTTGTTTGAATTGAAGATAGATGTTGTTAGACCCGTGGCCGCTGCTTCGGCGCATGATGTGTTAGAATATGCGAACATAAATCATATAAATATTCACATATAATCACGAGTATGCGCAACGGAAGAATCGAATATGCAATCACATTAATTAACAAAGAGAGAATCGAAACGTGTACCTTATGCAAAGCTTCCAATAAAATCAATAATAATAAGATTATTATTGTTGTAGGGTTTAAAGTAAAACCTCTCTACGATCGCACACTAGACACCCCTTATACCGTATGCTAGTACCCCGATCACGATCAAACAACCCTTTGCTTGTACCCTCTAAAAGTCGAACCAAAGCAAACCCAAATCCCTTTGGTTTTGTTGTTTCGGCCGAACCCCAAAGAAAAGAGAAAAGAGGAGAGAATTACTTATGTGAAAGAATGTAAAAACCCTTAGAATTTAGCCCTCTATATATAGGGATATTTTTAGGGTTTTCAACCTTGGTGGGCAAGTAATTTCAAGGCTTTCCAAGCCTTAAAATTTTCGGCCCAACCCATTAGGAATTAGAGCCCAACTCTAATTTCCTAATTTCACATTTTAACCTCCTTTTAATTAATTAAATAAAATTAACCCTTTAATTTATTTAAATTAATCATTTCGTGATCAAATTAATTAATATATTACTTTAATATAATAATTAATAGTATAGAGTTACCGTGTCATTTCGTGTGACCCCGTAGGCTTAAATTACTTCCGGACATGCGTTTATTATAACGTGATCACATACCAACAGCTCCCACTTGAGCATGTTATCATAAAGGCAATAACATTGGTTAGCGTCTAGCAACACGCCAATACTCCCGGAAAAATTTAAGGATAGTTTCTTAAATTATCTTTTGAAATGATTTAGTCTTTAATATCCTTTTGTTTCAGATACCCTTGTTAATTATGAATATGGATCAATGTCATTTCATAATTTAACGATTCTGTTTCTCATTTCTACAATTAATCAAGATTACCAAATTAGTCAAGACCACATCTTGAGTTCATTTGGGTATGCGCATACAAACATCTTAATTAATCAATGAGGGCGCCAAATGGTATCATACTTAAGTTGCAAATTGAAGGAACAAATCCTATATTGACTACATGTGTTAGTCATGTCGTTTCACTACATTTCTGAAAATATCCCTTTATTACTACCTTGTTCAGGACAGTTAGAACTATATCTAGAAAATGCAATCCACACATGCATAACCTGCTTATATCTCAAGTCTAAGGATAAATAAAGCAACCATTTCACGAATTTCACTTAATGACGCCGATCCATAAAATGACAATTCGTTACGTGGGGTAAGTCCGATATTCACCTCTTTGAATACCATGTGAGTTTGGCAGACCATCTCCAAATATTCCCTTAAATATTTCAACCAATCTCTCACATTTGTCTTAGCTTAACTATATTCCCATATAGTTAATCGACAATGGACGTTTAGAATATATCAAAAAATATTCATGGATTTAAACATGCAAATATATGACACAATTATTATAAAATGAAACATTCATACCAAGTATCATAATTCATTTATTAAAATAACAATCATTTAACATCCCATTATCCAAATACCAATCACAAATTTACATGATATAACTAGCAAAATCTAAGACCTATGCCCTCGGCATGCTTATTGAGCTTTCCTTTTGACAAAGCCTTTGTAAAAGGATCTGCTAAGTTACAATCTGTGTGAACTTTGAGTAAATTGATTTCACGTGATTCGATTCGCTCACGAACATAGTGATATCTTCTTTGGTAATGTCTGGCACCTTTCTGAACTCCAGGTTCATTGGCAATGATAATTGCTCCCGAATTATCACAGTACAGATCCATAGGTGAGTTATTTGAGGGCATCACGTCAAGCCCAGAAATAAACTTTCTGATCCAGACAACTTCCATGGCTGCATCCGAAGCAGCTATATACTCAGACTCTGTAGCAGACATAGCAACTGTAGATTGTTTCTTGCTCTTCCAATCTACTGCACCTCCATTTAAAGTGAAGACATATCCTGACTGAGATTTTGTATCATCTTTATCAGTCTGAAATCCAGCATCACAGTATCCAGTTACTTTGAGCTCTGCATCGGGATTTCCTCCATACACCAAGAATAATTCTTTAGTAGCACGCATGTACTTCAGAATGTTCTTCACAGCCGTCCAATGATCCTCTCCAGGATTTGGCTAATAGCGGCTAACTATATTTTGCGTGAACGCAATATCAGGTCTAGTGCATCTTACCGCATACATGATAGATCCCACAACCGAAGCATAAGGAATTCTTTTCATACGCTCCACCTCTTCAGGTGTAGAAGCACCGTTCTTTCTAGATAAATTAAGTCCTTCTTGCATCGGCAAATTCCCGCGCTTAGAATTCTCCATCTTGAATCTCTTCAAGATTTTATCTATATAAGCACTTTGACTTAATCCAATCAACCGTTTACTTCTATCTCTATAGATCTTGATTCCAAAATAAATGCCGCTTCACCCAAGTCTTTCATAGCAAAACACTTTCCAAGATAAGATTTAACGTCTTTCAACATTGGAATGTGATTTCCTATTATCAATATGTCATCTACATACAAGACAAGGAAAGTAACATTACTCCCACTAGCTTTGCGATATACACATGGCTCATCAGGATTTTGAGCAAAACCAAACTTTTTGATCTCCTCATCAAACCTTTTATTCCAACTCCTTGATGCTTGCTTCAATCCATAAATGGACCTTTGAAGTTTGCATACCTTGTCGGGATGTTTTGGATTGACAAAACCTTCTGGTTGTACCATATAGACTTCCTCATCTAGAAAACCATTTAAGAAAGTGTAACATCCCAAACGTTTTATGTTTGACTATTTGACTTTCCGTTAGTTAACGTTAGGTCTATTATGTTTATGTGCCTTATAAGGGATTATGTGATTAAATGCTTATGTGTTTAATATGAAATGAAGTAAAGTGAATTAAATGAAAGTAATTTAAAGTAAAGTATGAAAGTTAAGTGCTTGTTAGATCGTTAAGTCTCCCGGTAAGTTAATTAAGCTACGAAAGTAAAGTTTAGGAAGTCGAGGGGCCTATGGGCACTAAAGGAAACGATGATATGTGATTAGCTTAGGTGAAAGAGTAGCCTAAACTAATTAAACGATTAAAGTCTCGAGCATTATGTAAAGTCTTGTGTTAAGCTTAACCCGTGCTAGCTCTTCGGGCTGGTGCGTACGTGGTCACTTGAGTTGCTCCTTGTGGCATAGTTACGTTTGAGTATTCCGGGTGAAGTAACTAACCACCAATGCGTAAAGGCATAAACGGTTTATTCAGTTGGATTGACTTTGTCATTCCTTAACGACGCCGATGGACCACCTATTGGTTTACCCATCATGTCGGGTGTGAGGACTCCATGTATGGTCTATGACCGCCTACACACAACCCCACATCCCTATGCAAGTGGCATAAGTCACTTAGCCTACGTCTTGGCAAAGGAATAAAGAAAGAAAGATGAAGAAAGAAAGTATAGGCACACTTTAGGACATGTTGAACCTAATGTGTATCTTATGATGTTATGTATGTGTGTGATATTAACTTAAAATGCAGATTTTGTTAATATATGAAATTGGCAAACGTTTTCAAGTTATGTTATCTTACTTAGCTAATTTTATTAGCTAACACTTGTTCTTTGAAAATGTTGTGCCTTCAGGATAATCAAGTGAGCTAGGCGAGGATTAGCTTGGTGAGACTTGGGTAGACGAATAAAGAAGCTTAGCTAAGACATTAAACGCTTAGACTTCCTTTTAGCCTCTTGTTTGGCTATTTCATTTATGATTAAAGACTTGTATTAATGTGGCATTTATGTTGGTGCCAAAGCTTGGATTTACTTTTATTGTTTTGATGATGCTAGTAGTAACACCAAATTTTAAAGGTACCATCCGTTACGGATGGGGCAGATTTTGAAAGTGATCCTTTCCGCTTATTTTAAATGCCGTTTGGCAAAGTTTTGAAAAATCCAAGTTTTTAAACGACGGGTGTTACAAGTTGGTATCAGAGAAATGGTTTAAGTGAACCAAAATTCGACCAAGACCTTAGGATTTTGGACTTAAACCGTACGAGAAATGATTGGCTTAAGTAGTAATGCTTTAGCTCTATGATGAAAATGCTTTTAGGATGGGTTGGGATGAGTGTGAGAGTAGGTTTATGGCTTATATATGTTTATGTTATGCTTATGTAATTTAGTAGGCCTGACCATACTTTGTTCTCATTCGATTCATCTCTAACATTTGTCACTAAAATTGTAGAAGGATGGTTAATACCCGTGCTAGTAGTCAAAGAGATGGAGCTAATGCTAGCGATGCTCCGGTTAATCCAAACGGGACTGGAAATGGTGTTAACCTAAGGCCTCCTCGAAGACCACTTTCGGGTGCACAACCTACAAGGTCTGAAATTGATAGAGCTAACCCCGTGATTGAGCAAGTTCCTACTCAAGCTGAAATGCATGAAGAGTTGAGGGCTATTCGAGCTCTTTTGTTGAGAAATGAAGAGGAGTTGAATCAACTTAGGGCTGAAAGAGAAGCTAGCTTGCAACGGGATGAGCATACGGATGGGAATTACTCCAACCGCTCAAACCGTACCGAGCCATCAATGGTAAGGTCACAAGTTGCTCCTGAAAATGTTGTTGCTAATGTGAATGGTGTTAATAATGTGGTGGAGCCTCGTGTTGTAGTCGCTCCTCGTACTAGTAACTTTAAGTATGAGAGCTTTCAGAAATGTGGAGCAAAGGCATTTGATGGTACTCTAGATGCTGTAGGTGCCATGGAATGGTTGGAGGATATCGAGGTTGTGTTTGCTTCATGTTATTGCCCTGAGGATATGAAGGTATTGTGTGCTTCCCGTATGTTGAAGAAGAATGCTCGTAATTGGTGGAGGGTTGCTACTATTTCTTTGACCCCCGAGGTGCTAGCTAATATGCCTTGGGGTACCTTTAAGGAGAAGTTCTTGGAAGAATATGTGGGTACTCGTGAACTGAGGTTGATTGAGAAAGAATTCAGAGCTTTAACAGCTAAGCCGGGTGCCATAACTGAGTATGCCCACTCATTTATGGAAAAGCTTAAGTTTGTTGGTCATTTGGTTCGTAGAGATGTGGATCAGGTTGAAGCTTACTGTGATGGTCTTCCCGCTAGCTATCGTGGCCTTTGTAGACAACACATTACATTGTCTGCTGCGATTAAGGAGTCCAAGAGGTTGGATGATGATTTCAAGGGTGAAAAGGTTGTAGTGAAAGCTAATGATGATAAGCAATCAGGTTTAAAAAGGAAGCATGATGGGTCAAGTGGATCTAATAGGAAGTTCAAGAAAGGTTGGATGATGATTTCAAGGGTGAAAAGGTTGTAGTGAAAGCTAATGATGATAAGCAATCAGGTTTAAAAAGGAAGCATGATGGGTCAAGTGGATCTAATAGGAAGTTCAAGAAAGGTCCGTCTTCAAGAAGTGGGGGCAGCAGCTATGCAAAGCCAAAGAATTGGTGTGGTACTTGTAAGGCGCCTCACTCGGGTCCATGTTCAGATAAGACCCGAAGGTGTGATACTTGTGGTGGTACGGGTCATCCTACTTCAGGATGCAAGGACAAGCCAAAGTGTTATCGGTGTCAACAAACCGGTCATTTCATCAAGGATTGCCCACAAGGAAGAGATGATGGAAAGAAGACGGCTGTCCAAAAGCCTAAAGCTCGAGCCTTTCAGCTGACAGTCGAAGCTGCCAAGGATAACGACGAGGTAGTAAGCGGTACATTTCTTGTTAACTCAAAACCTGCTTCTGTACTTTTTGATTCGGGTGCAAATAGATCTTTTGTGTCCACTTTATTTGCTCCTAAGCTTGATAGGGTCACTACTCCTCTTGATTGCTCTATAGAGGTTGAAATTGCTAACGGTACCATTAGTGACATTCAAGTAGGTTATGATGATTGTTCTATTGAGATTGAAGGTCGCTCTTTTCCGGTTCAATTATTGCCTACCACTCTAGCCGGTTTTGATATAGTGATAGGTATGGACTGGTTGTCTCAAAATGATGCTACTATTATATGTTCTCAAAAGGTCGTACGATTCGCTACTCCGGATGGTGAGGTCATTTCCGTTTATGGAGATAAGAAGAAGGGGAGCATAAAGATTATTAATTTGATGAAGGCTCTCAATTGCATTCGGCATAACAAGAATCACTTTCTTGCCTATGTTATTGATACACGAAAAGGGAAGTCTCCGATCCCTAATGTTGATGTAGTTTCTGAATTTTCTGATGTCTTTCCGGATGATCTTCCCGGTATTCCTCCCGACCGAGAGGTCATCTTTCAGATTGATCTCGTACCCGGTGCTACTCCTATTGCAAAAGCACCATATCGTTTAGCTCCCACAGAAATGAAAGAGTTAATGTCCCAGCTTCAAGAGCTACTTGACAAAGGTTTCATACAACCAAGTTCCTCGCCTTGGGGAGCTCCGGTTCTTTTTGTCAAAAAGAAAGACGGTTCTATGCGCATGTGCATAGACTACCGTGAGCTGAATAAACGAACGGTTAAGAATAAGTATCCTCTCCCGCGTATTGATGATCTTTTTGATCAGCTCCATGGTGCTTCTTACTTCTCTAAGATTGATTTGCGGTCTGGCTATCATCAATTAAAAGTCAAAAAGGAAGATGTGGCCAAGACAGCTTTTCGTACACGTTATGGGCACTATGAGTTTCTTGTCATGCCTTTTGGGTTGACAAATGCTCCAGCCGCTTTTATGGATTTAATGAATCGGGTATGTCGCCCATTCTTAGATCATTTTGTGATTGTCTTCATTGACGATATTCTAATTTATTCAAAGTCCGAAGCCGAGCACCGTGAGCACTTAAGAGCTGTTCTTGAGGTTCTTAGGGAGAAAAAGTTATATGCAAAGTTCTCCAAGTGTGAATTCTGGCTCCGAGAAGTTCAATTTCTCGGGCATGTTATCTCTTCTGAAGGTATTAAAGTTGATCCTGCCAAGATTGAAGCTGTATCTAAATGGGAACAGCCAAAGACACCCACGGAGATTAAGAGTTTTCTCGGTTTAGCTGGCTATTATAGGAGGTTTATTCAAGATTTCTCCCGAATAGCTAAGCCAATGACGGAATTGACAAAGAAAGGAGTAAAGTTTGTATGGACGGAAGCTCAAGAAAAGGCCTTTCAAACGCTTAAGACAAAGTTATGTGAAGCTCCTGTCCTAGCCTTACCCGAAGGTACTGATGATCTTGTTGTTTATAGTGATGCTTCTATTTCAGGTTTGGGTTGTGTCCTTATGCAAAGGGACAAAGTTATTGCATATGCTTCACGTCAGTTGAAGCCTCATGAAAAGAATTACCCGACCCATGATCTTGAATTGGCTGCAGTAGTGTTTGCTTTGAAGTTGTGGAGGCATTACTTATATGGCACCAAATGTACCTTGTTTACGGATCATAAGAGTTTGCAATATGTGTTCTCACAAAAGGAAATGAATGTAAGGCAAAGGAGATGGATGGAACTTCTGAAAGATTATGATTGCGAGATTAAATATCATCCCGGTAAAGCCAATGTGGTGGCGGATGCATTAAGTAGGAAAGTGCAGAATTTTTCTTGTAGATTGATGAGCATGGTTGTTCAAGCCAAGTCGGGGTTACTCGACCGCATCAAGGAAGCACAAGTTAAGGCTTTATTGAAGGATAATATCGATAATGAGAGTATTGGAAAGAAGAAAAGACTTGTGATGGAGACGAACAGCCGTGGATTTAAGACTTATAAGGGTCGAATATGGGTACCATTGCTTGGTGGTAACCGAGAATTGATCCTTGAAGAAGCTCATAGGTCAAGATATTCAGTCCATCCAGGTATTACCAAGATGTATGCAGATTTGAAGCCCATCTATTGGTGGCCAAACATTAAGGGAGAAGTTGCTCATTTTGTTGAAAGATGTTTGACGTGTGCACGTGTGAAAGCTGATCACAAAAAGCCATATGGAATGTTGCATCAATTGGAGATTCCGGAATGGAAATGGGACCATATTACTATGGATTTTGTGACCAAACTACCAAGAACACCGAAAGGAAATGACATGGTATGGGTTATTGTGGATAGATTGACAAAGAGTGCTCATTTCTTGGCAACAAGACAAGATGTACCACTAACTAAGATGGCAAAGATGTATGTGGATGAGATCGTAGCAAAGCATGGTGTTCCTTTATCCATTGTTTCAGACCGAGACACGAGATTTGTGTCTAACTTTTGGAAGGGTCTTCAGCGAGAGTTAGGTACTAGAATTAATTTGAGCACCGCCTATCACCCTCAAACTGATGGGCAAAGTGAAAGGACCATACAAACGTTGGAAGACATGTTGAGAGCTTGTGTATTAGAGTATGGTGGAGCATGGGATGAACACTTGAAATTGATCGAATTCACTTATAATAACAGCCACCATGCAAGTATTGGAATGCCACCATTTGAAATGCTTTATGGTAGGAGATGTAGGACTCCGAGTTGTTGGATGGAACCCGGTGAAAAGCAGTTTACGGGTCCTGAAATCATTGAAATCTCAGCTGAAAAAGTTAATGTGGCAAAGGAAGCACTTCGTGTGGCTAGAGAACGACAAAAGACTTATGCCGACAAGAAAAGGAAGCCAATTGAGTTCCAAGTTGGTGATTTGGTAATGCTGAAGGTTTCCCCATGGAAAGGAGTAATTCGTTTTGGAAAGAAGGGAAAGCTAAGCCCACGTTTCATAGGACCTTTCAAAATTCTGAAACGTATCAAGGATGTAGCTTATCAATTAGAACTACCCCCAGAATTGGATGGAATTCACCACACATTTCATGTTTCGTATTTGAGGAAGTGTTTGGCCAATGAGTCAAGTGTTATTCCAATTGAGGATGTGAGCATTAATCCTCAGAAAAGAATAGTGGATGAACCAGTAGCGATACTCGAAAGAAAGCAAAAGAAACTTCGCCGAAAGTTGATTGATCTCGTGTTGATTAAATGGAAGCATAACCACGGTGAAAGTTTAACTTGGGAGACCGAGTCGGTGATGAAAGAGAAATATCCAGATTTGTTCACTTCTGAGGCGATTCCGAGGACGGAATCCTCTTAAGGGGGAGGTAATTGTAACATCCCAAACGTTTTATGTTTGACTATTTGACTTTCCGTTAGTTAACGTTAGGTCTATTATGTTTATGTGCCTTATAAGGGATTATGTGATTAAATGCTTATGTGTTTAATATGAAATGAAGTAAAGTGAATTAAATGAAAGTAATTTAAAGTAAAGTATGAAAGTTAAGTGCTTGTTAGATCGTTAAGTCTCCCGGTAAGTTAATTAAGCTACGAAAGTAAGGTTTAGGAAAGGGATATACTACTTATCATTATGATGTTATGTATGTGTGTGATATTAACTTAAAATGCAGATTTTGTTAATATATGAAATTGGCAAACGTTTTCAAGTTATGTTATCTTACTTAGCTAATTTTATTAGCTAACACTTGTTCTTTGAAAATGTTGTGCCTTCAGGATAATCAAGTGAGCTAGGCGAGGATTAGCTTGGTGAGACTTGGGTAGACGAATAAAGGAGCTTAGCTAAGACATTAAACGCTTAGACTTCCTTTTAGCCTCTTGTTTGGCTATTTCATTTATGATTAAAGACTTGTATTAATGTGGCATTTATGTTGGTGCCAAAGCTTGGATTTACTTTTATTGTTTTGATGATGCTAGTAGTAACACCAAATTTTAAAGGTACCATCCGTTACGGATGGGGCAGATTTTGAAAGTGATCCTTTCCGCTTATTTTAAATGCCGTTTGGCAAAGTTTTGAAAAATCCAAGTTTTTAAACGACGGGTGTTACAGAAAGCGGTTTTGACATCCATTTGCCATATCTCATAGTCATAGTACGCTGCTATGGCTAAGATGATCCTAATAGCTCTAATGTCCGCAACGGGAGAAAAGGTTTCCTCATAATCAACTCCGAAAAGTTGAGTATAACCATTTGCAACAAGACGAGCTTTATAGGTGTGTACATTTCCATCCATGTCGATCTTCTTGAAGATCCATTTACACCCAACGGTTCTACCATTTGGTGAAAGATCAACCAAGTTCCAGACTTGATTATCTTTCATGGATTTTATTTCCACATTCGCAGCTTCAAGCCATTTTTCAGATTCTGGATCTGATAATGCAGCTTTGAAATTAGGAGGTTCATTTAAGTCTCCTACTACGTGTTCTTCAGACTCAATCATAAGATTTAATCTTTCACAAGCACGTATTGTCCTTGAGGACCTACGAAGTGGAATCGCTTCATCTTCAACTTGAAGTTCATCTTGAGATTCATCTCTTTGAACATTCCCCCCCCCCCCCCCCCCCCCCCCCCCCCCCCCCCCCCCCCCCCCCCCCCCCCCCCCCCCCCCCCCCCCCCCCCCCCCCCCCCCCCCCCCCCCCCCCCCCCCCCCCCCCCCCCCCCCCCCCCCCCCCCCCCCCCCCCCCCCCCCCCCCCCCCCCCCCCCCCCCCCCCCCCCCCCCCCCCCCCCCCCCCCCCCCCCCCCCCCCCCCCCCCCCCCCCCCCCCCCCCCCCCCCCCCCCCCCCCCCCCCCCCCCCCCCCCCCCCCCCCCCCCCCCCCCCCCCCCCCCCCCCCCCCCCCCCCCCCCCCCCCCCCCCCCCCCCCCCCCCCCCCCCCCCCCCCCCCCCCCCCCCCCCCCCCCCCCCCCCCCCCCCCCCCCCCCCCCCCCCCCCCCCCCCCCCCCCCCCCCCCCCCCCCCCCCCCCCCCCCCCCCCCCCCCCCCCCCCCCCCCCCCCCCCCCCCCCCCCCCCCCCCCCCCCCCCCCCCCCCCCCCCCCCCCCCCCCCCCCCCCCCCCCCCCCCCCCCCCCCCCCCCCCCCCCCCCCCCCCCCCCCCCCCCCCCCCCCCCCCCCCCCCCCCCCCCCCCCCCCCCCCCCCCCCCCCCCCCCCCCCCCCCCCCCCCCCCCCCCCCCCCCCCCCCCCCCCCCCCCCCCCCCCCCCCCCCCCCCCCCCCCCCCCCCCCCCCCCCCCCCCCCCCCCCCCCCCCCCCCCCCCCCCCCCCCCCCCCCCCCCCCCCCCCCCCCCCCCCCCCCCCCCCCCCCCCCCCCCCCCCCCCCCCCCCCCCCCCCCCCCCCCCCCCCTCAAATTTATGTTATCTTACTTAGCTAATTTTATTAGCTAACACTTGTTCTTTGAAAATGTTGTGCCTTCAGGATAATCAAGTGAGCTAGGCGAGGATTAGCTTGGTGAGACTTGGGTAGACGAATAAAGGAGCTTAGCTAAGACATTAAACGCTTAGACTTCCTTTTAGCCTCTTGTTTGGCTATTTCATTTATGATTAAAGACTTGTATTAATGTGGCATTTATGTTGGTGCCAAAGCTTGGATTTACTTTTATTGTTTTGATGATGCTAGTAGTAACACCAAATTTTAAAGGTACCATCCGTTACGGATGGGGCAGATTTTGAAAGTGATCCTTTCCGCTTATTTTAAATGCCGTTTGGCAAAGTTTTGAAAAATCCAAGTTTTTAAACGACGGGTGTTACAGAAAGCGGTTTTGACATCCATTTGCCATATCTCATAGTCATAGTACGCTGCTATGGCTAAGATGATCCTAATAGCTCTAATGTCCGCAACGGGAGAAAAGGTTTCCTCATAATCAACTCCGAAAAGTTGAGTATAACCATTTGCAACAAGACGAGCTTTATAGGTGTGTACATTTCCATCCATGTCGATCTTCTTGAAGATCCATTTACACCCAACGGTTCTACCATTTGGTGAAAGATCAACCAAGTTCCAGACTTGATTATCTTTCATGGATTTTATTTCCACATTCGCAGCTTCAAGCCATTTTTCAGATTCTGGATCTGATAATGCAGCTTTGAAATTAGGAGGTTCATTTAAGTCTCCTACTACGTGTTCTTCAGACTCAATCATAAGATTTAATCTTTCACAAGCACGTATTGTCCTTGAGGACCTACGAAGTGGAATCGCTTCATCTTCAACTTGAAGTTCATCTTGAGATTCATCTCTTTGAACATTTCCCCCCCCCCCCCCCCCCCCCCCCCCCCCCCCCCCCCCCCCCCCCCCCCCCCCCCCCCCCCCCCCCCCCCCCCCCCCCCCCCCCCCCCCCCCCCCCCCCCCCCCCCCCCCCCCCCCCCCCCCCCCCCCCCCCCCCCCCCCCCCCCCCCCCCCCCCCCCCCCCCCCCCCCCCCCCCCCCCCCCCCCCCCCCCCCCCCCCCCCCCCCCCCCCCCCCCCCCCCCCCCCCCCCCCCCCCCCCCCCCCCCCCCCCCCCCCCCCCCCCCCCCCCCCCCCCCCCCCCCCCCCCCCCCCCCCCCCCCCCCCCCCCCCCCCCCCCCCCCCCCCCCCCCCCCCCCCCCCCCCCCCCCCCCCCCCCCCCCCCCCCCCCCCCCCCCCCCCCCCCCCCCCCCCCCCCCCCCCCCCCCCCCCCCCCCCCCCCCCCCCCCCCCCCCCCCCCCCCCCCCCCCCCCCCCCCCCCCCCCCCCCCCCCCCCCCCCCCCCCCCCCCCCCCCCCCCCCCCCCCCCCCCCCCCCCCCCCCCCCCCCCCCCCCCCCCCCCCCCCCCCCCCCCCCCCCCCCCCCCCCCCCCCCCCCCCCCCCCCCCCCCCCCCCCCCCCCCCCCCCCCCCCCCCCCCCCCCCCCCCCCCCCCCCCCCCCCCCCCCCCCCCCCCCCCCCCCCCCCCCCCCCCCCCCCCCCCCCCCCCCCCCCCCCCCCCCCCCCCCCCCCCCCCCCCCCCCCCCCCCCCCCCCCCCCCCCCCCCCCCCCCCCCCCCCCCCCCCCCCCCCCCCCCCCCCCCCCCCCCCCCCCCCCCCCCCCCCCCCCCCCCCCCCCCCCCCCCCCCCCCCCCCCCCCCCCCCCCCCCCCCCCCCCCCCCCCCCCCCCCCCCCCCCCCCCCCCCCCCCCCCCCCCCCCCCCCCCCCCCCCCCCCCCCCCCCCCCCCCCCCCCCCCCCCCCCCCCCCCCCCCCCCCCCCCCCCCCCCCCCCCCCCCCCCCCCCCCCCCCCCCCCCCCCCCCCCCCCCCCCCCCCCCCCCCCCCCCCCCCCCCCCCCCCCCCCCCCCCCCCCCCCCCCCCCCCCCCCCCCCCCCCCTTCAAGGAACTCAGCAAATCGAGAAACCTTAACAGTGTTTTCGGCAGGAAAGTAGAAGTAGTAACCCATTGTTTCCTTTGGGTATCCTACAAAGATGCACTTAACAGATCTAGATTCGAGTTTGTCAGGCGTATCTCGTTTCACGAGTGCCTCACATCCCCAGACCTTTAAGTAAGACAATTTGGGAACACTCTCATGCCACAATTCATGCGGTGTCTTGTCAACCTTCTTGGTTGGAACCATATTGAGAATGCGAACAGCAGTCTCTAGGGCATAATCCCAAAATGAAAAAGGAAGAGTTGTATGATTCATCATTGATCGAACCATTTCTAACAAGGTTCGATTTCTCCTCTCTGATACACCATTATGCTGTGGAGTATATGGAGGAGTAAGCTGTTGAACTATTCCACAAGCTTTAAGATAATCTTTAAACTCTTGGCTTAAGTATTCACCACCTCGATCCGAACGAAGAATCTTGATGGTTCTACTGAGTTGATTCTCTACTTCACTTTTAAATTCCTTGAATGTTTCAAAGACTTCATGTTTATGTTTAAGCAAGTAAACATAACCATAACAACTGAAATCATCCGTAAAAGTGACGAAGTAGCTAGAACCTTTCCTTGACACATGTCTAAATGGGCCACATACATCCGTATGTATTAGTCCAAGTAGTTCTTTTGCCCTCTCCGGTTTATTTGGAAAAGGTTTTCTTGTCATTTTTCCGGAAACACAAGATACGCATTCGTCAAATGAATCATCATTTGTTTGTAAGATTCCATCTCTTTGAAGCCTTTCAATGCGTTTCTTGCCAACATGAGCAAGACGACAATGCCAAATATAAGTCGAGTCCAAATTGGTCTTGACTCGTTTGCTAACATTATACATTGAATTATCCTTTGAATCACAACCATGCATATCAATTTCATAAATACCATCACAAGCAATAGCATTGAAATAATGAACATTATTTCTTTTTTTTTTTTTTTTTTTTTTTTTTTTTTTTTTTTTTTTTTTTTTTTTTTTTTTTTTTTTTTTTTTTTTTTTTTTTTTTTTTTTTTTTTTTTTTTTTTTTTTTTTTTTTTTTTTTTTTTTTTTTTTTTTTTTTTTTTTTTTTTTTTTTTTTTTTTTTTTTTTTTTTTTTTTTTTTTTTTTTTTTTTTTTTTTTTTTTTTTTTTTTTTTTTTTTTTTTTTTTTTTTTTTTTTTTTTTTTTTTTTTTTTTTTTTTTTTTTTTTTTTTTTTTTTTTTTTTTTTTTTTTTTTTTTTTTTTTTTTTTTTTTTTTTTTTTTTTTTTTTTTTTTTTTTTTTTTTTTTTTTTTTTTTTTTTTTTTTTTTTTTTTTTTTTTTTTTTTTTTTTTTTTTTTTTTTTTTTTTTTTTTTTTTTTTTTTTTTTTTTTTTTTTTTTTTTTTTTTTTTTTTTTTTTTTTTTTTTTTTTTTTTTTTTTTTTTTTTTTTTTTTTTTTTTTTTTTTTTTTTTTTTTTTTTTTTTTTTTTTTTTTTTTTTTTTTTTTTTTTTTTTTTTTTTTTTTTTTTTTTTTTTTTTTTTTTTTTTTTTTTTTTTTTTTTTTTTTTTTTTTTTTTTTTTTTTTTTTTTTTTTTTTTTTTTTTTTTTTTTTTTTTTTTTTTTTTTTTTTTTTTTTTTTTTTTTTTTTTTTTTTTTTTTTTTTTTTTTTTTTTTTTTTTTTTTTTTTTTTTTTTTTTTTTTTTTTTTTTTTTTTTTTTTTTTTTTTTTTTTTTTTTTTTTTTTTTTTTTTTTTTTTTTTTTTTTTTTTTTTTTTTTTTTTTTTTTTTTTTTTTTTTTTTTTTTTTTTTTTTTTTTTTTTTTTTTTTTTTTTTTTTTTTTTTTTTTTTTTTTTTTTTTTTTTTTTTTTTTTTTTTTTTTTTTTTTTTTTTTTTTTTTTTTTTTTTTTTTTTTTTTTTTTTTTTTTTTTTTTTTTTTTTTTTTTTTTTTTTTTTTTTTTTTTTTTTTTTTTTTTTTTTTTTTTTTTTTACCAATATCATTAAAAACATTAATGAATCCGTTGTTTTTCAACAAAGAAACTGAAATGACACCTCTAGTAATAGACGGTGCATAATGACAATTGTCTAAAACAATGACTAAACCAGTAGGTAAAACTAAATGATAGTCGCCTATTTCTTCTACAGCTGCCGGTAGGCCATTTCCCACGAACAGTTGTAAAGATCCTGGTTTCAGTTTCCTTCTCCTTCTAAGCCCCTGTAAACAATTACAGATATGAGTACCTCACCCGGTGTCGTAAACCCATGAATTACGCTTAGAAAAGGAATATAATTCAATTGTGAAGATACCTGAAGTACTGGTCAAACCAGTTTGCTTCTTCTTCAACTCAGCTAGATACTTAGAACAATTCCGCTTCCAATGTCCCACTTCATTGCAGTGATAACATGTTTGGTCCTTAGCGGGATGTTCCTTTTTTCGCTGGAGGGGTCTTCTTAGGTTTAGGAGTAGCAACTTGCTGTCCTTTACCTTGATTCTTGCCCTTTCCTTTTGGTTGTTTCCCTTTCTGGATCTTTCTCTCTTTGATCGTGAGAACTTGGGGTGTGGCAGACTTCTTTGGAAGCTTCTTTTCATACTTATTCGCCATGGCATGAAGTTCAGCAATGGTTTTATTCATGCTATGCATATTGTAATTGCGCACAAATTCCTCAAAATCCTTAGATAAAGACTTGAGAATCATGCCAATAGCAATAGGCTGAGGATAAGCATAATTCAACCTTTCTAATTGCTCAAAATACCTCTTCATCTTGAGTATATGAGGACTAACCGGTGTTCCTTGCTCGTGTCGCAAGTCATGAAGTGTGTCAACTAGGTCGAACAACTCCACTTCCGCTTGCTTTTCGTACAAAGACTTGAGCTCGATAATCATATCACGAGGAAAATAATTTTCAAATTGCTTTTGAAGATCAGCATTCATGTTTCCCAACATCAGACAAGCAACCTCATTGTGTCTATCATACGCAGCAGTGTATGCAGCCAACTCTTCAGTTGTAACATTAGCTCCCGGAAAAACGGGTGTCTGCTCTTCAAGGATTTCAGTTTTCTTTTCAGCTCTTAGAACTATTCTTAGCTGACGAAACCAATCATTGAAGTTAGGTCCAGAAAGTTTTTCTCTTTCTAGCATCGACCTGAAAGTCGATTGGTGTATGTTTTGAGAAGGATTTGTTGTTGCCATCTACAAAACAGACAAAAGTTCAATTATCGGTTTTTTCGATAATAATACTTAAGAAATGTAATTTACCCTTGTTAAATTCATTTAACAATTAATTTCATTAAGGCTAGGATCCAATTGACATACTACCATTTCATCTGTTGATCAGCTAGAAATGACGGTACTCAAAAGGTAATCGACGATCAATAATTGCATTCATGCAATTCCTAGAGATATGGAACTTACAACAACACTTTAAAGGGGTATTAAGTGTTTTGTAAACATGTTTTGTCCCATCTTATGCCACGGGTCAAGGATCTCACCTCTTAACTCGTTTTAAGTCGCCCAATTAAGAACATGTAAATAGTCCACCACCGGTCTCACGGTGGAGTGGTAATTTACCTTGAAGAGATACAATTCGCCTACGGTCTCACGTAGGAGCGAAAAGCACTAGCAAGTGTTCTTAGCAAAGTGGGTAGCAATGACTTAACTTTAAATGGGTAATGCATTTGATGTGAATCAAAAGTTTATGTATGAAGACTCATACAAATCTTCATAACATAATGTTTAATAAAATCATTTTATAGTCTTAGTAACACAAGAGAGTTCGGTAGCTCCATTTGAACGCACAAAGAAGCGCAAGGCCAAAGGTTTGCGAAGGACGCAATTAAAAACCCGCCCTTTTAGGAGGCTAGCGCACTCCGACTTATACCTCTCTTAGAGTTTGTTCAAATGGGTGAGCCGGTGTATCTCAAGGTTGTAAGACTCCAATTTTATTAAAGAAATCTCTATTTCGATAGTTCTTAGTCAAGTTTATTCTTTTCTCCAAAACAATTTTTGCATCACCTTTATAGCTCTTTATAAACACGCAAAAATTAATAAACTTACTAATTACCGAACTAATTTAATCATGCCACAAGTTAAGGTAGGCCACCTAAACATGGTCACTATGGTTCATGCATATGTTTAAAGCCGGCTCCCCCCTCCGAAGAAGAGGACCACATACATCAAGTTGCCTTGATTGCGTAAGCCTTTAAACAACTTAATTAACAAGTAATTCACATAAACATGCTGACTGGAAATTTCCAGCAGCTTAACGACCTGTTTATCCCTGTTTCTGCTCCGATTCAGATTTCGACCAGAACTACAAAGTTGTATCCCTATGTGTCAAGCACCTACTGTCCAAAGCACAACTTCTAACTCATTACAGATTAAAAGATATGAATTTTTTAGTGAACTGTCGCAAATCAGAAAAATCACACGAAAAAATTCACTTAGTCACACAATTATCTAATAATTAACCCTAATTATTTAAATTAATCATTTCGTGATCAAATTAATTAATATATTACTTTAATATAATAATTAATAGTATAGAGTTACCGTGTCATTTCGTGTGACCCCGTAGGCTTAAATTACTTCCGGACATGCGTTTATTATAACGTGATCACATACGAACATGATGACGAAGAGGGAATACTCGAATAGTGAAGTAACCGGTGAATTTTCTCGTTGGTGGTCGTTAGCAGCGGTTGTTACCGGTGGTTGTTAACAGTCGTTATCGGTGTTTGTTAATTGCGTTTGTTACAACGTCTGTTGCCCGTGGTTGTTAACAGTCGTTATCCGTGTTTGTTAATTGCGTTTGTTATAGCGTCTGTTGCCCGTGGTTGTTAACAGTCGTTATCCGTGTTTGTTAATTGCGTTTGTTATAGCGTCTGTTGCCCGTGGTTGTTAACAGTCGTTATCCGTGTTTGTTAATTGCGTTTGTTATAGCGTCTGTTGCCCGTGGTTGTTAACAGTCGTTATCCGTGTTTGTTAATTGCGTTTGTTATAGCGTCTGTTGCCCGTGGTTGTTAACAGTCGTTATCCGTGTTTGTTAATTGCGTTTGTTATAGCGTCTGTTGCCCGTGGTTGTTAACAGTCGTTATCCGTGTTTGTTAATTGCGTTTGTTATAGCGTCTGTTGCCCGTGGTTGTTAACAGTCGTTATCCGTGTTTGTTAATTGCGTTTGTTATAGCGTCTGTTGCCCGTGGTTGTTAACAGTCGTTATCCGTGTTTGTTAATTGCGTTTGTTATAGCGTCTGTTGCCCGTGGTTGTTAACAGTCGTTATCCGTGTTTGTTAATTGCGTTTGTTATAGCGTCTGTTGCCCGTGGTTGTTAACAGTCGTTATCCGTGTTTGTTAATTGCGTTTGTTATAGCGTCTGTTGCCCGTGGTTGTTAACAGTCGTTATCCGTGTTTGTTAATTGCGTTTGTTATAGCGTCTGTTGCCCGTGGTTGTTAACAGTCGTTATCCGTGTTTGTTAATTGCGTTTGTTATAGCGTCTGTTGCCCGTGGTTGTTAACAGTCGTTATCCGTGTTTGTTAATTGCGTTTGTTATAGCGTCTGTTGCCCGTGGTTGTTAACAGTCGTTATCCGTGTTTGTTAATTGCGTTTGTTATAGCGTCTGTTGCCCGTGGTTGTTAACAGTCGTTATCCGTGTTTGTTAATTGCGTTTGTTATAGCGTCTGTTGCCCGTGGTTGTTAACAGTCGTTATCCGTGTTTGTTAATTGCGTTTGTTATAGCGTCTGTTGCCCGTGGTTGTTAACAGTCGTTATCCGTGTTTGTTAATTGCGTTTGTTATAGCGTCTGTTGCCCGTGGTTGTTAACAGTCGTTATCCGTGTTTGTTAATTGCGTTTGTTATAGCGTCTGTTGCCCGTGGTTGTTAACAGTCGTTATCCGTGTTTGTTAATTGCGTTTGTTATAGCGTCTGTTGCCCGTGGTTGTTAACAGTCGTTATCCGTGTTTGTTAATTGCGTTTGTTATAGCGTCTGTTGCCCGTGGTTGTTAACAGTCGTTATCCGTGTTTGTTAATTGCGTTTGTTATAGCGTCTGTTGCCCGTGGTTGTTAACAGTCGTTATCCGTGTTTGTTAATTGCGTTTGTTATAGCGTCTGTTGCCCGTGGTTGTTAACAGTCGTTATCCGTGTTTGTTAATTGCGTTTGTTATAGCGTCTGTTGCCCGTGGTTGTTAACAGTCGTTATCCGTGTTTGTTAATTGCGTTTGTTATAGCGTCTGTTGCCCGTGGTTGTTAACAGTCGTTATCCGTGTTTGTTAATTGCGTTTGTTATAGCGTCTGTTGCCCGTGGTTGTTAACAGTCGTTATCCGTGTTTGTTAATTGCGTTTGTTATAGCGTCTGTTGCCCGTGGTTGTTAACAGTCGTTATCCGTGTTTGTTAATTGCGTTTGTTATAGCGTCTGTTGCCCGTGGTTGTTAACAGTCGTTATCCGTGTTTGTTAATTGCGTTTGTTATAGCGTCTGTTGCCCGTGGTTGTTAACAGTCGTTATCCGTGTTTGTTAATTGCGTTTGTTATAGCGTCTGTTGCCCGTGGTTGTTAACAGTCGTTATCCGTGTTTGTTAATTGCGTTTGTTATAGCGTCTGTTGCCCGTGGTTGTTAACAGTCGTTATCCGTGTTTGTTAATTGCGTTTGTTATAGCGTCTGTTGCCCGTGGTTGTTAACAGTCGTTATCCGTGTTTGTTAATTGCGTTTGTTATAGCGTCTGTTGCCCGTGGTTGTTAACAGTCGTTATCCGTGTTTGTTAATTGCGTTTGTTATAGCGTCTGTTGCCCGTGGTTGTTAACAGTCGTTATCCGTGTTTGTTAATTGCGTTTGTTATAGCGTCTGTTGCCCGTGGTTGTTAACAGTCGTTATCCGTGTTTGTTAATTGCGTTTGTTATAGCGTCTGTTGCCCGTGGTTGTTAACAGTCGTTATCCGTGTTTGTTAATTGCGTTTGTTATAGCGTCTGTTGCCCGTGGTTGTTCCGGTGGTGGTTAATGAAGATCTTATGGTGTTTGAAGAGTAGAAGGAAGAGGAAGAAAAAATAGTAGGAAGGATCTTGAGGATCAAAAAGTAAAGAAGACATAAATTATGTGTCAAAAAGTAAAACTCTAAAACTTTGTAGTAAAAATGTGAAAGCACCCTACTTTAAATGTTATATATATATATATATATATATATATAATGAGCAATATATAATATGTCACCCTCATTGTTACATGATGTGGTGATGTGGCAATGGCAAATAAAATATCCATGGGTCTACTAGCAGTTAAGTACATGAGGGATCCCACCATACCACGATATTTTGTGGGATCCACTTGTTTTCCATTGGGATCTGAGTCCAAAGTTAATGGTGCAGAAATAGGAGTATCTTTTGATGAGACTGAATCAAATTGATATTTCTTTAATAAGTCTCTGACATATTTTTCTTGATTTATAAAAATACCATCACTGGTTTGTTTCACTTGAAGACCTAGAAAATATGTCAGTTCACCCATCATACTCATTTCATACTCAGATGACATTATTTCAGAAAACTGTTCACACATTTTGTTATTTGTAGACCCAAATACAATATCATCAACATAAATTTGTACAAGTAAGATATCACTTTTATCATGCAATATGAATAAAGTGTTATCTATTGCACCCCTTTTAAAACCATTTTTCAGAAGATGTTTAGTAAGAGTATCATACCAGGCTCTAGGTGCTTGTCTCAGACCATATAATGCTTTGTTTAGTCTGTACACCCAATGTGGTCTTTCTTCATTTATGAACCCTGGTGGCTGATGCACATACACAACTTCTTCCAATTCACCATTCAAAAATGCACTTTTTAATATCCATCTGATAGACTTTGAACTCATGATGAGCTGCAAAAGCTAAGAAAATTCTGATAGCTACTAGTCTAGCAACTGGTGCAAAAGTTTCATCAATGTCTACTCCTTCTTCTTGTGAGTAACCCTTTGCAACAAGTCTTGCCTTGTTTCGAATCACGTGACCATCTTCATCCATCTTGTTTCTGAAGACCCATCTTGTCCCAATTGGTTCTTTCTTTAGATTACTAGGACAAGGAACAAGTTCCCAAACATCGTTCCTCTTAAACTAATTAAGCTCATCTTGCATGGCTTCAATCCAGCTAGGGTCTTTCATAGCCTCGTCAATCTTCTTCGGTTCTATTAGTGATAAGAAGCTGACATTTAAGCATTGATCGCTTGTGGCTCTTCTGGTCTGAACCCCACTAGTGGTATTCCCAATGATTTGCTCGATTGGATGTGCTCTTGTCCACTTAGTGTAATGACCAGGATGAACAATGATATCAGTGCAAGAACTCCTCTGAAATACTTCAGGAGGTGCTTCAGAAAAGACTACCTCAGTCTCATCATCTTCCTCCTGTAGATCATGATTTGCATCATGAAACTGTTCAGAATGGGGTAATTCAGTGGAACCTGACATCTGAGGTGGAGCAGCATGTACATCTGATCCAATAGTCAGTTCAGAAGGTAGTTTAAAACTGACTGGAGGATAGAATGGAATGTTGCTTGACTTGCTTGTTATTGGTTCTGAACTGAGATGTTCAGAAATAGGTTCAGGTGACTGATCAGATTCGACAAAAGGATCAGAATCACCAAAACTTATTGGACTTTCTGAGGGTGGTACAGGAGTAGAATTCTTAAAGATTGCAGAATTAGATTCATCAAAGGTAACATGAATTGACTCATCAACCTTTTCAAGTCTCTTGTTATAGACTCTAAAGGCTTTGCGATTTGTTGAATATCCTAGGAAGTACCCTTCATCAGCTTTTGCATCAAACTTTCCAAGCTGACTGGAATCATTCAGAATGTATACTGGACATCCAAATACATGGAAATATCCAATATTAGGCTTTCTATTTCTGAGTACTTCATAGGCTGTCTTCTTGTGTCTTTTGACATAGACAGATCTGTTCTGAGTGTAGCAAGCAGTTGCAACAGCTTCAGCCCAGAAATTCTTAGGAAGACCAGATTCATTTAGCATACTTCTAGCGGCTTCAATCAGCGTACGATTGTTTCTTTCTACAACACCATTCTGCTCTGGTGTGTGGGCTGAGGAGAAGTTCTGAGATATGCCAGTTTCAGTGCAGAAGGACTCCAGAGTGGCATTTCTGAATTCAGTGCCATTGTCACTTCTGAGCTGAAAAACTTTTCGCTTATGCTTGAGTTCAATTTGTTTGATGAGAGCAATGATTTTAGCAGCAGCTTCACTCTTGGATCTGAGGAAAATTACCCAGCATTATCTTGAATATTCATCAACAACAACAAGGGTATATTTCTTTCCCGCTCTAGTCTGAACATTCACTGGTCCAAAGAGGTCCATGTGAAGCATGTGAAGAGGTTTAGTTATACTAAAACTTTGCTTTGTTTTGAATGAAGCTCTTTTCTGCTTACCCATTTCACAACCTGGACATGGCTTATCTTTATTGAAAGATATTGAGGGTATCCCATCAACAAGTTGTTTTCTTGACAACTTATTAATATTCTTGAAGTTCAGATGGGATAATCTCTTGTGCCACAACCAGTTTGTGTCTTCATCTGCCTTTGTGTAAAAACATTGTTCAGTGGGTGAACTATTCATATCAATGATATAAATGTTTCCTTTTCTTGGTGCAGTCAATACTACCTTTCCATCCCTATTGAATATGGTGCCTTGTGAAATATCAAATAATACCTTGAAGCCATCATCACAAAGTTGACTGACATTGATCAGGTTATATTTCAAACCGTTCACATATGCAACACATGTGAATTTGACTTGTCCATTATTCACAACACCATATCCCTCAGTTTTTCCATTTTCATCATTCCCAAATGTTATTGAGGGCCCCTCTTGCACCCTATATTCCTCCAGCAAGGTTTGATAACCAGTCATGGTTCTGCCAGCAGCACTGTCAAGATACCATATATTCTTCTTTCGGTCTCCCTGCACAAACACAAAGATTAGTTCTTTTTGGGAACCCATCTCGTGATGGGTTCGCTAGACTCTCCCTTAGCAGTCTCAGATTTCTTTGGTTTATAAGGAACTGAAGGATCAAAGGGGATCTCAGTCATAATCTCAGATGACACAAAAACAGTTGGTTTGATGGGGGTTTCAACCTTTTTCTTCTCAGATTTTTGCTTGATTTGTTTGGAAAAAGGCTTTGCATTTTGCTTAGGTTGAAGAGGAGTGGTTTCAACATTTTTTAAACGTGCATTACAACTCTGCACTTGTCTAGCCAATAACTGAAATTGACTCTCTAACCTTAACAAAATTGATTCTTCATTAGACACCTGAGCCTTACCTGAATCTGAGGTAGAAGGCTCAGTGGGGGAGATAATTTTCTTCTTCTTTTGGCCTTTTGGAACCTTGGATGAAGTCTGAGGGGATGTCTTTTTGGTTTTAGCCTTCTATTCTGAAACAGTTGTCTGAGCTGTTTCAGATTTACCCTCAGATTGTTTTGCTTGATTTGTTTGGAAAAAGGCTTTGCATTTTGCTTAGGTTGAAGAGGAGTGGTTTCAACATTTTTTAAACGTGCATTACAACTCTGCACTTGTCTAGCCAATAACTGAAATTGACTCTCTAACCTTAACAAAATTGATTCTTCATTAGACACCTGAGCCTTACCTGAATCTGAGGTAGAAGGCTCAGTGGGGGAGATAATTTTCTTCTTCTTTTGGCCTTTTGGAACCTTGGATGAAGTCTGAGGGGATGTCTTTTTGGTTTTAGCCTTCTATTCTGAAACAGTTGTCTGAGCTGTTTCAGATTTACCCTCAGATTGTTCCTGAGCCTTATCAGTCACAGTTTTCTGTTTGCCAACTTTAGGAAAAATAATTTCAGGTTTCATATCCTTTGGAAGTGCATCTAAATCAGTGATTATAGATGCCAAATGAAGATCACCAGATTCATATGCTGTTCTTTGAGTTGCGAAAGTATTTTTAATTGCAGCATCTGGTTTTGGTGCATTCATCCAAGATTTAATTATTCTTTGTTCTTTTTCAAGGATGGTTTTTAGTTCTTCTTTTTCCAACTCTAAAGTGGCAACCATAGACTGATAACTTTTTAAAGCCAACTGAACATCTTTCAGCTCTTTTAGTCTGGCCTGACTGGCGTTCAGTTCAGAAGTATTACTTTCAAACATTTTTAAGCTTTCTGAACGCACAGTTTCGACAAATGAAATTTCAGCCTCTAAAAGAACCAAAAGGTCTAGTTTTTGTTCCTCATTACTTTCAAAACCAAAGTCACTAACCTTTTTCATGACTATATCCACCCATCGACCAGATTCAACATCAGACTTGACCAAATGACCTTGATCTTCACGTGCCATGAAACACATATCCCTAACTTCTTCCTCATCATCAGATGATTCATCAGATTCTTCCCATTTTTCAGTCTTGGCAATCATACAACTATTATTGCTTGAGTTGTTTTGAGCCATGAGAGCTATTGGGCTTTCAGCTTCTTGTACTTAGCCTTATAGCTGTCATCAGGTTTCTGAAAAATAGAATGATTAGGGGCAGATTGTGATGATGAAGGTTGACTAGATCTCCATTCCTTCATGAAATGTCCTTTCTTGCCACACTTAAAGCATTCAAGATTAGACTTGTCAATAGAAGCGCTGGAAGCAAATGGTTTGCCAGATCGATTGGATTTGGCCTTAAAATGATTGAATGTTTTAGCCAGCATGACAACCAGATCATCATTGTCATCCTCATCACAACTATGAGTTACATTACCAGAAATACCAGTTTTTAACATTTCAGAGACCATCTTCTTCATCGAGTCAGAATGATCACTCTCAGAAGATAGTAGAGCAGTCCCATGTGATTCAGAATGATGAACCATGACTGAACTGGTAGAAGCATGATTTTTGGCATCTTGCTCAGCCACAGCTCTCTCAGCTTTGTTCTCTTTAGTGTATCTGAAGGCTCCATATAAGGAAGCAAGAGTGTGACTATGCAAGGTTTTTCCTTGTCTTAAAACCAAGATCAAGTTTTCCCATTTAGAAGGTAAGATGTCACAAAACTTTTCCAACAAAATTTCTTTATCATTAGTTACACCCAGGGCTTTCAATTGATTTACCAGATTAGTGAATCTGATGTATGTTTGTGTTAAAGTTTCACCAGGGATAGCAAAAAAAGATTCATATCTTTTATTTAAATCAACTTTTCTTGTGATGATTGTCTCATTGGTGCCTTCAAACTGTGTCATAAGTTCCTCCCACATTAATTTTGAATTTTCAAGTAAAACAAGGGTGGGCATAAGAGTTTCAGGAACAGCATACAAGATCATATTTTGTAGCTTGGTATCAAGGTCTACCAGCCTATGATCTTCTTCAGACCAATGATCCTTCTCCTTAGGTGAAACCCTAGGAGTCCCATCGGCATTTCTGACAACACTGGAGGCATTCAAGGGGACAAAGGGTCCTTCTTTAAGAATATCGGTCAAATGTCTTTCAACACCAGCAATATATTTGAGCATGCATGCTTTCCATGTTTGAAAATTTTCACTGTTCCCATCAAACTTGGGAACAGGATTATTTGGAAAGTGTACGTGCACATTATGCGATGGTATATTGTTGTTGATGATAGGGGGTGGAGTAGGTGGAGTAGTATTAGTATTAGCATTAGCATTAGGGTCAGGGCCTGTATTGAACATTTGGTCAACCATCTTTGTAGATCAAAGGTTAATGAATTAATATAATTCAACCTTGCTGCTCTGATACCAATTATGAGTCCCAAATATAGATGGTTAATACCCGACTGGCAAGTAGTTCTAACTGGAAGATGACCAGTTCAGAATACGATCTAGATATGGATAATCAATAAGGTAAAGATACTGAAAGTAAATGTTAGAAACAATAAGTGTTGAAACTATATAAATAATATGTATATTTCAAGTATGTAGCATTGAGACACGATGTACTTTTTCAATGTATTTGATTTATTGATATAAACAAATACAAAGGTTGTTGCGGAACAAAGATAAACACCCAAGTGTAAATATCTAAACAACCTAGAAATACAAGTGATCTAATAACTTGGAAATACTCGTAAGGATTACTTAGAGTATATCTCACAAGTTGCAATGCTAAAGTTTCAAGCTGTTTGCAAGTTGTGAGAAAACTTATATTTATAGACCAAGTCCATAATGACGTGGACCAGATTGTACAAATATGGTTGGGAGTATTTAAGGAATTAAAGCTAATTCCTTATATGCGTACTTTTAAGGTTAAGTATATAAGTCAATTGATGTGACTTATCATACCTTATTCCCAACCTTTACTTTAACCTTGTACTTTTATTAATAGACAAATCTATTAACCGGGTAAAGGTATATAAAGTAAAAAGTCTTCCTCGTAATCAGTGTAAAAGTGTGTAAGTACTTTTACACTGAGATGCTTCAGTCTTCGATCAGGTAAAATCAACTTCTGAGCTCCACATCTGAGCTTGATTCTCTTTCTTCAGACTTCAGTCTTTGACTTCATTCTGAACGGTATTCTGATACGTTGATCTGAACTGAAGTGAATCTTCAGTGAACTAATTCTGAACGACTTCAGAATTCTGTACAAGTTTTCTTCACTGAGCTTCAGCTATTTCTGAACAAATTGTACTTGGTCGATTTTCGACCTAACAGAAGGCAATATTGATCAGTTTAATGAACACCAATTGTACAAGATGATCTTAGTCTTACCCATAATCATTTTCCATGAGATTCGAGCTATGATTTATTTGTGGATTTTGAGTACAGCAAATAAGGTAGAGTTTAATTGACATAGTTGATGTAAGAAACATGCACGATATATAGGGTGAGGATCCTGGAAGAAGGTGTCTTAAGGAGAAAAAAGAGAGAAGGTCCTATGGGCCAATCAAAACGCGACATGTGGCAAAAATAAAAAAGTTGCGCGGTGGCATAATCGTAAATAAATTAACTTTGTGAAGCTTGGTCAGCTTGGGTCAGCTTGGGTTGGGTAAGCTTGGGCGCTTGGGTTGGGTCAGCTTGGGGTTCGATTGGGTCAGCTTGGGTCAGCTTGGGTGGGTCAGCTTGGGTCAGCTTGGGGTGGGTTGGGTCAGCTTGGTTAGCTTGGGTTGGGTCAGCTTGGGGTTGGGTCAGCTTGGGTTGGGTCAGTTTGGGGTTGGGTTGGGTCAGCTTGGGGTTCATTGGGTCAGCTTGGGTCAGCTTGGTTAGCTTGGGTTGGGTCAGGTTGGGTCAGCTTGGGTTGGGTCAGCTTGGGGTTCGTTGGGTCAGCTTGGTTGGGTCAGCTTGGGGTTCGGTTGGGTCAGTTGGGTCAGCTTGGGGTTCGGTTGGGTCAGCTTGGGTCAGCTTGGGTTGGGTCGATTGGGTCAGCTTGGGGTCAGCTTGGGTTGGATTAGCTTGGGGTTCGGTTGGGTCAGTTTGGGGTTGGGTCAGCTTGGGATGGGTCAGCTTGGGTTGGGTCAGGTTGGTCAGTTTGGGTTGGGTCAGGTTGGGTCAGTTGGGTCAGCTTGGTTAGCTTGGGTTGGGTCAGCTTGGGTTGGGTCAGCTTGACACAATCTACACATAATCTACACAAATGTAGATTAATCTACACAGATGTAGATTATGGGTTTTGGGTCAGCTTGGGTTCTGGGTTGGGTCAGCTTGGGGTTCGGTTGGGTCAGCTTGGGTCAGGGGTTGGGTCAGCTTGGTTGGTCGGTTGGGTCAGCTTGGGGTCTGGGTCAGCTTGGGTCAGCTTGGTTAGCTTGGGTTTGGTCAGCTTGACACAATCTACACATAATCTACACAAATGTAGATTAATCTACACAAATGTAGATTATGGGTTTTGGGTCAGCTTGGGTTCTGGGTTGGGTCATCTTGGGGTTGGGTTGGGTCAGGTTGGGTCAGCTTGGTTAGCTTGGGTTGGGTCAGCTTGACACAATCTACACATAATCTACACAAATGTAGATTACGGGGTTTGGGTCAGCTTGGGGTTCGGTTGGGTCAGCTTGGGATGGGTCAGCTTGGGTTGGGTCAGCTTGGGATGGGTCAGCTTGGGATGGGTCAGCTTGGGGTGAGTCAGCTTGGGATGGGTCAGCTTGGGGTGAGTTAGCTTGGGTTGGGTCAGCTTGGGTGGGTCAGCTTGGGTTGGGTCAGCTTGGGGATGGGCCAGCTTGGGTTGGGTCAGCTTGGGGTGGGTTGGGTCAGCTTAGGTTTGAAGTCAAATTATTTACAAAAATGCCACCGCGCAATTTTTTTTTAAAAGCGACGTGTCACACTCTGATTGGCCAATAGGACCTTCTCTCCCTTCTCTCCTTAACACACCTTCTCATTTGATCTCTCATATATATATATATATATATATAGGGAAAAGATAAAATGAGTCCAGCTTATTTTGAGTCCAATTTGAGTCCATTGATTTTCTTCCATCTCCTCAAATTCCAACCACCTCCTACCACCACCACCATCATCTCCGACCACCACCATGATTTTCCGGCGACGGCGACCACCGCCACCACAACTTACACATGTGTAAGTTACATGGACCCTTTTTGGACTCAAATTAAGCTGGACTCAATTTATCCCACCCCTATATATATATATATATATATATATATATATATATATATATATATATATATGTATATATATATATATATATATATATATGTATATATATATATATATATATATATATAATTAATATATATATATATACTCCTTTATAATAATTATCAACCCCCTACTTTTAGAAAGTGTTAGAAAATGGTTAGATGCAAAAGTACTAAATTACCCTTAATAAACACCCCCTATGGAAAGAGTTATTAGAGATTACCAAATTTACCCTTAATGAATTAATTTACACTTAAACCCTTATCTTGTTAATTTACACTCTAAGTCCTTATCTTCTAAAATATTTCTACTATCACCATTACATCAACTTACACGGTTACACCACTCGACACCAATTGTCGATGTCATAACCACCCGTCACCGACACCACTATCACTATTACATCAAATTACACGTTACACCACTCGACACCAATTGTCGATGTCAGCACCACCTGTCACCGACACCACTAAACCACCGTCACCGCCGTCGCATTGCGCGGGTACAATGCTAGTATATATATATATATATATATATATTATACTTCGGTTAGATTTTTATTTTTTATGATTTTTTTGTAAAGTTAGTTTGGATTCAGACGTGCTGGAGGCAATTTTAACCAGCGATTTGCTAGACCTCCAACCCCCTCCTCATAGAAAATACCTTGAGATAAGAAACCCAAGACTCGAACCCGAGACCTTAGAAAAAACTCACATCCGGAGCCCACATAGTGGATTTAGAAGATACCCTATTTTCTAATTTGTTTTGTTACCTTGTTTTTTCTAACTTTTCATTATTAATAATACATCATTTCTAGTAGCATTATAAAAATCTTAAATTTTTTATAAATTTGCTTATATACTTATATCCTAGTGCAATTTAATAATAAGAAATGCATTTTAATGATTACAAATTAATTGATATTTTTTAATGGTCAACTAAATACTTTATAACTTGAATTCTGTCTGAGATAATGTGATGGTTAAAGTCTACCGCCAGCAGACACAACCTATCTGGATGGAGTCAAGGCCTGTTAGCCTTGCAATCGGAGAAAAAACCATCAACTCATCCGGTCGCCGTTCATAATCATGACGATGATAAAACTTGTAGCTTGCTAAGACTTGAAGGTCTTTTCAAACCAAAGCATGCGAATCGTTTATGTGAAGTAGATTGGCAAATTGATTATTAATTGCCACTTGTTTTCATAAATGTATGTATTTATGTTACATTTAATATGAAAATGAAAAAATTAATTAAATGAAACATTAAGTACAACACATGGAAATGAAAGCTGTTGGATTTTATGGCTTGCATAGTTTTCATACAAACACATACACTTTGACAAAATGTCGGCAGTTTCATAGTCCTTTCATTTTCACCCCTATTAAAATAAAGAGTAAATACATTCTTTCAAGCTTCTTTCCAGTTGGTAAGATAGATTTTATTACACATTACACACTCCCACCCTCTTCAGTTACTTTATATACCTTAACTTGTACATTTTGTTATAGATCTATATATATATAGCTTGCTGGATCTTTATATATATTTATATATATCTATAGAAGAAATGGGTGGTAAGGTAGATCAAGATTATGATTATTTGCTAAAGATTGTGTTGATTGGAGATTCAGGTGTTGGGAAATCCAACATTTTGTCAAGGTTTACTAGAAATGAGTTTTATTTGGAATCTAAAGCCACTATTGGTGTTGAATTTGCTACTAGAACTCTCCAGGTAATTAATTTACTTTGCTTTTTTTCTTCTTTCTATCTTTATGTGTTATTGTTTTGTTGATAAATAAATAAATTTGTGAGATGACAAGTTGTATATATATATGCATTGCTTTTATTAAATGTCTATGCTGCAGATCTACAATCACAAAAACATAATCTTGAATCTTTATTTGAAAAAAAAAACACTATAAACGGTTGTTTCTAGCCTTCTAGGATTTTAATAAGATTTGTACTTAATGGTGTGTGTCAGTTTGTCTTAGGTTTCTCTTATTGTCGGTTGGTAAAAGAAATTAGTATTTTTCCTAAATTTTTTGAAAGGCAAAGTGTTTGCATATTTTTAAGATTATGTCATTGGTAATAGCGGATTAGCGGAGCCAGGAATTTAGTTTAGGGGGCCAAAGTGTGAAGATCAAACCGCTGTGGCCACTATTAATAATGTTGAGGTTTTTTAGCGAGAGTGAAAAATATGACAATTGTTTTGTATAGTGCATCTATATATTGGAGTCTTGTCGGACTCCTGATTTTTTTTTTAAAAGTAGGGAACAAAACATCGCAGTTTTATTGGATTCAAAAATTGTTATTTTAGGGCTGCATATCGAAGAACTCAAGCTTGAGTAAATTTGGGTCGAGGTTTTATCAGGATAAATTGAGCTAAAGTTCGAGCTCAGAGTTTGAGCTTGAAGTTGATGATGATAGTCGAGCTTATATCAATATTCATGTATATAAATTATAAAATAGTTTACTTAAGTAGGAATTTTCTAAATATTTTGCTTTTGATAGGCTGGTCGTTTATAATTGACTCTTGCTAAGTTTTGTGCTGCCTTTTTATGTATTTTTTTCATAACTTTACTATTAATTCAGTTGTATAAGTATGAATATGAATAAAATTTAAGAATTGAAAATAGTTTTATATTTTAAATATTTGAGCTTTTCTAGTCGAGATCAAGCCATCTTGAATTATTCCCAGGCTGAGCTCAAGACTCCATTTCGAAGGCTCATCAAGCTAGCAAGTTGATACTGAGCTTAACTTAAAGTGGTCTAGCCAAGCTCGGTTTGATTCATTATGTGAATTCTCAGGGATACATTCAACAGTTAAAGATTTACATATAAATTTTAACCGTTATAACATGTGTGCACATTTGGCAATAGGAAATCAATTTAGGCATGTAGTAGTTGCCATCTGAGTTTACTTCTTTTTAGTAGATTGTTACATACTTACAATCCTGTGATATTTGCTATAAGATGAACTTCTCTTTTTCTTATATTTTCATTGTAAACTCGACACATTCATTCGAAAATAACCTTCTATTATACCAACACAAACTTTGTATATACGGTTATACAAGTTGACATCTTCAGCTAATTTGTAACAATATCAATTGGCCTTTAGATAAACTGTAAACCACAGCTGAAAGTTGAAACTTCTGCAGCTTGCTATTGGAAAAATACAGTATAGGATTTGACAGAGGTTCGATGTTGGGCCATTGCAAACGTAAAGGCATAATGAACATACTATTATAGTTTATGTTATTTGTATGAGACTTTGGAATTGTTATGATATATGCTTGTGATGATGTATGTTTTCAACAACATTTAACGGATGATTTTAACACAGGTTGAGGGAAAAACAATAAAGGCTCAAATTTGGGATACTGCAGGGCAGGAAAGGTACAGAGCAATTACCAGTGCTTATTATCGAGGTGCAGTTGGAGCGCTACTTGTGTACGACATAACCAAGAAACCAACTTTTGATAGTGTCCAGAGGTGGCTGCATGAGTTGAGAGCCAATGCCGACTCCAACATTGTGGTCCTGATGGCAGGAAACAAGTCCGACCTGAACCATCTGAGAGCTGTGGCTGAGCAAGATGGTCAATCTTTGGCTGAAAAAGAAGGGCTTTCATTTCTTGAAACATCAGCACTTGAGGCAGTGAACATCGAAAAAGCATTTCAAACTATTTTGACTGAGATTTATCACATTATTAGCAAGAAAGCATTGGCAGCCCAAGATGTAGCATTGCCTGGGAAGGGAACCACCATTAATATTGGTGATTCATCTGGGACCACAAATAGTTGCTGTTCATCTTGAGTTCAAGTAAAGATTCGGTAACAATCACATATTTTGATTTAGGCCTTGTTCGTCATGATCGTTTGTTTTTTCTGTTCTTTTTACTAAGAAAAATAGAATATTGTGTTACATAAAAGATAGTGTGCGAGTTTGAAAAAGGGAAGCGTCACCCTTCTAAAATTTCAGACAAGGTTTCTATTTGTGCAGTTACATGATGAATTCCGTATGTACCTTCACATAAATCTTTAACATTGTGAAGTATTTCGTGTGAGTTCACACTTGGCTCAACAATTATATGACAAGACAATACAATTTTGCCTTGAGTTATTGCCCATACATGTAGATCATGAACATCATGAAGTCCCTTGATGCTATTTAGATCACCTTTCAAGCGCACAACATCGACTTCACTTGGTGTGCTCTCCATTAATATAGAAAATATATTTCTAAGTATCGGTAGAGTAGTACATAAGGCCAAAATCGAGAAGAAAAAGGTACAGACCAGATCAACCATCAACCATTCCGGTTTGATCCATATAACTAGTCCAGCAATCATCACCCCAACTGACTGTATCATATCCACCATTACATGCAAATAAGCCCCTTTAATGTTTATGTTCATTGCCCTTTTCTTTCCTTCAGAAATTGGCACCATCAAATTTGCACCCTCTTCATTTGAATCATGAGGATGTATCTCGATCTCCATTCTTGCATCGTGAGAATGCCAATGATCATGGTTGTGGCTATGACCGTGACCATGGCCATGCCCATGACTGTGACCATGGCCGAGCCACATTACCATGACGAAGTTGATTGCAAAACCAAATGCCGCAATGGCAAACATTAGTTCCCCATTTACATCCGATTGCTTATGAACTAGTCTTACAATTGCTTCAAAGATCAAATACCCGGAAACAATCCATATCAACTGTATAGATAAAAGAGCACCCAAAACTTCTATTCTGCTGAAACCAAACGACTGATGTGGAGTCGCGCTCCACCCTGCAGCCCACACAGTAAACAGAGAAATTGAAAATCCACCAATATCAGTTAACAAATGTGCGGCATCAGTAAGAACTGCTAGACTATTTGCTTTCAGACCACCAACAATCTCTACTGTCATTACAACCAAGTAAAAAAACATGAGTCCACATAGCTTGGTCATAGATTTGGACCGTTCTTCTAAATCATTATTTTGTTGCTTTGTGAAATAGCAACAAGCGTCACAGGCTTGTTTTCGTAGCTTAGATGTATCAGTCATCTCAACTTTTGGATGATAGTCCTCGGGTCCAGAAATTAACATTTGGTGATCATGGTGTCTCATCTTCAACTATATATATACTAAACGATCCACGCATAATGCGTTTTAGGAATCAGTTACATAAGCTATTTCAGCAGGTAAAAACACTCATATAACTAACATTAGAGCTTGTTAAGACGTATACAACACTTCGAGTTGTGTTGACATTTTTCTTACGAAACTAAAAACTAGTCAAAACCATTTTTATTTTTTTTACAAAGATAACATTCTTTGAAAAATAATTTCAGTCACTAGAGATCAATAATCATAATATACATAATTGAAATTACTTTAGATTTGTTAATATGTTAGTACTTCAAAATTCAAAAACCCATGTAATAATTGGATGATATAGTGGTTGACTTTACCTTAGAATATGATCTGATGGAAAATGTTTCTGAATTTCCAATGGGGTGACACCAGGGAATTTGGCTATTGATGCCCCTTTTGGCCAAGACAATTCGCCCCTTCTGCCAACGTAATTAATTCCCCATTGACTGACTTAAAGTGTAGATGTAACCACCAAAACTCTCTCTTTCACCCCATACCCCCTTTTTCTTCCACCATTTCCACTTTTCCTTCAAACCGACCTCCTGCCTCCTGCCTCACTTCTCAATCTTTTTCTTCCAAACTATCTTTTTCTTCTTTAATAAAGGTCAAGGTAATTTTATTAATATATATATATATATATGTATTTAAAATCATCAATATATATATATATATATATTATATGAGTGATCCAGATCCATAATAATTGTTTGATTTGATTTGATTTTACCCTCAAAAATTAGGTTGGAGCACCACCGCCGGATCCGACCACCACCGCCGGACCACCACCACCGCGACCATCACCACCGTCCGACCACCACCACTGCCAAAGCACCACATCTAGGTCCGTTCACCATCTTTTGAAATTACTTTATTGACGTTTATTGTTAATTTATTTGCTATGTTACTATTATTATTATTATTATTATTATTATTATTATTATTATTATTATTATTATTATATTATTATTATTTTATTATTATTATTATTATTATTATTATTATTATTATTATTATTATTATTATTATTATTATTATTATTATGTTGTTGTTCTCATTATCTATTATTATTAGTATTATGTGAGTATTTGTTGTTAATATATCATTAGTAAAAGGAATATAGGAGTTTGATTGAATGTATAGATGTAATATTATTATTAAAATAAAGTTTATGTAGTTGGATTGAATGTGTAGTTAAAAAAGATAAATGTGAGTATTACTGTTAGTATGACTATTATTATAAGTATTAGATTTGTTAGCATTGGATTATGACATGTTGTATGATAGATGTTTGGTTCGAATGATATTTTTCATGTAAAATATTTATGTAGTACTTGTTAGTATGGCAAGTGTTGCTAGAGGACACGACGGAGATGGTGCTGGTGATCCGCCGGCTCCATATTGGAAGCCAGAATCAGGATGTATTGCGAGTGGTAAGAAATTTTGAATTGATATGTGTTATTGTGTTGTATTTTTTAAGTTGTTAGTATATTTTTTACTAATTTTAACGCACCTTTGTAGGTAAGAAGCTGCGTTCGTATGTCAAGAATTTAGAGCTAGAAAAGCTAAGAAATGACAACGGGGCACCGCTAGACATCGAGTTTGATACCCGTTTAAAAACGTATAATCCGGTTGGACCGAATGCGAAGTATTTTACACCGTTGGTGGGAACCTTGGCGAGGTCGGTGCCATATTACTATGATTCATGGGAGCAAGTCCCTGAGGAGGAAAAGGCTCATATTTGGCCGTGTCTAGAGGTTGGGTTCGTCTACTAAATACAAATTTGTTATTTAAAGTTATTGATACAATGCTAAAATATTTATTATCATTTGCAGTATTTTTTCAACTTGAGCCCGTACACTCCAGAGAATATAATCAGAGTGGGAGTAAAAAACGGGGTGATTGCATCATTGAAGAAATATTACAGAAATGGAAAGGCCCGGTTCAAGAACGATCAGTTCGTTAAAAAAGGAGGTGTAAAAAATGAAGACAATATTCGGGCAAACCCTCTAGCTGGTATGGATCCCCGAGATTGGAACAAGCATGTAGACTTCTTCATGAGCGAGGGCTTTGTGCGTAGGCCCCAAGTAAATAAGGCGAACAGGGCTCTCCAATTGGATATCGCGACGCAGGGTCGTACATCATTTGCTCAGAGGCAACGTGGGCATGTAAGTACATTGTTATGTAATTAATTGAGTTATTGTATACATATATATACTAAAATAATTTCATGTGTTTATAGTTTGGGCCAATTACTGCGTACCCAAGTTTATTCGCTACTTGGGCTGAGTCACATCGACATGAGGATGGGTCGTGGACAAGTGAGCTCAGGGCTAAGCAGCATGTTAGTATTATTGTTGCTTAACCTTATAGATTAAAGTTACATAGTTTTATTTAGTCTAAATTTGTTGCTTAACCTTATATATTAAATTTACATAGTTTTATTCATATTAAAACAGGCTGGGATGCTCACGAGATGGGATGAAACTCGAAACAATAACAATCCTCCAACGGAAGTAGAAATAGTGACATTTGTTGAGGGGAAGAAAGCTGGTTGGAATCGTGGAATCGGAAGGGTTGTACCCGGTTTAGGTTCTTCGGGTAATTCATCGACTGATTCAGGGGCCTTCTGATACATCTACTAGGGGTTCACAACGCCCACGATTTACTACTCAACTAGATATGCTAGCGTTGGAGGCTCGTTTGCAGAGACAACTAGAGGAGCAGGCACGACAGAATCAAGAGCTACAGGAGACCATACAGAGTCAACAGTCCACCATGACCCAGATGATGGACCATATGTAACACCCCAAGCCAGGGCTCGAAATATTATGGAAATCATATAGCGCAAGGTGGAATTATAATTGAACAAGAACTAAATGCAAATAAAGATTCAGTGAATCCATTACAAAACAAAACAAGTACCAAAATACATAAGGAGCAAATAACCATCACAGTTTACAAAAGAACATCCAGAAGATGGCAAATCGATCCTAAGTATAATGCAAAAGAGAAGGTCGATGAATCCTTGATTCATAAGGTCCAATGCCCGGGTTTAACAGCAAGCAAGCAACTAAACTCCACGTCCGGGGATAACCTGATTACCTGAAAAGTGTACTAAGCATAGTCAACACAAGGTTGGTGAGTTCGTAGTAATGGTCCATAAGGAACCATCGTCAATAATCACAGTATACGAGTAGAGGCTAGACATGACTTACAGCGAGCCGCTAAGTAACACAACAACTTCCAACAACAAGATTACACAAGCAAATAAGCGTGTAATAGGAGTGCACAAATGGTATAAGTATCAATGTAAGTGCCGAATGCATAAATAAGCCAACATGCCTATCTTATGCGTGAACTCAAGTCACCTATGAAACGATACCCGCCTGTCATCACAATGAACAAGGCTGTATCTCAAAATCATCGAGATATATATGTCTATATACTCGGAGTCATGTCACCAACATCTCATAGATTAAGTGTATACATCTATACACTTGGATGTTTGAGTCCTCAACCGAGGGCTTATGTAACTACGTATGCATGCTTACAATCAACCGTATATGCATCAATCACAAATCGTCTATCATAAACCAACAATCAATATTCGTCAATCATAAACCAATAATCACCATTCAAACCAACTATACGTACATACACTTAAGAGGATTATCCATTCTTCGAGTCCCAGATGCTTATATATAGGGTCACCCGCAGCCTTCCCACCACATCTAAAACCCATTGAAGGCATAACCGACTTCCATGTATGTACGTCTATCCTAATATTAATGAAATACTTAACAAAACATAAAACAAGTCAATCAAACATGATAAACCGTCTCATCAATCCAACATTTAAACCAAATCAATCAATCAATCAACAACGTAAGTAAACACGCAAGTTTTACACTTTTCAGCCCGAATCTCAAAGGAGTAGGGAGCTACGGAACTCACCTTGTTCGGCAAAAGAAGCTAGTATTGATAATATAAGATTATAAGCGAGTATTGGGCTCCACGCGTCCACAACCTATCAATGTACATCATAATACCATAAATGTCACTCTACAAACTTAAACAAGTTGGTTCAGCAAGTTTAAGTCGAGTTGCAAACTCATAGACATTTCTACAACTTTACCGAGTAAGGAAACAAGATACTTTGACTCAACATTTTTAGAAATGGGGAAAGTCTCGTACAAAATGAATGTTACTACAAGAAACTAGGCTCTCTCACGATTCCAACGATAGGTCATATGGCTCGATTGGACTTACGGATCAAAAGTTATAAGCGTTTCAAAATGTTGTCAAAATCAGTCCTTAACGGGCGTTACCAAAGTAACGGCCGTTACAGGTACTAACGGCTGTTACGAGGCCGTTACAGAAGCAATAGCCTAACGGCCGTTAACCCCCTAACGGGCGTTACGACCTGCAGGTTTTCCTTTTCTTTTCCAAAATCGACCCAAAACCCATTTTCTCAAAACCTAAGACCCCAAATCGATTTATAAAGCTTATGGATCCGTTTTGAAGCTACTTTTGACCTTCTAATACCTAAATACACTTGCCCAAACCCGTATTTCCATCCATAACATCATCAAATTCTCCAAATCGATCAAACCCTAGTTAAACCCTAAATTGACCCGAATCTCGTTTTAAGTCGCTCTAAGACCTGTAACTTCTTGAAAAGGCTAGAAATGCATAAACAAACATAAATAGATGCAAATGGGATGAATTAGACTTACCAAAACTTCCTTTCCGAGCTAGAACCCGATTTATGGCAAAATGGGTAAAATGGGTAAACTTTGACCTTTGATTCTTCGATATGATGATAATGAGATATAAAGGACTATGATTCTAGTGTTATATCAGTTCCAACACACCAAGTCGATGTAAAAGAGATGAAGAAATGAAATGGGTTTCCTTGCTTTTTACTTGAGAGAAAAAGAGAAAGAGAGATAGAAGAGAGAAATGAAATGGGTTTCCTTGCTTTTTACTTGAGAGAAAAAGAGAAAGAGAGATAGAAGAGAGAAATGAAAGGTAAAGGAAAGGATAAGGGGGGAGAAATGGGTCAAGGGGCTGATGGGTCGTGGATGACCCACGGGCCGACCCGTTTCTCTTCTCAAGCCAAATTACAATCGTTAGACATTTAAACACCGATCAAAACATATTATTGACCCAAATAAACCACATTGTCATTTAATTCACAAAACGACCCAAATAATTTCCACATTGTCATTTAATCACCAAAACGACCCGAATATTGCATTAACTTAAATTGTTAGTCAAATTACACATAAAGTCAACGGGTCAAAACTCACGGATGTTACACCATATGAGAAGCCAAGGCTTCAATATCTCTCCTCAGCCACAACCAACTTCCCCGCTACAACCACCTCCCCAATCTCAACAACCTCCCTGATGTGACCAATTTATATAGATCGCCCACATCATTATTGGCCTTTTTCGTATGTGTTTTGAGTCGATTTTGTATGCATTTAGCGCGTTTATGGTGTTTGTTAGTGCTTTCAGGTTCTTAGCAGGTTGCGCGCCCATTTGGTACATTTTCTGACGATTGTTGGCCAAAAAGTTGACCCGAGTGTTCGAGTGATGTTAATAATGAAGAACAAAGATTTCAGCAGATATGCACTGCGCTGCACTGCGCCGCAGTGGGAGGGTTATTGCCCCACTGCGCCGCAGTCGTTGGGTACCAAAGGAACAAAATTCCAGTGAATTATCAATGCGCCGCAGTGGGAGCATTCACACCCCACTGCGCCGCAGTCAACTACGAATAAACAATTCAGTGGATTCTCACTGCGCCGCAGTGGGAAGTGCACAAGGCCACTGCGCCGCAGTGGGAAGTGCACAAGGCCACTGCGCCGCAGTGAGTGCACGGGAGAAAGAGGGTTGCAGCCTTTTGCTGCAGATTTTGGGGGAGGTATATAAAGAAAAAAACCCTATTTTCCCAATCATCAAAATTCTTTCTAAGAGCTGCTCTCCAAGGGATTCCTTCGAGGATCAAGGGTCAATTTCTTCGTCCGATTCATTGAAGATTCAAGAGCACCCACTTAGATCGTATCTATTTCATTGTCTTGCAATTTCAATTTCAAGAACGATTGGTACATCATGTTCTTCTTTTATTTTGATTGTTATTTTAAATTGATCATGAGTGGCTAAACATTCACTCATCCACTTTGAGGAAACTAGACGAATGATTTGATTGCTATATGTTTTAATTCAAAGAGTTGATTTCAATTATCGTTGTGTCGAGATCTTGATGATTTAATTCCTTTTTATATGTTATTATGATATTGGTGGCATGTGTGTTCTTCGTTAGTGGTACTAGTTGGATGCATATGTGATTTTCAAATGGTTGTTTGTCTATGAGCAATTATCACTAGTTCATGGTATGATAGTGAATATCATTTTAATAAAAGGAGTCATTTTGTCAACGTGTTTTGTAACGGTTGGTGGTACCACGTTATCTTCACATAGGCACAATTGTTAATTCGATAGTCAAGCAAACTAATTGTTGGTAAGGTTGTCTAGGCATTGGTGGTACCGGCTTGGGTAATTAAACTAGCAACTTAGGTGATTGGGTAATTTGCTCACGGTTGGTGGTACCACGTGAGCACCTTAATCCTTTTACGATTATCTTTTCAACTTGAATTTGGTCTTAATTGAATGCAATCATGTTTGAAGTCTAGCAAATTCAAGGTGGATGATCTTTATTAATATTGTCTGAAGCTTTTCTTTACTTGTATGCGTTTTGTCTTTCAATTCTATTTTAATTTAATTGTCAAAGTGAGATTCGAAGCAACACCCTGTTTTCCAAACCATTTTATTATACAACTAGTTCAAACCAATCCCCGAGAACGAACACGGACTTACCTCTTAACTATATTGCATACGAACGGGTCCACTGCCCGATAGTGTGTAGTAGTGAGTTTCTAGGTATTTCTAGTTTATAATTTTTAAGACTCGATTTTGCACATCAAGTTTTTGGCGCCGCTGCCTGGGATTGTGTGCCGATTTAGTTGTTATTTAGTGGTTTGATCCTTTATCACGCGTGAGGAAGTTACTTGTTTATTAGTTTAGTTTTCTTTTCTTATCACATGTGCATTTGACGTGTTTGTGTTGGTTGTGTGTTTGCAGGCATATTTCTTTAGTTGATGAACTTGCGTTCCTCGGGTCTCCCTTTGAATAGTCCTTTGTCTACTCCGAGAAGACCAAGAGGGCGTAGGTTTAACTTCACTGAACCCACAACACCAATACCGACACCATTTTCACCTATAGCTAAACCCACTCCTGATTCGGACGAGGAGGGGTTCTTTTTGGACGAGTTTTTCAACTTGAATTTGGTCTTAATTGAATGCAATCATGTTTGAAGTCTAGCAAATTCAAGGTGGATGATCTTTATTAATATTGTCTGAAGCTTTTCTTTACTTGTATGCGTTTTGTCTTTCAATTCTATTTTAATTTAATTGTCAAAGTGAGATTCGAAGCAACACCCTGTTTTCCAAACCATTTTATTATACAACTAGTTCAAACCAATCCCCGAGAACGAACACGGACTTACCTCTTAACTATATTGCATACGAACGGGTCCACTGCCCGATAGTGTGTAGTAGTGAGTTTCTAGGTATTTCTAGTTTATAATTTTTAAGACTCGATTTTGCACATCAAGTTTTTGGCGCCGCTGCCTGGGATTGTGTGCCGATTTAGTTGTTATTTAGTGGTTTGATCCTTTATCACGCGTGAGGAAGTTACTTGTTTATTAGTTTAGTTTTCTTTTCTTATCACATGTGCATTTGACGTGTTTGTGTTGGTTGTGTGTTTGCAGGCATATTTCTTTAGTTGATGAACTTGCGTTCCTCGGGTCTCCCTTTGAATAGTCCTTTGTCTACTCCGAGAAGACCAAGAGGGCGTAGGTTTAACTTCACTGAACCCACAACACCAATACCGACACCATTTTCACCTATAGCTAAACCCACTCCTGATTCGGACGAGGAGGGGTTCTTTTTGGACGAGTTTTTCAACTTAGAAGTAAAGCAAGAGGAAATGGGGGATGAACAACCAAGGGGTCCAAATGACACTCGCTATGGCGAGAGGGTTCGAACTATCCCAACGGGCCGTGGTTCCGCCATTAGACCTCCAACCATTGATCACACTTTCGCTTTGAAAGGAAACCATCTAAAAAGCATAGAAGAGCATCAATTTGATGGTAAACGGAAATGGGATCCCTACCAACACTTGGATAGGTTTGAAAAGTTGGCTCGGCTATATCAATATGGGCAAAACCAAATGAATGCCGTGAAACTTGAGACATTTCCCATGTCAATCACAGGAGAAGCACTTGATTGGTTCAATGATCTTCCAGAAAATTCTATTACTACTTGGAACCAACTCAAGGAGGCTTTAATTGGTGAGTTTTATTCACTTAGAACTCAAAGAAGGTTGGAGAACATGATTAGATCTTTTGAACAAGATGATGGAGAAGATGTTGTTGAGGCTTGGATTCGTTTCAAGGAAATGTTGAGGAATTGTCCAGGGCACGATTTGACTAGGGAGAAATATGTGGAGCTTTTCTTTGATGGGTTGGATAAAAAGTCTAAACGAGAATTGGGATATGCTTTCGGGGGTAGTTTCAAAAATATTACACCCAATGAAGGTTATCGAATCTTGGAAGACATGGCGAAGGATAGCTCAACTTTGGATGATGAAAGGTTTTTGAATAATGAGAAAAAGATGAAGAGAGGCACTAACCAAGGGAGAGTTGCTAAGGTTGAAGCTAGCAATGACCCAGGGGTTATTGGAGAGATTAGGGCGCTATCTGAGCGCATGGAAAAGGGGTTTGCTACTCAAGAGAATAGGTTTGGAGCAATTGAGAGGGATGTTAAGGTAGTAGCCGATGGGTGTGATCATTGTGGTGATATGCACTATTCTGATGAGTGTCCAAATCGGGCACCCGAAGATGTGAGTTATGTTCAAAATCAAACCCAAGGGAATTTCTACCGCAACACCGGTTTCCAGAACCGGCCTTCAGGTAATACTTCTTATAACTCTCCTTTTCAATCTAATAATTCTCGTTTTTCAGGTAATAGGTGGCAAAGAGATAATTATCAGAATCAGCCACAACAGCAGACTCAGCAAGGACAAGGATCAGGTTCTTCTTCTTCTAATGTCGATCCTAATGCCGAGTTGAGAGAGATGATGAAGCAGTTGGCTAGTAATCAGGTTGAAACAAATACTAGCATTCAAATGATCAGGGAAGACACTAAGACTTTGAGTGAGAGGTTGGATCAGTTAAGTGGGAAGGTGGAGATCAACATGAAGAACTAGGGAGTTAATTTCAAGGATCTCGAAAGTAGGATGACCGCTCTTGCTAGGCCCACGGGGACTCTTCCTAGCAACACACAGCAGAATCCTAGACCTCAGTTTAGTCTTGGACAGAATCAAGAACAGAAATACACTCCACCTCCAGTCCGAAATGAGCAAGCCAAAGCCATCACCACTCGTACTGGTAGGTCTTATGACTCACCTCCTATGCCTAATGTTGTTGTTTCAGATGTGCAGGATAAAGGAAGTGATGATGATGAGGTTGATGAAGAGATTGAAATGGAGGAAGATTCAACCGTGAAGACTCCGGTCACTCCACCAAAACCGGATGTGGTTCCAGAAGTTAAACCATACAAGCCAAAGATACCATTTCCACAGAGGTTCAAAAAGGCAAAGCTGAAGGAGCAATATAACAAGTTTGTGGAGATGATTACAAATGTTCACATTAATGTGCCTTTAGTTGATCTTATTCAGGGGATGCCTTATTATGCCAAGTGCATTAAGGAGCTTGTGACTGACAAAGGAAAGATGGATGAGGTGAAAGCTACTTATCTTAATGCCGAGTGTTCCGCTATCTTGCAGAACCGCATCCCACCTAAGCTTGAAGATCCAGGGAGTTTCCTTATTACTTGTTCTATTCGTACTCTTACTTGTAAGGCACTTGCTGATTTAGGTGCTAGCATTAATTTGATGCCTTACTCGGTTTGGAGTAAGTTGGCTCTAGGAGTTTTGAGACCTACCCGCATGAGTATTAGATTAGCTGACCATTCTTTTCAGTATCCCATTGGGATTGCTGAAAACATGACTGTCCGGGTAGGCCATATTGTGTTTCTAGTTGACTTCGTTATCCTCGAGATGGAGGAAGATACGAAGGTACCCCTTATTCTTGGACGACCATTCCTTAATACCGCGGATGCTATCATCCGTGTGAAGGATAAGGAAATTTCTTTGGGTGTGGGTACAGATAGAATTGTGTTTAATGTTGAAAAGTCTATCAAGCATTCATATTCTAATGATGAGTCTTGTTTCAGGATTGACGTTATTGATGATGCTTTAGACCGAGAGTTTCAGGAACTAATGGAGACCGACACTGGAGATGAGGAGATTGCTAATTTAGGATCAGGAGATATATCTGATGATGATTTGTTTGCAGAGGTTATGGCGCTTAGCTTGGATGAGACACCTCCCGAGGATGAGAGTTTTGAGGAGGTTGTTACTGATGGAAGTTCGAGGGTACCGAATTCTGTTGATGTACCACCCACTGATTTGGAGCTTAAGCCATTACCTTCCCATTTGGAGTATGCTTATTTGTCAGGTGAATCTTCTTTACACGTGGTTATCTCGTCCTCACTCTCGAGTGACGAGAAGGATTGTCTTTTGTCTGTGCTTCGAGCCCATAAGCGGGCTTTTGCTTGGAAGACCACCGCTATTCCAAGTATTAGTCCTAACTTTGGTCAGCATAAAATAGATTTTGTTGATGATGTTAAGCCGTTGTCCAGAGACAAAGGAGGCTTAATCCGAACATGAAAGAAGTTGTTAAGAAAGAGGTCATTAAGTTGTTAGATGCTGGGATCATTTTTCCTATTGCTGATAGTCCTTGGGTTAGTCCTGTTCATTGTGTGCCCAAAAAGGGGGGTATGACAGTTATTGAGAATGAGAATAAGGAACTCTTGGCCACTAGGACTATAACGGGTTGGCGGGTTTGTATTGATTACCGTAAGCTTAATAATGCCACCCGTAAGGATCACTTTCCCTTTCCCTTCATTGATCAGATGTTAGAAAGACTTGCAGGTAATGAATATTTTTGTTTCTTAGATGGGTTTTCCGGGTACTTCCAAATACCCATTGATCCCAAGGACCAAGAAAAGACCACCTTCACATGCCCATTGGTACTTTTGCTTATCGGCGAATGCCGTTTGGTTTGTGTAATGCCCCAGGCACCTTTCTAAGGTGCATGATAGCTATTTTCCAGGACATGCTTGAAACCTCCATGGAGGTTTTCATGGATGATTTCTCGGTTTTTGGGGACTTTTTTCATACTTGTTTGCATAATTTGGAAAGGATGTTAGAACGGTGTGAGAGGGCACACCTTGTTTTGAATTGGGAAAAATGCCATTTTATGGTGACCGAGGGAATTGTTTTAGGGCATAAAGTGTCTAAGGCCGGGATTGAAGTTGATAGGGCTAAGATAGATGTTATAGCCAAATTACCCCCGCCTTCCAATGTCAAAAGGGGTAAGAAGTTTTCTTGGTCATGCCGGTTTTTACCGCCGTTTTATTAAGGATTTTTCTAAGATTACTCGTCCTATGACCCACTTGTTGGAGAAGGACGTCCCTTTTGTGTTTGATGATGCTTATTTGAGTGCATTTCAGATTTTGAAGGAGAAATTGACTAATTCCCCTATCATGGTTGGACCGGATTGGGAATTGCCATTTGAATTGATGTGCGATGCAAGTGACTATGCTGTGGGAGCCGTGCTTGGGCAAAGGGTTGATAAGCATTTCAAGCCAATTTACTTTGCTAGTAAGACCTTGAACCCCGCTCAGCATAATTACACCACTACTGAGAAGGAGTTGCTTGTCGTGGTCTTTGCCTTTGATAAGTTTAGATCTTATTTGGTGTTGAGTAAGACCATTGTTTTCACCGACCATTCAGCCCTTAAGTACTTGTTCTCGAAGCAAGATGCTAAACCCAGGCTTATCCGATGGATTTTGTTGTTACAAGAGTTTGATATAGAGATTAAGGATAAGAAAGGTGCTGAAAACTTGGCGGCCGACCATTTGAGTCGTTTGGAAGATCCTCACCGGGAGGAACTTCGAGATGGGGAGATTAATGATCATTTCCCCGATGAGTCTTTAATGTTTATTTCTAACTCTGATGATGCTCCTTGGTTTGCAGATATTGCTAATTATTTAGTTGCAGGTGAGATACCGAATGATTTCACGTCCCAACAAAAGAAGAAGCACATATCGGATGCTAAGCACTATTTTTGGGATAGTCCATACTTGTTTCGTGTTTGTGCAGATGGTATGGTAAGGAGATGTGTAGCTGGAGCTGAGACGAGGGAGATTCTTGATGCTTGTCACTATGGTCCAACTAGAGGTCATTACGGTCCTTCAGTTACTGGTAAGAAAGTTTGTGATGCGGGTTTCTATTGGCCTACAATTTTCAAGGAGGCCCAGACTTTGGTAGAAACATGTGACATTTGTCAAAGACAAGGGAGCATTACTAAGCGGGATGTGATGCCTCAACAAAGCATTCAGGTATGCGAGGTATTTGATATTTGGGGTATAGACTTCATGGGACCATTCCCACCGTCTAATAAGTTTCAATATATTCTTGTCGCCATTGACTACGTGTCTAAATGGGCCGAAGCCAAGGCTTTGCCCACGAATGACGCGAGGGTAGTCATTGATTTCTTAAAGCAACTATTCTGTCGATTTGGTTGCCCTAGAGCTTTGATTAGTGACCTAGGAACCCATTTTGCAAATCATCAATTAGCTAAGGTCATGAAGAAGTATGGTGTTGTGCATTATTTTTCTACTTCTTATCATCCACAAACTAGTGGACAAGTAGAAAACACCAATAGGGCTTTGAAGAGGATTTTAGAGAAAACTGTTGGAGATAACCCAAGCTTTGGTCGAAGAAGTTGGATGACGCCTTGTGGGCGTTTAGGACGGCTTTTAAGACGCCGATTGGCACCACGCCATACCGGTTGCTCTATGGCAAAACTTGCCATCTTCCTATTGAGATAGAGCATAAGGCGTATTGGGCGTTGAGGAATCTGAATTTGGATATGATGGAAGCTAGTGAACTTAGAATGTTGCAACTTCATGAGCTTGATGAGCTTAGGCTAGGTGCTTATGAGAATTCTAGGCTTTACAAGGAAAGGACCAAAGTTTGGCATGATAAGAGGATCCGTAGGAAGGAGTTTAAGGTTGGGGGTAAAGTGTTGTTGTTCTTGTCCAAATTTAAGATTAAGGATAAAAAAGGTGCTGAAAACTTGGCGGCCGACCATTTGAGTCGTTTGGAAGATCCTCACCGGGAGGAACTTCGAGATGGGGAGATTAATGATCATTTCCCCGATGAGTCTTTAATGTTTATTTCTAACTCTGATGATGCTCCTTGGTTTGCAGATATTGCTAATTATTTAGTTGCAGGTGAGATACCGAATGATTTCACGTCCCAACAAAAGAAGAAGCACATATCGGATGCTAAGCACTATTTTTGGGATAGTCCATACTTGTTTCGTGTTTGTGCAGATGGTATGGTAAGGAGATGTGTAGCTGGAGCTGAGACGAGGGAGATTCTTGATGCTTGTCACTATGGTCCAACTAGAGGTCATTACGGTCCTTCAGTTACTGGTAAGAAAGTTTGTGATGCGGGTTTCTATTGGCCTACAATTTTCAAGGAGGCCCAGACTTTGGTAGAAACATGTGACATTTGTCAAAGACAAGGGAGCATTACTAAGCGGGATGTGATGCCTCAACAAAGCATTCAGGTATGCGAGGTATTTGATATTTGGGGTATAGACTTCATGGGACCATTCCCACCGTCTAATAAGTTTCAATATATTCTTGTCGCCATTGACTACGTGTCTAAATGGGCCGAAGCCAAGGCTTTGCCCACGAATGACGCGAGGGTAGTCATTGATTTCTTAAAGCAACTATTCTGTCGATTTGGTTGCCCTAGAGCTTTGATTAGTGACCTAGGAACCCATTTTGCAAATCATCAATTAGCTAAGGTCATGAAGAAGTATGGTGTTGTGCATTATTTTTCTACTTCTTATCATCCACAAACTAGTGGACAAGTAGAAAACACCAATAGGGCTTTGAAGAGGATTTTAGAGAAAACTGTTGGAGATAACCCAAGCTTTGGTCGAAGAAGTTGGATGACGCCTTGTGGGCGTTTAGGACGGCTTTTAAGACGCCGATTGGCACCACGCCATACCGGTTGCTCTATGGCAAAACTTGCCATCTTCCTATTGAGATAGAGCATAAGGCGTATTGGGCGTTGAGGAATCTGAATTTGGATATGATGGAAGCTAGTGAACTTAGAATGTTGCAACTTCATGAGCTTGATGAGCTTAGGCTAGGTGCTTATGAGAATTCTAGGCTTTACAAGGAAAGGACCAAAGTTTGGCATGATAAGAGGATCCGTAGGAAGGAGTTTAAGGTTGGGGGTAAAGTGTTGTTGTTCTTGTCCAAATTTAAGATTAAGTAACATAAACTCACTTCTAGATGGATTGGACCATTTGTGATTAAGCATGTGTATCCGTCGGGTTATATGGAGTTGTTTAAGCGTAATGGTGACAGGTCATTCATTATCAATGGTCAAAGGCTTAAGTTGTATTTGGAAGAAGAGCAAGTTGAGGGGATAATGGAGGAGATCCCCATTTTTGGATTGGAAACTTGAAAGTTGGTCGAGTCTAGCTAAAGACTCGTTAATAACTTGAGCGCTTCTCGGGAGGCAACCCGTGTTATTTTATTGCATTTTATTTTCTTTTTATTAGTTAGATTTGATTTTGATTTGTCAAGAAAGTGCAGGTACAGATTTGGTGTGAAGCGGATTGAGGTAAGTTTTTTTTTAGTTTGTCATACAAAATTTTTCTAAGGAAAAATGAGTGAATTTGGAGCAGTGAATCCCCACTGCGCCGCAGTGGGGAGGTAACTTGGCCACTGCGCCATAGCCCAAATGTGCTGCCCATCGGGTGTAAAATAGCCCACTGCGCCGCAGTGGGGGAGGCCGAAGCCCACTGCGCCGCAGTGGGCACGTTGACTGGCCATTTGGGGGGCAGGGTAATAAGTTAGTCAAGGGATATTTACTTCTTTTTCACCTCAAAATTCTTATCTTCTTTCTCTCTTATCTCTTGAAACCGAAAAGCTTCTTCAAAACCACCCCCCAAGCACCCGAATTTACCCATAAACCCTCATCAATCTTGCATTTTCTTCTTCTTTTCTCCTAGATTATCATCTATTTATCATCATCATGGGAAGAGGAGTAAGTTTTCTTGATTATTTTCTTTATTTTACTTAATTTTTGATTTTTAATTTCTAGGGTTTTCAATTCCGAATTAATTCATGGGTTTTGTTGTTTAAGGGCTATTGATGCTAATGGGGTGGTTAATTTCTCAATTCAAACACTTGTTCTTCCGAATTTGACTTTGAAATTGAAGTTAGGGTTTTGAAAAATTTGGGGATTAATGGATGAATAAGTGTGGGGGGAAGTAATGTTTGATTATGTGGTGATTATTGCTTGTTGTTGCTGATGGAATGATTAATTACCCCTAAATTTTTGGCTGCCTGTCGTGATGAACACAAGAACCTTACCCAGATTTCTTAGCCCACTGCGCCGCAGTGGTGTTGTGTGTTGACCACTGCGCCGCAGTGGGTGCACATGACCGGCACGTGTGACTTGCCTCACTGCGCCGCAGTGAGGACCAACCAGTCCCACTGCGCCGCAGTGGGAATCTTCTGCCCTCATTTGAGTTTGATGATGAATGAGGTTTCAAGTTTTGCATTCCACATTTAACGTGTCTGTTTGCTTTAATGTTTGTGATTGCAGACTGCTACTGATAAGAGGAAGCAAGCGGAGGTGGGGCAATCTAGCGGGACTGCCGATGTCCCCGGTAAGTCGGCTAGGAGAGAACCAGAGGTACCTCCTCTTAATTTTTGGCCGGGTGAATTGAACGAGAAGCACGCATGGTTAGAGTTTGATGGGGCTAGGCAACCCCACAAGAACAATTATTTGAACAAGCTTTATACGCTTCACAAGCAAGTTGTTTGCCCACCCAGGTATCTTGCTCAATCTGATGCTCGGTTTTTTGGGGTTCAGGGAGATATCGGAAGGTGGTTTAGTATAGAAGCGAGGGTTGGTGATAGGACAGTTGTTAGTGATCTGTGGCAACAGATTTTTCTTAACAGGGAACCTGTCTATCGTGAGTTATGCCTTGAGTTTTATTCTACTTTGAAATTGACTAAGGAATTGAATAAGATCAAGGATATTTTTGAAGAAAGAGTTGTTTTGTTTTACTGTGGGGGACAGCAGAGGAAGCTGTCTATAGCTAAGTTTGGGTTTTATGCCGGTATGTACTCTAGGCAAGAGTTGGATAACCAGGACTTCAGGCAACTTTTGAGACAGGGTTTTTATGTCAAAGCTGATTTGGGTGATGGTGAGTCCATTCCACAATATTGGGGTCGGATTTTTGGAGGAGAGGCTTGGCCTTCTGGTGGGATGGTTAGTGTGTCTAAGATCCACAGTGTTAAGCTTAGGTTGCTTCACAGGATGATAGTTACGTTTTTGGTCCAGAGGTCTACTCATTGGGACAAGGCATACCAGACTGATTTGTGGTTGCTAAAGCTGTTTTCAGAGGGGGCTCCTAGGAAGTTTGCATTGGCCCCGATGGTTGTGATTGATCGCATGTGTAATCATTCTGACTCGGAGTTGGTTTTGGGACACTTCATCACCCGGATTTACAAGAGGATGGGTGTATTTGATTCTGAGGAGTGCCAGACCCATCTGTCTCCACAAGTTAATCAGGAGGATTTCCATGTTAAGGAGTTGATTCGGGGGAAGATAGTGAAGAAGAAGCAGGGGAGCCAGCCTGCTAGATTGTTGGATGACACTGGTGTTGTTGAGGAACCGCCTCCAGACTTGGAGGCTGCTGATGTAGAGATGGGTGATGCTTCCCAGGAGCCACCTAGGATGCGTGGTCGTAGCATCCCTGTCCCGATCTCCTTTGATCTTACGCTTTTGGGACAGACTGTTCAGAATATCTATGATGATTAGCAGGCTAGCCGCCGGGCTTTTGATGACTACCAGCGGAGGATGGATCAGGACATGACCTGGATTGGATCACAGCAGGCCCACACAAACTATAGCCTTGATTATTATCAGCCTATGTGGGATGCTCAGTATCATGGCCGGGAGTTTGTTCGACCTGACCCAATTCCTCCATTCTCTCCACCGCCTATTTATGTCCCTGATTATCGTCGGGGGGGTCAGCCCTTTTTCTCTCAGACTCCGGGGAACATGTCACCACGACCCCATGATTTAGGAGGTTCTCCCCGTGGTCCAGTACAGTTTTGGGGTTTTTAGGGTGGACATGATGCTGGTGGATCCGGAGGTTTTGCCGGTGGTTCATCTTCCTTTGTTCCTGGTTTTGATGCAGGTACTTCAGGATTTGATGCTGGTCAGTCAGGGGGAGGTGCTGGTGGTTCAGGTTCAGCTCAGGAGGAGGATCAAGACTGGGTGACAAGTATTTTTGGCAAATCTGGACTACCCTATGGCTACCATGGACATCAGCAGTGAGTGGAGATGATTCCCATCCGGTACCGTGGGATGGAATCATTTGATTATTCATTTTGTTGGTATTCTTATGACATTACTTTATTTATCATTGTTTGGTATCCACCCCACAGGGTGATGAAACATTTGTAATTTCCTTTGTTTTCTTTTATTTTCTGCATGGTACTTTATTTTGTTTGAATTATTTTGGATATTTTGGATGGTTGGTCTTTTGGAATGTTATTGAACAGGTTTGATCCGATTGATGGCAATACCTAGTGGAAGCCAAGTGTGGGGGAGGACCCGTTGGATTTGTTTGATTGTGTGATCGTGTTAGTAGCTCATTATGATGTCATATGCATATGCTGGCAGTAAGTTCAGCGCAATATTTTTGATTGGCATCTTTATTCACATTGTTTCACACACAGCTCTCGCACCTTCCGTTTTGGACTAAGTTTGTTTCTCCCGTCAACCAAATTGGACTTCCTTTTTAGGAAGAGCAATTTGCGGTACGGGGTCGACTTACTTGTTTTGAAACGGAATGTGTCCATGATCCGGTATGTGTTCTCATTCTTTATGTCTATCTTGCTTACCCCTATTTACCTTTGTTTTGACCGAATATGGACATTGAGGGCATTGTCCATCTTAAGTGTGGGGGGTGGCAAATAGGTTTAAGCAACCGGATATATCTCTTTTGTTGTTGTGCCATTGAGATTTAGCCATTCTTGTGGATGTGTCCCTCTCGTAGGCTCTTGGGTTTTATCCAAGAGTAAGGGTTCTATCTTGAACTCTGAACTATGATGTGCATGTTTGAGATTGGTTGTTTCGATTTGGTAAGATGACGGAAGATGGTATGACTTGAAACTTGTGTTGAGCTTGTCCTTGTGGTAAACTGCTTTTGTCACTTAATTCATAACAACTTAATGAGCAATTTTACTACAAAATTTTTCCTTGGCACAATTTTAATCGGCAAAATGTGTTCTGAACGGTTATTGGGCTGATCCTTGTGGATTGATAACATTACTTGCATACTCAAATTTCCCAAACACCCAAAGTTGTGAGATTCATCATTCATTTATATATGTGCTAGGTGTTTACGGTTTTGGTTTGATTGCCTTGTAATTTGTCCATCTCTTAGGCTCTTGGATTTATTCGGGAGTAAGGGTTCCATTTCGAACTCTGCACTAAGATGTGCGAATTTGAGGTTAATTTATTCCATTTCCGGGTTTATTTCTTTGATATGAGTGTGCCGGTGATGTGTTGAGCTAGAACTTGGCCTGGTGATCGTTACTAGACCGCAGTGAGATCACTTTTGTGATATAAGTACATTGGATGACGAATTAGCATAGTACGTTTGACCCGTATTTTCTTTCTTTCTTTGCACCTTTGCTTTTGTATATTTTTACCTTTACTATACATACACTTTCTTTCCTTCCTTTGTAAACCTTTGTTGCACTCATCCTTAGTGCAAAGTACACTTATACATCCTTTTTAACTTAGCCTTTTCCTTTGTATATATCCACTTATATATGTAAACTTTACCTAATTATACCTTACTACCGATAGTCTAATCTGGGGGGCCATTGATTGTCATTGGTTTGTTTGGATGGTTTGAGAGAGCTTCAGTGGATTGTCTAGTGGAATATTCTTGTCTATGAGAATACGTCAATTGGTCAAGTTATTGGGGAATGTCTTGGATTGTTCAAAGGAAGTATATTGTTATAGACATTGTTCATCATTGTAAGAGGGTGCCTACTAGTAGAGTAAAAATGATTTCAATTAAAAAAAAAAAAGAAAGAACTTGGGCTACTAGTAGGTATTTCTCATTCTTATATGTCAAAAGAATTGTTGTATCATTTGGTTCGTGAATATAATGGAAGACTTGGTTGAATTGAAGTTGTTTGAAGTTGATACACCACAGTGGTGTCGGGTTTACTTGGTACTTTTGGAGGTGTCTTAGCGGGATAACATCTTATGGGTTGTTGGCAATCAATGTTAAGGGTTTGATTAGACTATTTTGTACATAACTTATCCTTTTGTTATTTCCTATTAACACTTATCTAAACTTCCCAAATCCCATTGTAAATACCCTTAGCCTAACTTTACAACCGACCTATATGCCATATTTTGATGATGTACTTGGTGCTTACGCCACGTCGGTGGAACTATGATCCCTGTTCAAGCCTATGGTAAGATATGCATCACGACCGAGCAATGAGTGGTTATTCATATATATATTCAACCCCAATAGTAAGTTCGTTGGAGTAGGATGATTTTGATAGGCTCATTCGTTTCACTTTTGCTTAGTCGTGTTATTGAGGCTTGTGGACTGTTCAGATATTGTCAAACATTTCGGGTTTTCATTTAAGATTAAAACTGCTTCACCCAACTTTTTGTCATTGACATGCTTGGTGTGGTTTCTTTTTGATACTCGTAATTTGTTTCTATAGCTTCATTGCCAAGGAATGCTTTTTGCTTAATTTCCAGATTTGCTTGAGGACAAGCAATGCTCAAGTGTGGGGGATTTGATGTGACCAATTTATATAGATCGCCCACGTCATTATTGGCCTTTTTCGTATGTGTTTTGAGTCAATTTTGTATGCATTTAGCGCGTTTATGGTGTTTGTTAGTGCTTTCAGGTTCTTAGCAGGTTGCGCGCCCATTTGGTACATTTTCTGACGATTGTTGGCCAAAAAGTTGACCCGAGTGTTCGAGTGATGTTAATAATGAAGAACAAAGATTTCAGCAGACATGCACTGCGCCGCAGTGGGAGGTTTATTGCCTCACTGCGCCGCAGTCGTTGGGTACCAAAGGAACAAAATTCCAGTGAATTATCAATGCGCCGCAGTGGGAGCATTCACACCCCACTGCGCCGCAGTCAACTACGAATAAACAATTCAGTGGATTCTCACTGCGCCGCAGTGGGAAGTGCACAAGGCCACTGCGCCGCAGTGAGTGCACGGGAGAAAGAGGGTTGCAGCCTTTTGCTGCAGATTTTGGGGGAGGTATATAAAGAAAAAAACCCTATTTTCCCAATCATCAAAATTCTTTCTAAGAGCTGCTCTCCAAGGGATTCCTTCGAGGATCAAGGGTCGATTTCTTCGTCCGATTCATTGAAGATTCAAGAGCACCTACTTAGATCGTATCTATTTCATTGTCTTGCAATTTCAATTTCAAGAACGATTGGTACATCATGTTCTTCTTTTATTTTGATTGTTATTTTAAATTGATCATGAGTGGCTAAACATTCACTCATCCACTTTGAGGAAACTAGACGAATGATTTGATTGCTATATGTTTTAATTCAAAGAGTTGATTTCAATTATCGTTGTGTCGAGATCTTGATGATTTAATTCCTTTTTATATGTTATTATGATATTGGTGGCATGTGTGTTCTTCGTTAGTGGTACTAGTTGGATGCATATGTGATTTTCAAATGGTTGTTTGTCTATGAGCAATTATCACTAGTTCATGGTATGATAGTGAATATCATTTTAATAAAAGGAGTCATTTTGTCAACGTGTTTTGTAACGGTTGGTGGTACCACGTTATCTTCACATAGGCACAATTGTTAATTCGATAGTCAAGCAAACTAATTGTTGGTAAGGTTGTCTAGGCATTGGTGGTACCGGCTTGGGTAATTAAACTAGCAACTTAGGTGATTGGGTAATTTGCTCACGGTTGGTGGTACCACGTGAGCACCTTAATCCTTTTACGATTATCTTTTCAACTTGAATTTGGTCTTAATTGAATGCAATCATGTTTGAAGTCTAGCGAATTCAAGGTGGATGATCTTTATTAATATTGTCTGAAGCTTTTCTTTACTTGTATGCGTTTTGTCTTTCAATTCTATTTTAATTTAATTGTCAAAGTGAGATTCGAAGCAACACCCTGTTTTCCAAACCATTTTATTATACAACTAGTTCAAACCAATCCCCGAGAACGAACATGGACTTACCTCTTAACTATATTGCATACGAACGGGTCCACTACCCGATAGTGTGTAGTAGTGAGTTTCTAGGTATTTCTAGTTTATAATTTTTAAGACTCGATTTTGCACATCACTCCCCAATCTCAACCATCTCCCCAGTCTGGGTCGACCCATTTTTTATTATATTCCTCCTTATGTGAACTCTACAAAGTTGTCACGCAGCATCCGGCAGCACATTCCGACATGCATTCATCAGTGCTAGCTCCCTATCAGTAATTATAAGACTCACGGGTAAGCCTTCACCAAGTGTCCGTTTTAAAGTCTGTAACACCCAGACATAGTTGGCCTCCTGTTCGTTTACTATAAACGCACCAGCTATAAGAAATGTCTTACCCGTTGAAGTGACGCCTACAATCTCAACAAATGGCATTCCATATTTGTTAGTTTTGTAGGTGGAGTCTATGAACAACACGTTAGGGAATGCACGCCAAATCTCAAATGATTTTGGGTGCATAAAAAACAGATTTTCCATCCGGTTTGAAAATACGTCCGTTGTATACTCATAAGTGTAATGGAATTGTTGTAGCACTGACAAAAGCACCTGCATTTAAAAAAAATATATTTCAAAAATCCAAATGTCTACATGTTAAACTCAAAGGATATGTAGAAGTGAAAAGCTAACCTGCATTGGAGTATTTCCAATCTTCTGGGCCTCGTCGTTTCTTATTTTTTTTCCAGTAAGTTGTGTACATCTTTGATGAGAGACAGGTTGTTTGGAAATTCCTTTCTCAATCCATCAAAAATACCTTGCGCATCCAGGTTTAAGTAATACTGTCTCCGTACCCATTCTTCTTCGGCTGGAGAAAAACGTCTAGCAAACGCATGACCATACACATCATCTATGTCATGATTATGTGTATGATCTATCACATTTACCCTCAAACCATATGGCTCCGAATAATAACCTTGCAATTTGAATGGACAATTACATTTTTTTGAAAAACTCTTCCTGATGTCCTTACTCCTCTTACGGTATGTTCCACCACGATCACAAATGAGTAATACTCTAGAAACGTCATCCGCTGCATTTTTGTTTGATCTACCCTTGACTAGGACATAACCTAGCGACATTGCTGTTGCTTGCGCCCATTCCGTCAGTTCTTCGATTGAGTTGAACGACTATTATAATAGAAAATATAAATCCCATGTTTTTATTAAATAACTAAATACTTAACGAAAAGATATGTTGAATTATACCTCATCAGTATAAAAGGGAGTAGCGTCGTAGTCAAAATTACCGCCCTCATCCGAGTTGTTATCGTCAGAATTATCCATCTAAAATATACAACATTATACATGTATATATATAAATCAAATTTAGCTATAAAATATACAACATTATGTACGTACCTTAAGATTTTACTATAAATGAACATCGCTCGTACATGCATATATAGGGCAGGAGATAAGCAAGAGCAGAAGGGGCGAATGTCAGATGGGGCGAAATATTCGCCCCTTTTGCCCCCGACAGTTTCGGATAAAAGTGACATAAAGGTGATTCACAGTATGGGTAAAAATGGTATGTGTAAAAACGGTATGGGTAAAAGTGACATAAAGGTGATGGGGCATGGGTAAAAGTCTGGGCTCAGATGGGGCGAATATTTCGCCCCATCTGATCACAAATTTCGCCCCTTCTGCTCTGGCGTGTCAGGTTGAGTTGACGTAAAGCTGACAAAGGTGTGATTTAAATTGTTAGGCCAGATGGGGCGAATTTCGCCCCTTCTGCTCAATATTTTCGCCCCTTCTGAGGGGTGTCAATAGCAGAAAAAGGGTGTCAATAGGAAGCCCCTTTCCAATACGAAAACAATCAAGGAATTCAAAGTGAAGTTGATTGTCAGTTTGTGACCATTGGTAATTGTTTCCTCATTTTGTATTGTATGTATTTAGGAAAATGATTGATTCTTCTAAATATTAGCCTAAAAATCCTCCTAAAGCCTTATGAATGTGACAAGTGGATTCCACTTAATCTCTTTCCTAATCTCCCACTTGAATTTCCACATGTTACCATCCAATAAATTAGGAGGATTTTTAGGCTAATGAATTAGGAGGATTAATCATTCCCCATTGTATTAATATGTAATGACAACAGGAAAACATCAACAGCAAAGATCCGAGGTGTTTAAAGCTATGTATCTATCTTTGGGTTAGTACTAGTAGCATTTTTTTACCCCACAATTGCAATTAAGCCCCTTCGGTCAGGCTTTGATGCGGGGATCGGGATGTTTTTTTTCTTTTTTTAATGATTGTTATATATACTAGCACGTTACCCGCGCAATGCGGCGGTGGTTGTGACGGCGACGATATGGTGGTGGGGGCCACTGTTGGTGGTATATGAGGCGTCGAGTGGTGTAAATAATTGATGTAAAAGTTATTGATGTAAATGGTTAATGAGATATTTTAAAAGATAAATGATTGATATTGTAATATAATCATTAATGTTAAGGGGTAGTGTAGGTGAAAATATTTTAAGGGGTGCTAAGTGAAAATATTACATGTTTTTCAACACTTCCAAAAATAAAGTTTATTCTTTTTATAATATATATAGATATAGATATAGATAACTAAGATAAGTCAAATGTTTATTTGTTAATTTTATATATTTATAGATAGATTAGATAATATGAATATATTATAAAAAATCTTTTGATACATTGTTATTTCAAGCGATAAAATGTTTTGAATGCTAGGCTCATCCCATCGGTTTCGCCGGTTCACCTCTAACTTTTCATCTAATTTTTCATCGCTTAAAAGACGCTCTTGACAGTGTCTTGTTGTTTTAGTGTGTCGACTGCGTGTATCAGTTAACCGATGAATCATACACCAGCATGGTGGTCTTCCCTTCTGATCTAACAATTTAAAGAATAATAATAATAAGAACCATTTATTTATTTATATAAAAACTAACTGCTTTGAAATCTCGATTTTCTTTCTAAACGGTCAAAAGATACCCGTAAACCCCCCTCCCTTTTTATCTCAATAATTATGCACATTCATCTCATTTTATTTACATTTCCACTCCTACAAACAAACAATTATTCACAATGTATATATTCATTGAATTCAATTATGTTTAAAAGAGACAACCAATTCCAATCGCAACAAAATAATTTCTTCAGAATTCTTTTCAACAATCCCATGTTGTCAGTGACCAACGCCTCTACCGCTCCTCAAACAAGCTACTTGTCGCCAAGCAATATGGCTACTTTAAGACGGTTTTGGCGCATACCCGGTCAATCCATTTTCACACGCATTTTATCGACAAACCAACTACTCCCTTATCCCACCAAATTTATATCAACAAAATTCTCCCCATTATCAACCACACCCCTAATTTTTCAATGGGATTATTACCTATGGATGTAACTAACTATGATCAAATGTCTATGTTATGTAAAAATCTTGTAAAATGTTTATGTCATGTAATGAACTTTCAAATCCCGATTAGTGGATGTACCTGACCAATCAAAAACTTATACGTGTCAGCTTATATGGTTGCCACATATATCGGGGTACATCTAATAACCAGGATTTGAAAGTTCATTACATTACATAGACATTTTACAAGATATTTACATAACATAGACATTTTGTCATAGTTAGTTACATTCACATGTAATAATCCCCTTTTCAATCTCTACAGCAAATTGTCGAATCACTACCCGAGGGGTAGGGCGAGACCAATGTTGAGGTTGAGGTGAATAAGAAGTGTGAAATGAAGCAAATTAGATGTATAGAAATGATTTTCGCGTAATGGTAGTTATGTGTTTCCGAAAACTCAGTTCAAGGAAATTTTCAATTGGAGCCTTGGAGGACTTGTTTGGAATAATAATTAAACACATACAACTCTTTAGGATATCTTAAGGATATCTAAAAATATGCTATTAACTATGGACAAATATCTTTATAAACAAGCAATTACAAACATGCTTTAATGCTATGAACAAGAAAAAACAAACAAAACTATGAAAGGTTGTGCTTAAAACACCCTAATGGTGATAACCTAAGGTATTTGTGTCCAGTTAAGGACATGTTTTTATATATCCTTAGGATATTTATTTTATTTTTTGTATATGAAATAAAGATATTTATAAGTGTTTGTATGGTTGAAGGTAAAACTAAAACTGTTTAAATATTTGTAAAATTTTTTAAAATTTGTAAGGATAAAATGTGACAACTAAAAAACGTCTAAAAGCGTATGAAATATGCTAGCAACAAATAATAAGACGAACTAGTTTATAGTTGATCTTAACTGAAATTTGGAGTGAACAAAATTGATAATTTCTTAGGGTGAACATAATTGATAATTTTATGAGCAAGCATATTACTCCATCCGTCCCGTTAGAAGTGTCCTAGTTTGATTATTCAAAATCTTATTTTTAAACTTTGACCTTAAATATTTTATTTTTGTATATAAATAAAGATATTTATAAGTGTTTGTATGGTTGAAGGTAAAACTAAAACTGTTTAAATATTTGTAAAATTTTTTAAAATTTGTAAGGATAAAATGTGACAACTAAAAAACGTCTAAAAGCGTATGAAATATGCTAGCAACAAATAATAAGACGAACTAGTTTATAGTTGATCTTAACTGAAATTTGGAGTGAACAAAATTGATAATTTTATGAGCAAGCATATTACTCCATCCGTCCCGTTAGAAGTGTCCTAGTTTGATTATTCAAAATCTTATTTTTAAACTTTGACCTTAAATATTTTTTTTTGTTATATAAAACTTGATAAAAGTTATACCATTAAAAAACACGTTTAAAACACAATCAATTCATATAACTTTCATCAAGTATTATCTAACACAAATAAAATTATTTAAGGTCAAATTTATAAATGTTAGACTTTGAAAATAAAAAACATGACACTTCTAGTGGGACGGAGGGAGTATGTAAGTATTATGTAGGATATAACATGATCTTCAATGTTAGGTCATTTCAAACTTAAAAATCATGCAACCTTTAAAGGGCATCATGAGCATTTTGCCCCCAAAGGAAAATCCAAATCCAAACTCAAACCCGATCAAATATTAATCAATTTTTTTTCAATAACATTAAATAACTTCAAAATTATAACAGTAACAATAATAATTTCATGATGTCATCGCTATCACAACTTGCCTATGCGCGCACATCCAGTTTAAAATTAAAAATTAAAGTGAAAACCATTTGTTTATTCCAAAAACTCCAAACCATATACATTGTAAATTACAAAAACAAATTTATCTCCTTCTTTTTGGGGTTTCATTCAGCCATTTGGGATCTAACTAAATTTAGGGTTTGTAATTATTATTATATATAAATGGCTCAAAATGTGGAGGGAGGGATTAACGCAGCTTTACTTGATGACATCATCAACCGGTTGTTAGAATTCCGGCAAGCGAGAACGGCACGGCAGGTTCAGCTATCGGAAGCAGAGATCCGGTTACTTTGTACAACTTCTCGTGAAATCTTCCTCAATCAACCTAATTTGTTAGAACTCGAAGCTCCTATTAAGATCTGCGGTAATTTGTTATCTTTATATATATTTATATAGAATATTTGTATCTATATTATATGTATATATTTATGTGATTGTTTGATGGATAGGTGTTTATATTTGTTGATATATTTATGTTATTTTTGTAGAGAAATTATGTATGGATTATATATTGTGTGTAAGGGAATTAAGGATTTAGAGCATTTTTGTGTTAATAATTGCGCAATGCAGGGACGGTGAATAGTCTTTGGCGATTCTTGAATTTTTAGGGCTTATTTGGAGGTTTCTTTGGGATTTTGGGTGATTTTTGGCTGTATCTGGTGGTTGTCGTGGGTTGCCGACGATTGTCGGTGGTTGTGGTTTAAGAGAGGGGAGGGCAGTGGTGTAGTAGAAGGAAGAGATGGTGAGGTGAATAGTCTTTAGAGCATTTTTGTGTTGATAATGCAAGGAAGAGATGGTGAATAGTCTCTGGCGATTTCTGAATTTTTAGGGCTTATCGGGAGGTTTCTTTAGGATTTTTGGCTGATTTTTAGCTGTATCTTGTGGTGGTCGGGGTTTCTGATGATTGTTGATGGTTGTGGTGGAAGAGAGGGGATGGCAGTGGCGTGATTGAAGGAAGAGATGGTGATGTTGCACAATTTTATTGGGCGGTGAAAGGTGACACGGTGCGCTTCTATTGGAGTTCCTTTATTTAAATGGAGGTAGGGTAAATGCTTTGTATAAGTAGTATAGATATGTAGATGTAGATATAGATGAGAGATTGTTTGGGAGCACATTTCTGTTGTATTGATTCAGTTAGGCTTGATTGGGATTTATGGAAATTTTGAGTAGGGTTACACCTAGTATGTAGTAAAATAAGGGTTAGATATTGTGTGTTTTATATCGGGGATAATGATGGACAGCGGTTATACATGTTGATGTTGTGTGGATTAAGGGAGTTGATAAATGGCTAAAATGAAGTATTGTATTTTGTTGGAATATGGAGGAATGCCGATTAGTAGTTTCAGGATAATAGCTGCTGTAAGTCTTTTCAGAAAGGAATAGAACAGAAGATTGGAAAGGTGATACTTAGAGGAGGAATTGGTGAATATGAAAGCTCTCTATTTTATGACAAAAGCTGCATAGGATTATTTAAAATATTACATTGGCTACACATGTGCTATCTTTTTATGACATTTAACATTTTTTCACGGGTTGTGTCATCATGTCAACAACTAGTCTGGTTATGTATAACAGATAAGATCAGTGTTTTTTACCTTTATATTTTAGAATCTTTTTCTCTCTGTGATTGACCGATTGAGTTTCTTACGTGTTAAAATCTACTAATCATGCAATATGATCTATTCGCTGAATATGTTAAATTGAATCTGCGAGTGAAAGCAAGTGGCAGAACATTGCTATGTGACATTTTTGAAGTTAGTTTTAGAAAGTAGTTAATCTTTTTCAATTTCTGAAATCTGAATGTATATCAACTTGATATTGCTTAGTCAATTTAGAAGCGAGGTTCCTTTGCTCTTTCTTTGTGTTCTAGAAATGCATAGAGTGATAATATTTCATTGACATAAGAACATGTTTGTCGTTCACTGAATATCACAAGTTTGTTTGAGGGAATTTTATCTTATTATAAATCAAGTAGAATGATTAGTCACTATTGGTGGTTTGCATATCTGAAAGAAGCATACTGGAGACACCGATTGGTTATCCGGTTGAATATTGTGTATGCAGTGAAGGATTTGTGAGGAGACTTAGGGCCCCGTTTATTTTTTTGATTATTAAGTGCTGAGTTGATTAAGTGGCTGATTGAATAAATAATATAGATAAAGTAATAAATAGATAATTGATGGTTACTTTGTTTATTAAGTCTAAAAAGAAACATTCTTAATTGACTTAATGCATCAAGTATTTTTTATTAAGCTCATTAAGTCAAAATTAAACAAGCCTTTAATGCGTATATATGAATACTTTGTCTTGCTTTCTTTCGAATGTATTATTAGTTGGCTAAAGTGGAGGACTCTTGTTTGTTGAAGTATTGAGGCTGGTGGCTATAGTTGTTATTTGATTACAACTACCACAAATTATGATAGGAAGGAGTAAAAAGGTGATAGTTTGATACTTTGAGCGCCGTTCAAAAAAATGTTTGATACTTTGAGTATAGGACTGATGAAGATGGAAGGTATTATTTTATGAAAATATCTTTTTGTGACATTCAAAATTATATCACAGCATTGTTTTATCACGTTAACAAGTAGTCTGGGTATGTATGACAGAAAAGATCATGGTGTTTGCCAATTGAGGTTATTTGCAAGTTAAAAATCTAATAATGCAATATGACCATTGTAGGTGATTCGTTGATGCATTTGTTAAATGGAGGCTTCTAGTGCTAGATTATTGTACGATGCCTTGTAATTAGTTTGAGAAAATAGATGATCTGTTCATTTCTGGATGCCTTTTCTTTTTAGTAGTGGCACGTAAGTTAGATGGGTTTTGTGTTTATTTTGCTGTTTCTTTGTAGAGTAATGCTCGGTTTACAAACATTTTACAAACAAATGACTAAAAACACAACTTTCACCAATCAAATCATGTCTATATTTTCTCTCTTTTTTCTCTCCCTTTGTTGATTGGACCACATCACATGCCACATGTGTTTGTAAAGATTTGTTTTTGAAGTTTTTGTAAGTCTAGTTTTTCTCTTCTTTGTATTTTAAAAATGCGTAGAGTGACCAATTTCTGACATTTTGACATCAAAACATGTTTTACATTTATGTTGTTGTTCAACAGGAATTTCTGAATATCATAAGTTTGTTAGAGAAATAAAATACCATCTTTTTATTGGAAAGGTAATCATATTTGGCGGCTTATGTACTCAGAAGAAGTTCATGGCGAGTTTATAAAAAGCATTTATTCAATTACTTCTTTGAGAAATTGGCCGCCTCTTATTGGATTTGGAGGAATATAGATGTGTGTGAAGTCTTTATGCTTATTGGAATGCATTTTCCATGATGCATTGTCTTACATGATTGCATGTCACCTTTCATTCTGCAACTTCTAATGTTCCTTTCTTAACCTCCTGATAATATAGGGGAGTAATTTATTTTGGCTTAGTCAAAGAGGAGAATTGGGAATTTGGGATCAAGTTAGAATAAACACCTTTGGCTCAATGGATTGAACAGAAACTTGGACTGGATTTTGATTCAGGTTTGGAAGTTGTAGGTACTCCAATCCACTTTGTACATGTTGGTATGGTGTTAGTAACATAGAACCCTGTCTATGGACAGTGGCTGGCTGCTTCTAATATTCTAATTTTTATAGTGTTAGAACCTTTAATTTGATGAATAGGTTATCAAAGTGGTAGGGTGAGCGTATGATAAGGCAGAAAATTAAGAACACACTTAGGACATCTGTAGAACACCTTTGTGGGAGAGATAATCTTTAATTGACATGGTGTAGCAAAGGTTGGTGCTGAATTGAAAAATATCAAATAGATGACCATATATGGAGCGCATGGCAGGATGTCCATGTCCCGGGATCGGAGATAATCCTTTACGTCGTTTATCTTGCCACTAACTTGGCGCGATCCCTTTTTAGCGTACTCCAGTTAACTTTGGATAAGGATCTTGTTGAGAATAAGCGTTGTCATAAAAAGAAAGTCTGCCATATGTTCTGGTCTGCAATACTGACATACTGTGGTCATGCACACTGCACTTGAAAGTGTAACTCACTAACTTGAAATAGCACCTTTTAAACCGAAAGAACATTTGGCTTACATGACTATTTACTATATTATGTGCTCATAGGGCTACTCTGTTTAGTGGATATTGTGACCACACTTGTATTTTCTTCTTGGATGCTTAGGTTAGTCAAACTACCGAATCATTTACCTTTAAACGCTGATTTTAGTTAGTTTTTTTGTTCTCAAACATGCTTTTGGGGTCCTGCAATGCTTGTCAGTAGTCACTATGCTAGTACTACATCTAATATGTTAAAGTTGAGGTTTAACGATTGTCTGTTTTGAGTTTCAGGTGATATACATGGGCAATACAGCGATCTCTTAAGGTTATTTGAATATGGTGGATTTCCTCCGGAGTCGAATTATTTATTTTTAGGTGATTATGTGGACCGTGGCAAACAAAGTCTGGAAACCATTTGCCTTTTGCTTGCCTACAAAATCAAATATCCTGAGAACTTCTTCCTCTTGAGAGGAAACCATGAATGTGCTTCTATCAACAGAATATATGGATTTTATGATGAATGTAAACGCCGTTTCAATGTACGACTTTGGAAAACTTTCACCGATTGTTTTAATTGTCTTCCTGTGGCTGCTCTTATAGATGACAAAATACTCTGCATGCATGGAGGTCTTTCTCCTGATCTAACTAACCTTGACCAGATAAGGAACTTGACCCGGCCCACTGATGTTCCGGATTCTGGTTTGCTGTGCGATCTACTTTGGTCTGACCCTAGTAGGGATGTTAAGGGCTGGGGGATGAATGATAGGGGGGTGTCCTACACCTTTGGCCCTGATAAGGTGGCCGAGTTCTTGATGCAGCACGATA
>CM067172.1:119958266-119985766 GCA_034093135.1 Erigeron breviscapus | reverse complement strand
AAGGCGGTGTTCTCATCTCCACTTTTGACCCAGTTTGCACGAGACTTTTGGTGGATATCCTTGGTCTTCATAAGTTCCAGAGCTTGAATCTGTTCTTTGGTTTCAATCCATTGCTCAAGCTCGTTTTCGGTGAAGTCACGGTGGTCGATGATTGAATCTAATGTTTCAAGTTGGTAGGTAAGGGTTGCTTTTTGGTTGTTTTCAAGGGCATTGGTGTTGCGATGCCATTCTTTGAGATCGAGCTTAAGCTGTTTGAGTTTGGCCATAAGGATCTGGTCAGGTTTACCTCGATAGAATCCTGTATTGAGGCTGTTGATGAGAGTCTCGTCAATCCCTGGTTTGGAGAGCCATGAGTTGAAAAATCGGAATGAGGTGGGACCAAAGTCTATAGTGGATGTGTTTAGGATAAGAGGCCGGTGATCCGATAAGGATCATGGGAGGGCTGTGAAGGCCGCTTCTGGCCAATTGTCCATAAAATCCGGGGAGACAAGTATGCGATCTAATCTGCTTCTTTTCCTGCCATCATCAGACACATAGGTGAATAAGTTCCCATGCATGGTATATTCAAGAAGACCATTATGGTGGATGAAATCATTGAGGGCAGTTGCGCATGTGTTGTTGAACTGGGAATTGAGGCGTTCACAAGGGTCTCTCACAGCGTTGAAATCACCTAAGAGGATCCACATTCCGTGGAGGTTAGAGATGTGGGATGAAATTTCATCATAGATGGCTTGTTTTGCTTGGATTTGTTGTGGGGCATAAAGATTTAAGATGTTGCATGGAGAGGATGATCCGTTGATGAGGCCTGATGTGATGAGGTAATTTGGGGATTTAATTGAGTTGGTTTTGGTGAAGAAAGAGGGATCCCATAAGCTCAGAATACCACCAGAACGCCCTTCAGATCCAGATGACGGGACGAAATCGAATTGGTGGTTTGGGCATCCCCATATTGATTGCGGGTGAAGGCTTTGTTCATTGGGCTTGTGGGTTTCTTGGAGACAGATATAGTTTATCCGATGATGTTGTTTCAGGTCGTTGATCCATCTAGTTTTGCTTGCCTCACTTAAGCCACGGATGTTAATGGTCATAAAGTTCATTGGACCAAGTTTTGAGCACGGTCTTGAATGACTTGTTCATGGACCAAGTCATCGAATCCAGAGAGATTAACTCCAAGTAGATCACTAACTACCATGGTGTTTTTTACCTCTTCAATTGGTGGTGGCAGGGTGAAGTTTGAGAGTTGGCAAGGGGTTTTGGTAGCTTGGGGTGAGGTAGTTTTGGATTGTGAGGGGGTGTATTGTTACGATTGGGGGAGGATGGACGGGTAGATGAGAATTCAGGAGGGGGTTCAACGTTTTGGAGTGAGTTAAACGGAACAGGAATGTTTGCGGAGCAGAAAGTTAGGTTGGGGTTGTGGTTTAGGTATGAGGGGGTGATTTGTTGAGTAGGTTTTTGGTTCAGATTATGGAAAGAGAAGGTAGAGATGGGTGATTCAAGGTCGAGACGCATGCAAGGAGAGTGAAAGGAGGTAGGAGAAGATTGTCTGGGCCTTTTACGTGAACTGCAAGGTGTGAGAAAATCTTTATTAGGGTTTTGTTGTTGCATGGATGGGGGAGGTGATGTTGGTGGGGTTGATGTCAGATTGTGGGGTTGGGGAATATTGAGGGGTTTGGAATTAATTAATTTTTCATGTGGAGTAGTGTTATGGGGAATTTGGTTTTCATAGGGAATGTCAGAGTTGTAAAGGTCTTTTGTGTCATGATTATCTTGGGGCATGTGAGCATGAAAAGTACCTTTTGAGATGTCTGGGGAGAATGAAACGTCTACGTCCATGCTGGGAGTTTGATGTTGGCTGGGGTTTTTTTCCGATACATGATCTTCATCTTCTGATGGTTCCAGGAAAGGAGGGATCCAATCTTCATTGCTTTCAACGACCCTTGTGATATATGATTTGGACCTCCATCTTACAAGGACTTGTTGGTCGATTTTCCGGTAAGATTTGACCAGGAGGATGACACTGTCAAAGGAGAGGTTGCCGTCTTTGACCGTGGCAGAGGAGGGTTGAATAACGCGACCAATTGTTGCTGCAATTTTGTCGAAAGTGTTGGGGTCACGTAGGGTCAGAGGGACCCCATAAATCTTGACCGATGTTATTCTTCCATAATGACCATCCCAGATGCTGAAGGATGTGAACCATTTTTTCAGGAGGCTTTCTTTATTTTTGAGGAAAGCATCTGCTTGGATGGAGGCTCGAAAGGAGAGGAGGATAGTAAGACCACCTACGTATGAGATACAAATGTCAGTAGATGGGTCGATTTGGCTAACAATGGATTGGAGGTTTTGGAGGGTGGCAAGGTCTTTTGTTGTGGCTATGATTGAGGTTTTCTTCCAGTAAGAAGCGGAGTTTATCTCTGTGTTTGGAAGGGTAATAGAAATGGTATGCGGGGTGGGTGGATTTGATAGGATGTCACGGTAGGTTGTTTCGCTGCGAGTGGAATGAAAGGAGTGTTTGGGGGGAGCAGGTCGGTGGTTTTCAAAGGATTGGAGGTGGCTGCTGGTGTTATGGTGGTGATGGGTGGGGTGGTGGTTGCTGGTGTTGTGGTGGTGATGGGCGGGGCGGTTGGTGGTTTGAAACAGGTTTCCTTTTTTGTCTTTTTTAGAGAGATAAACACTTAGGATCAGACCATTACACCTTTTGTTTTGCAATGATTCAAGAAACGAATAAGCACTACTACAAAAAAAAAGTGTTTTGGAACGGTTACTTTGATCATTTAGAACACTTTTCCACCCGTTCCAATAAATGGCGTTCCAAAAAATGAATCGACTTTTGGTACGGTTTTAAAACCGTTCCAAATAAGCAAGTTATTTGCACGTTCACACCCGTTCCAATAAATGGCGTTCCAAAAAATGAATCGACTTTTGGTACGGTTTTAAAACCGTTACAAAAAAGCAAGTATTTGCCACGGTTCACTACAAACCGTTCCAAATGACTATATATTTCAGGTTTGCAAATTAGAGTTTTGGCACGGTGTTTGTCACGTTTCTCTACAAACCGTTCCTATCTATCTATTATATTTATTTTTTATTATTTCAAATTTTCTATATATTTATATATTATTTATATTTATATACTACGAGTATATATATACATCAAATTCATACTAGTATTACATAAAGCCAAACTCAATCCACACATATGATAATTCTGGAAAGAAAATTATATATATCCTCCATAATCTTTTACACATCAAGATTTAAATATAAACATATAATAAAATTACAATAAAGATCCATCGCTATTACAGAATCGGTCAATTCGAACTAACAAGACTTTATTAAGACTTGAGATTTAAGTTGTTGGTTTCAAATCGAGTAAGTACTTCATCATAGCGGCGATATGTGCTTTCATTTCTATCGTTTTCAAATTTTTTAACTCCTTTCTTTGCCTTGCTTCACGCTTTTTCATCTCTTCGATCATACAAAATATCACTAAACCTACAAAACCAAAGGTAGAAAAACTATAATCAATCAATATATTCTACTTACAACAACAATAAATTTAGTGATATACTAACAAAAGAATGAAAGATATTTACAGTGATTCGATAAGATTTTGTACCTTAAATTGTCCATGTCTCAAAGTTAACATTAAAAAATACAGTGCCTTTTGTTGGTGTATATACCAAACTGGCCCTCTAACATAGATAGGCCCATCTTGGTAAGTAAGATGGACCAGCCAGATGGACCAACAAACAAGATGAAGCAGCAAGATGAACCAGCATGCAGAATGGACCAACACTTAAGATGGACCAGTGAGCATGATAAACCAAAAAATATGATGCACTAGCAAGTATGATGTATAAAGTACGATGTACCAGCAGGTATGATGGATCGACAGGTCAGATGGACCAATATGTATGATGGACCAACAAGTATGATGGACCAGTGATCAGGATGAACCAACAAGAATGAACCAACGAGTAAGTCGAACCAATCCTCAAGAAACAACTAAGAAGGGACTCACTATTGTCCAATAAATACAAGGATTCATAAGACAAGGGAAAGTCTAATACCCGGGTGATGAAGCACTCCCAAAGCGAAGCATCCTATTACCCAAAGTGGGCACTATAAATATGTACCCTCAGATTATCATTCCAACATTACAATCACCACACTTACTACTCTCTCTCTAAACTATGATTATCTTTCTCATCGGAGGTTCAGTCCAAATGAACCGTGGCGTACCATTCCTCCTACATACGAGGTTTGTGAGTTACCAATAGGGAATCGCCACCCGAAGGAGGTCTCTCCTTCGGTCCTCTCATTGTTGTGTGTTGTTCCATCGTATTCAGTTTATCTCTTATCCATCAAGCACCCGTCTTAGAAGAACCGGACCACTTCTGGTCCGGTATGATCCAAACTGTTGCATCATCCATTAGCACGTCTGGTCGAGTTGATTCGAGCCAACTGCATCATCCCAAGAAGGAGCAAAACTACCCTTCGACAAGTGGCGCCATCCGTGGGACCCCAACACTTATAAAGTCACAAGTTCGGGTCCATCCGTTCCAATGGAATACACACCACCTATTGAACTATAACCTTCGGGAATCGCAACACAATCAGGGGATGAACCAATTGCCCTCAAGTTCTGCTTTGGTTTGAACCCCGTGACAGGCTAAGTGTTAATTTCCCAAAGATTTTATAGGGAATAATGGAAATGGTTAAAGCTTACATCAGGGGTAATGAAGCACCAGGTTGGTGCTACAACAAGAAATCTTGGAGGCCCAATCGACGAAAGAGAATGAAGCACCAGGTCGGTGCAGCAAGAAGAAATCATGGAGGCCCAATCAATGAAAGACAATGAAGCACCAGGTCGGTGCAACAACAAGAAATCATGGAAGCCCAATCAACGAAAGACCATGAACAAAAGTCCTCAATCTGATCGAGCAAAAATGAGTTCCAACCAAAGACTATAAGGGTCCGGAGCAACAACAACAATCAACACAATGATCGGGATCACGAGAAGGAACACAACAAGAGGCTATGTACACACCTAGTAGTAACATGATGTATGGAACATCTTGACAAACAACCATATATGATGAAGGAGACAAGGCGAACCAGCCCGATGAAGTTTCTCAAATAAAGAAGAGACTAAAGAGAACGTAGGGGAGGAAATAAAGTTGGAGCCCGGGTAGTGAGAAACGGACCTCCGTCGTTAAGCTAATTCCATCATTTACTCACGCATACACCGATCCTAGCAATATAACATCGAGGTACATTGGTAGCAGATGAAGCAGATGACTATGTCAGTGGCATATCCACAAGGTTATGTACAAGTGGAAAGAGCCAAGAGAAGCATAGTGATGTAACAACAGAAGGCCTTCACTGAAAAGGAAGTGACACGATGTACCATTAACTCACGTATTGCAGACCGATTGAAAGATGACAAAAACAAGCAACCACGAGGTACCATTCAACCTCACTTATGGCATCAAAGCAGTAATCCTAGGAAAAATAGGCATGGCAATGTACCAAACTTCGACCCAATCTTTAGAAGGTAATGAAGAGGATTCAAGAATAAACCACAAATCATTGAAGGAGTGGTGAGAATGGGCAACCGCAAAACAAGCTAAGGGCATGCAACAAAGTGAAAAGTATTACAATCAAAGAATTATAAAATCAAAATGTAGATATATCGATCGAATAAAGCTAGAAAAGCAGAGAGTCAAAGGCGCTGAGGTTTGGATCAAACCACTTAAAAATCATCATGGATGGAGCACTCCCAAGGCTATGTTTAGGCCCCCACCTTCAAAAGTAAAAAATGTAAGCTAGCAAGCTCGAGACAAACAAAGCCTAATTGTGTCTTTTATATTTCGATCTTCTCATAGCCAAGGTAAGACCCTCATATTTTAATTATGTTACTTTCAATATTATGGAATATAAAACACATCACCCATCAGACATATGGTGTTCTTTGTCTACAAGCATGAAATAAATTCCTTCTTGTTTGCTACATCCAAACAAATAAAACACAAGTATTATATACATTTTCTTGCAACTTTATTTTACAAAAGCATAAGGATAACAAATGATCCAAGAGAGCAAAAATACACTTTGGATACCACGGATGATGGTATAGTGGTAACAAAAGCAAACCCTCTAAGGGAGTCCATACCAGATTGACATAAGATACATCTGAACCATAACAGATGGACAAATATATGTGAACATGCGCATGTTTATGGGCTGGGCTGCCCCCTCTTCGTAGCCCCTTTCCGTAGGAACAGGCTTCCTGAAGGAATGGCATAAGGTTGAGCGACCTCATAAATTAGCTCCATGTATTCAACAACAGTTGGGCACATTGACAGGTTGAGAACCTACTAATACACTCCCTACTGGTGAAACGACTAACCTCGCCAGGGTGGTAAACAAATCAAACTATGTTAATGGAACGCCTTAACAACTCACTTAGTATCAAAAAATGCTACAAGCATAGAATGAAGCAAATAAAACTTCATTGCTCCATAAAGGAAATAAGTTTCCATTGCTCTATGAAGCATATAAATCTTCATTGCTTCACAAAGCAAACAAATTTTCGTCGCTCCACAACAAATAAAACTCCATTGGCCCCAATAGGCAAATAAAGCTTCGTTACTCAAGAAGAAACAAACTTATTCATGTTATCTAGCAAAGCACACAAGTTAGAGTAAGACACTGCTTCATACAGTGGTACTAATATCTAACGAGAGGTACGTCTTGGCACTTTATCAACATCTTTTGTCTTCAATGATACCGCAGTCACTGCCTCATTCAATGGTCCTATTATCTAGCACGAGGTACGTTTTGGCACTTATCCGTACCTTTTGTATTTTATGACAATGACGTACTGACTCATTCGATGGTGTTATTAAGCATTTCTAGTTCAAGTAATGAATACACTCCATTACCCTTGCATCATCATATTTATGCATTTGTCATAAAAATGTGTTCTATTTTCTTACCATTTGTATAACCAACCAAGGGTACTAACATACAAGCAAATCACATACGATAGTCGCTTTTTCATAGGATAAACCAAAAGTGGTGGAGGCATAGTAATAATACCATTAATTCAATGTTACATCATTCGAAGGCATAAACATTTCAATGATGGCACAATTTTAGGTCAGTGCATCATCGAAAGAGTTGAAACACATTACATAGTAAACATATGAGAAAAACTTAAGAGGAAGGAAACAACTAATACACTCCCTACTGGTGAAACGACTAACCTCGCCAGGGTGGTAAACAAATCAAACTATGTTAATGGAACGCCTTAACAACTCACTTAGTATCAAAAAATGCTACAAGCATAGAATGAAGCAAATAAAACTTCATTGCTCCATAAAGGAAATAAGTTTCCATTGCTCTATGAAGCATATAAATCTTCATTGCTTCACAAAGCAAACAAATTTTCGTCGCTCCACAACAAATAAAACTCCATTGGCCCCAATAGGCAAATAAAGCTTCGTTACTCAAGAAGAAACAAACTTATTCATGTTATCTAGCAAAGCACACAAGTTAGAGTAAGACACTGCTTCATACAGTGGTACTAATATCTAACGAGAGGTACGTCTTGGCACTTTATCAACATCTTTTGTCTTCAATGATACCGCAGTCACTGCCTCATTCAATGGTCCTATTATCTAGCACGAGGTACGTTTTGGCACTTATCCGTACCTTTTGTATTTTATGACAATGACGTACTGACTCATTCGATGGTGTTATTAAGCATTTCTAGTTCAAGTAATGAATACACTCCATTACCCTTGCATCATCATATTTATGCATTTGTCATAAAAATGTGTTCTATTTTCTTACCATTTGTATAACCAACCAAGGGTACTAACATACAAGCAAATCACATACGATAGTCGCTTTTTCATAGGATAAACCAAAAGTGGTGGAGGCATAGTAATAATACCATTAATTCAATGTTACATCATTCGAAGGCATAAACATTTCAATGATGGCACAATTTTAGGTCAGTGCATCATCGAAAGAGTTGAAACACATTACATAGTAAACATATGAGAAAAACTTAAGAGGAAGGAAACAACTAATCATCCCAAGTGTTAGAAAGCCCAAGGTGAAGGACATCCAATGTTAATTCGACAAAGGTAGACATCTTCTCCACACATGGCAGCTTCAATGAACTAAAATCAGTCAAGGCATTTTGACATTTGAATCGTTGCATCGATGTCATATCCTAGTACATCTTACAGGCCATTCTAAAATGGCGACTAAAGATAGCCTGTCTTCAATCCATCTTGGTATCCTCAATCATTACTAGTCAATTGTACGTGTGAAAGTCCTTTTATAACTCGGGAGCCTGACACATCTGATCCACCACCAAACCAATACCTTCACTAAAAATCCAACTGTTACACTCTTCAATGGATTCACTATTCCTCTCCAATATCTCACACTTCCCGTGAAGCTAATTTGTCAAAGCCAGAGGAGGAGAATGCACCACCCTCATGGGATGATTAGAATGAGTTCTTTAAATGCTTCTCAAAGTCTTTCAGTAGCAGAGAGGAGGATGCACCACCTTCATGGGATGCATAGAATGAGTTCTTTAAATGCTTCTCAAAGTCTTTCAGTAGCAGAGGAGGAGGATGCACCACCTTCATGGGAAGCTTAGAATGAGTTCTTTAAATGCTTTCTAAAGTCCTCCAGTAGCAGCAGAGGAAGATGCACCACCTTCGTGGGATGAACCAACCGTAATGTCTAAAATTTTAGACACAACCTTTTGAAGTTTCCTTTTCAAATGATGTTTTTCCAACCGAAGTGGTTTCAACTGCTTATCAATCATGAAAAGTACACAATCTCATGCTCTTCCATCTGATCATCACAAGAACAAGCAACTTGTTTCTCTAAATCTTTTATTCTCTTTCTTGATCCAAAACCTTAGCACAAAACCGACGGGCACTAACTTGCTTACATTTGCATTTATAAGACTTAATAGAAGACTCCCAACATTGTCTCATAGCTGGAACAATAACATTTAGTTGGTCCAAGAGAACATTTACCTTGTCCAGAATATCTACGTTCGTGGTATGCAACATACGACTTACTTCAACTGGGGTGGCAATACCATCTGCGACATCCTTACATAAATTGGGATCCAAAGAGAATTCAGATAGAGCACACCACCATGGGTTGTACCTCTCCTTTGGAATGGAAGAATCAATCTCATGTATTTGCTCCGATTCGGTGCTTTTTTCATTCACAAAAGTACTTTCTCCCCGATCCTTCACATTTAGATCATCAAAACTTTTATCACCACTAGTTTGGACCTCTCATTTGGAAAGAAAGAAGAAACGTCAAGTATATGCTCCGATTTGGTGCTCTCTTAATTTATAAAATTATTTTGTCCCTGACCCTTAACCTTTGGATCGTCAAAGATTTCATCATTACTATATTTCTTGGTTCGAACTACCATCATCCACAACATAGTTCAACTTATCCTCTTAAGCAACAACTATAATTGAATCACCTTCACAATCATTTTGACGGGAGATATCCACATACTTGAAAACATGGTCATTGTAACCCATCATCCTCATGGTCATTTTTTCACCTTCCACAACAAAAAGCTCACCACAAGAATTATTGGTAGTACCGATATAACTTTGGACGAAATTGTATCAGTAGAGCGATCCAATATAGAGGAACATTGTGAACCACTTTTGCGTCACAAGAATGCTTAGACAATCTCAAAGGCATTTCCTCGTTGGAGTAGCAATCATCATCATCTCTCACAACAAGCTTCCCACCGGGGAATCTAACGTTTGTAAAAGAAGATTTAACACTTTTATTCTTCTTGGGGGGAGGAGAGGACCCGAAGGAGACCCATTAGTTGAAGCAAGTCATTTATTTCTAAGTATCTTAGTTGGATACGAATTTCTTCCGAATCAAGACAACAAGAAGGACAAAACGAAACAAGTTCAAAAGATGGAGGAAGAAAGGTCTCGACGTAAGGAAGAGCATCGTCGACCGCTGCACCAATTCGAAGAAAAGAACATCATAAGTACCCCCTCGGCATGGGTTTGATCGTCTCAGTGGAGGATAGCCACTCCATGGCAATAGGAGCAACACAAGCATTAATAACCGATCTTCCCAATTTGTTATAACAGTTCCAAAAAGGAATAGTGGCTAAATCACCGAGGGCACCACACACTACTTCAAAATTGATAACTTTCATCACACCAAGTGGAACAATTTGGGTAATATGTAAACGAAAATTTTCACTGATGAAAAAGAAGAATTAAGTCAAAGGTATACGAGCAGCGGCCCACTCGAAGGAACAAGTGTACACGCCCATCTTACTTCACGGACATAGCAAGATGGTAACATCAACAGCGACACGATAAGATGGTAAGACATATCAATACCATACTTGCTATAAAGGTTGCGAAGGGTGTCGTAGCCGATCCAGAAGTGCATCCGATCCAGCTGATGCAGCTGATCCCTTTAATGCAGCAGATCCAGCTTACATAGCCGATTTAGATAATGTAGTAGATCCAGCTCACACAACCAATTCAGCTGATGCAATCAGTTGATGCAACTGATTCAGCTGATGCAGCAGATCCAACTGATCTAACTAATTCAATAGATCATGTCGATCCTCTTGATCCAGTCGATCCAACTGATCCACCTCATGCAACCGATCTAGCCGATGCATCGTACCTAAGACGAACCAATGGACAAGAAATATATGTGAAGCTTGTGTTTTGGAAAGGGTATGAAGTGGTGGTAAAAAGGAACGTAAAGTCTGAAGTGTTATTGTCCAGGAGTCTTGACCCGTGACGTCTCATCCCAAGGAAAGGGTAATGGTCTTATATACCATTATATGGCAAATGTGAAGCAAAAACTAAAAGGAGCAATTAGGATAGAAAGATGTGACATGCTCTTTATGTCAAAAATAGTAATGATGATAATAATGATTAATAGTGTGTAAGTATATTGCTATTGGTTGCAATATCCAAATACTTGCATACTAACAATTTAAACAACCATGTATCATTGATATATCTCCACAACGGTGTTGAACGAGATGGAGCAAACATCCGAAGCACTTGAAAATTATTATTAATATATCACCATAGCAGTGTGGAGCGGGATGAAGCAAACATCCGAAGCACTCGAATGTAATCATTAATGTATCTCCAAAGAAGTGCAAAGCGGGATGAAACAAACATCTGAAGCACCTGAGGGAAAGAACAAACAAAGAATATATATATAAGATTAGAGTTTAGTATCATGTGATAACCACATAATACTAAACTGGGGGACATGTTGGTGTATATACCAAACTGGCCCTCTAACATAGATAGGCCCATCTTGGTAAGTAAGATGGACTAGTAAGATGGACCAGCCAGATGGACCAACAAACAAGATGAAGCAGCAAGATGAACCAGCATGCAGAATGGACCAACACTTAAGATGGACCAGTGAGCATGATGAACCAACAAATATGATGCACTAGCAAGTATGATGTATCAAGTACGATGTACCAGCAGGTATGATGGATCGACAGGTCAGATGGACCAGCATGTATGATGGACCAACAAGTATGATGGACCAGTGATCAGGATGAACCAACAAGAATGAACCAACGAGTAAGTGGAACCAATACTCAAGAAACAACTAAAAAGGGACTCACTATTGTCCAATAAATACAAGGATTCATAAGACAAGGGAAAGTCTAATACCCGGGTGATGAAACACTCCCAAAGCGAAGCATCCTATTACCCAAAGTGGGCACTATTAATATGTACCCTCAGATTATCATTCCAACATTACAATCACCACACTTACTACTCTCTCTCTAAACTATGATTATCTTTCTCATCGGAGGTTCAGTCCAAATGAACCGTGGCGTACCATTCCTCCTACATACGAGGTTTGTGAGTTACCAATAGGGAATCGCCACCCGAAGGAGGTCTCTCCTTCGGTCCTCTCATTGTTGTGTGTTGTTCCATCGTATTCAGTTTATCTCTTATCCATCAAGCACCCGTCTTAGAAGAACCAGACCACTTCTGGTCCGGTATGATCCAAATTGTTGCATCATCCATTAGCACGTCTGGTCTAGTTGATTCGAGCCAACTGCATCATCCCAAGAAGGAGCAAAACTACCCTTCGACACCTTTGGATCCTTTGGTATCTAACACGTGTTCTGCTACCAAAATACAAGAATCCCCTTTCAAAGACGAGGGGAAGCTGCATTTTACTTTTTGATCCCTGATAAAAAGAGCCAACCGATCATGTAATTCAGTAATAGTCTTCACAACATATCATTTAAACAAGTTAAGATATAGTTCATCTAAAAGAACATGTAGCAAAGATGCTTTAAAATTGAAAGATCCAAAGACTTACCCGTATTTTTCTCTTCTCAAAGGTTTTGTTTGCATTTGCGCTCGCTTCATTTACCTATATTTTGAAAAGTAAAGAATCGAAATGAAAAAAAAAAAACCGAAAACTTACGAGCAATGAAATAAAAGTGATATTTTTTATTTTACAGATTTGACCACATCTTCAAATCTTGAATGCTAATGATGATGATGATATCGACATGTAAAGAACTAGTCCAGTTACCCAAATCGAGTCTAATGAAATGCTCGATGATGATTACTCATTTGCTCAAATGGTTTATTGGGGTGGTTTATGAATATTGATTTTTGTGAGTCCCAAATATAGATGATTAACTAAACCCGACTGGCAAGTACAACTAATCTTGATGGACAAGTTAAGTTTACGATCCAGATATGGATAACAAGAAACAATTGACTTAAAGTAAAATGCAAGAACTAAATGGCAGAAACTATATAAAGATATATATATGTATAATCAAGTATGTAGCATTGAGACACGTTGTTTTCTTTCTAATGTATTTGATTTATTGATATATAAACAAATACAAGGATTGTTGCGGAACAAAGATAAACACCCAAGTGTAAGTATCTAAACAATCCTGAAAAACAAGTGATCTAATTAACTTGGAAATACTCGTAAGTTTACTTAGAGCATATCTCACAAGTTGCAATGCAATAGTTTCAAGCCGTTTGCAAGTTGTGAGAAGACTTTGTATTTATAGACCAAGTCCATGATGATGTGGACAAGATCGTACAAATGTGGTTGTGAGCATTTAAGGAATTAAACCTAATTCCTTGCATGCTCATACTAGGAAGAGTATATAAGTCAGTTGATGTGACTTATAGTACTATGTTCCAACCTATACTTTTACCTTGTACCTTTTATTAATAGATAAATCTATTAACTGGGTAAAGGTATGTAAAGTAAAAAGTCTTCCTCGTAATCAGTGTAAAGTGTTGTAAATACTTTACTCTGAGATGCTTCAGTCTTCGATCTGGTAGAATCACTCTTTGCTCGCTTCTGAGATGCTTCAGTCTTCGATCTGGTAGAATCACTCTTTGCTCGCTTCTGAGATGATTCTCTTCTTCATACTTCAGTCTTTGACTTCAGAATGAATGCTTCAGATTTATCTCGATCTGAACTGAAGTGAAGCTTCAGTGAAGGAATTCTGAGACATCTCAGAATTCTGTACAAGCGTCTTCACTAAACTTCAAGCTATTTCTGAACAAATTATACTTGGTCGATTTCTGACCTAACAAATTCCCCCTATTTGTTCTGAAATAGTGCATGCATCTCAGACTTCTATCTATACATGTTTGTAAGTCTGAAATGCAAGTTTTTGTTTAAGTTGTAAAAATTTTCTAAGTACATCTTATAGATCATTGATGTCTCAGAATTTTACTTGTGGTTTTCTAACTTAAACTTACCATCTACTTATAGGTTACAATTTGCAACATATACATACAAACTGAAATGATTGTTACAAATGTAAATATAATACAAGTACATGATAAACTGAAAAGAAACTACTTCTTGGCATGCCTTGAACCAGAAGGTGCCTCAGTAGGTTTTCTCTTCAGTGGAGAATGATCCTTCTTTGCAAACAATCTTACTTCAATTTCTACCTTGGCCTGCATCTTTTGTTGTATTCTTGCTAACCATACACCAATCAAGGTAGATTTAGGCTTCCCCTTCAGAATCTGGATCATCTCCCTATGCTCAGAAATCCCAAACTCGTGCACTGAAACCTGATGGTATTCTTCAGCTGCCCTTCCTTCTCTTTTAACAACCAAGTCAAAAAGCTTCAATCCATCAGCTTTTGTTACTTCCATATCAATTATTTTGGCTGAATGAGATCGATGCTTCATATAATGCTCATATTGATCTCTTTCATGTTTTCTTTCAATTTCAATAGCATCATCAGACATTGGTTTGAAGGTAGAAAGATCAGCATCACGAACACTCTTTCTTGATGATCTTGGTCCAGTCACTTTGGGCTTAATGGTTGGTCTGATCAACTCTTTCTCAACCTTCAGAATTTCGGCCAGAATTTCCTTCCTTTTGATCACCATTTCTTTTTCTCTATTTTTCTTTAAGTCTTCAATGGACAACTTAAAGGTCAGACTTCTATCTATACATGTTTGTAAGTCTGAAATGCAAGTTTTTGTTTAAGTTGTAAAAATTTTCTAAGTACATCTTATAGATCAATGATGTCTCAGAATTTTACTTGTGGTTTTCTAACTTAAACTTACCATCTACTTATAGGTTACAATTTGCAACATATACATACAAACTGAAATGATTGTTACAAATGTAAATATAATACAAGTACATGATAAACTGAAAAGAAACTACTTCTTGGCATGCCTTGAACCAGAAGGTGCCTCAGTAGGTTTTCTCTTCAGTGGAGAATGATCCTTCTTTGCAAACAATCTTACTTCAATTTCTACCTTGGCCTGCATCTTTTGTTGTATTCTTGCTAACCATACACCAATCAAGGTAGATTTAGGCTTCCCCTTCAGAATCTGGATCATCTCCCTATGCTCAGAAATCCCAAACTCGTGCACTGAAACCTGATGGTATTCTTCAGCTGCCCTTCCTTCTCTTTTAACAACCAAGTCAAAAAGCTTCAATCCATCAGCTTTTGTTACTTCCATATCAATTATTTTGGCTGAATGAGATCGATGCTTCATATAATGCTCATATTGATCTCTTTCATGTTTTCTTTCAATTTCAATAGCATCATCAGACATTGGTTTGAAGGTAGAAAGATCAGCATCACGAACACTCTTTCTTGATGATCTTGGTCCAGTCACTTTGGGCTTAATGGTTGGTCTGATCAACTCTTTCTCAACCTTCAGAATTTCGGCCAGAATTTCCTTCCTTTTGATCACCATTTCTTTTTCTCTATTTTTCTTTAAGTCTTCAATGGACAACTTAAAGGTCAGACTTTCTAACTTTTGTTCCAGAGGAGAGTAGTTCATCCCACACTCATACTCAAGCATATCAACAATAGCCTTTTGCACTCTTGGATCATTTTTGATTTTCAAGTATCTTTCCAATGTTAAACCAAGAGCTGCAGCATCTATATGATCAAGGGTCCCCATCTTCAGATGTTGTTCCCTTTCTCTTTCTTTGTTTTCCCTCCACATAATAAATTGATTGGAAACCTTCTTTTGCAATGCTTCCAACTTCTTACTATCAGCCTCAAGATCGTGCAAGGGATAACCTTGTTCGTCCACATTCTCACCCACAATGATTCCAGAACCCTTAGAGCTTTTCTTTGGTTCTTCTACTTCTTGAGCCTTGCCTTTGCCCTTGTCTTTCTTTTGAACTTGTTGCCCCTGAACTGAGGCACTACCAGGTGGTACCTCAGTTTTCTTCTTGGTTGCTTCAATCATTTCTTGAGTACTAGCCAGCAAACCAATAGGCACACCACTTCCCCCTTTGGGAATCTCTGAAGGCATTTTAGCATAAAGGTCAGCTGAAGTTTTAATTGCCTTCAGTGGTTCCCAACTTTGTTGTTCTAGGCAATCACATATACCCTTTGCCATTGTAGCAAACTGAGCCCTTAATCTGAATGAAGAATTAAGGTTCAGTGCTTCTTGATCTTTTAAATCTTTCAACATCTTTCTGTCTTCTTCAGTGAAAAAAGCAGGGGGAGGAGGAGCAATAACAGTTTCTTTCTTCAAAAGAGTTAGAATTTCATCTAACTGTTTAGACTGATTCTGAACTGAACCTTCAAGCTTGGACACTGAATCTCGTACTTCATTTACAGCCTTGTCCACTTTGTCATTTGTGTCTTTGGTTAGTTCAGCAATCATCATTCTAACTTCTGCACCAACCTTTTCAGAAATGGAGTCTGAAATCTGAGCAGCTAGATTCTGAGTTAGCTCAGACTTCAGATTATCCAAAATACTAACACTTATAGAAGCCCCAAGTTCTTTCTCATTTACACTTGGCTTCTGAACCAACTCATGCACTTCTCTTCCAACAGCCATAAAATCTTGCTTTAACAACTGAACACAAGATGTCAAATTTGCAACCACCGAAGCTTGCACATCTCTCTTTGTTAATCTGAAGGCTTCTCTGATTGCAGAGCTCACCTTGTTGCAAGTCATTACCAGCTCATTCAGCTTCCCAACTACTAGTCCTTCGTTTCCAGCAACCTTGGTTAACTCAGTTCCAAGAAACATCTGAGCACCTTTCATATCAGCCACTGAACTAGTATTGGCAGTTAGAGACTTGGTTAAATCCTCCACCCTAAGAATAAGGCTTTGGACTTCGGTTTGTGTCTTCTCTAACTGTGCTTCTACATTTAAAGGAGGTGGGGGTTGTGCAGAAGCAGGAGCAACAAACGGTAGTTTACCAAGCCCTTTAAGTACTTTATTCATTTGTAAATCAGATGGACTCTCAGATTCTGTCTCAGAATCCAAGTTCTTTCTCATTTACACTTGGCTTCTGAACCAACTCATGCACTTCTCTTCCAACAGCCATAAAATCTTGCTTTAACAACTGAACACAAGATGTCAAATTTGCAACCACCGAAGCTTGCACATCTCTCTTTGTTAATCTGAAGGCTTCTCTGATTGCAGAGCTCACCTTGTTGCAAGTCATTACCAGCTCATTCAGCTTCCCAACTACTAGTCCTTCGTTTCCAGCAACCTTGGTTAACTCAGTTCCAAGAAACATCTGAGCACCTTTCATATCAGCCACTGAACTAGTATTGGCAGTTAGAGACTTGGTTAAATCCTCCACCCTAAGAATAAGGCTTTGGACTTCGGTTTGTGTCTTTTCTAACTGTGCTTCTACATTTAAAGGAGGTGGGGGTTGTGCAGAAGCAGGAGCAACAAACGGTAGTTTACCAAGCCCTTTAAGTACTTTATTCATTTGTAAATCAGATGGACTCTCAGATTCTGTCTTAGAATCCAAGTTCTTCTCTATTGGGGCATCATAATAGATAGGCGCTGGGATGTTGTGAATTTGGGGGTGAAGAAATTGAAGTGATGGAGTGAAAATTGGATCGGTGACATAGGCAGGAGTAGTGCCTGGTGGAAAAAATGGATGTTGATGAGATGGAGGTGGTGGAACATAAGGATTAAGATCTTGTTCTGGTGGAGGAGGAGGGGCGTTTGCGAGGATGGCGGCTGGCTCAGAATTAGATTGATTCGCCTCCAATAATCCCTCGTCAAACTCAAAATCAGCAAGAGAATCAAGATTCTCCTGAGGTAGCTCATCGTCATCCCAGAAAGCATTCACTTTTACAATCTGGTCAGATATGCTCTGGTTTGGGTCACTAGTACCTGCACCAGTTTCTGGTTCAACATCTGCAGAAGCAGGTGCATCGTTACCAGATTCAACGATTTGAAACTTTTCTTTAGGTCAACTAACGGGTCCCACATTCTTTTGTGGCCCACTTAGTGACCTTTCTGAACCAGCTAGTGTGGCTGAAACAGTTTTATTAAATACCTGAAGCATAGCAGAAGAGAGTTCAGGCTCATTTTCAGCAGTGGATGCCTTTGAGAAATCTCTGCTGTATTCTGGTACTGAAGCTTCAGGTCAAGCTTGATTATATTCTTCACCAAGAATATCCATGAAACACAAGCTCAGAAATCTTGGAAAGGCGATATGCAGACTTCTCTTTCCTTTTAATTTTGTAACCAGCTGAGAAAAGAGAATCTCAGCAAAGTCTGCCTATATCCCATTCCAAATATAATACCCCATCTCAACTTGGGGTAGTGAAAGTTGGTCCAACCCTCCATGGTTGCCACCAAGACTTTCCACAATTTGGGTCCAGAAGAACCTCCAGCAATTGCCAAATCCAGACAGAAATATGTGTCCGGAGGTCTTCAGATTACTATCAGCATCCTCCATATCGCCATGACCGGTGGCGACTAGAACCTCCTTGAAATTGACTCCTTTGAGTCTTTTAGCAAACACCTGGGAAGGTTCGAGGTAGTTCAGATGAAGGGAATTTCTGAACCCCTCAAGAGTGATAACACACTGCTTGGTGCCCTCATTGAGAGTGAAGGAGATGGATTGTTCATCTTTGTTCACCACAGCAGTATACCAGAATTCAAGCAAGTATCGATGATACAATGCCTGAGGATTAGCGGTCAGAGCATAATGGAAAGGGGATTTCTCCCAAAAATTATTGATTCTTCCCATTAGCGTTTTGGAATTCACATTTAATTGAGCCAAGAAATTGCTCATGTTAAATCGGATTTGTGAAGGAGTGAAATTCTTTGGCCATGTGGCAGATGTTTTCACATCATTTGATGGAGTATATTTGAAATTGATGAGCGATTTAGGTTGTGAAGAAGATGATGATTTAAACATTTTTAAGACTTTTTAAGAGTCGAAAGTGAAAGTGAAAAGAATATGAAGAGTTAAGGAATTTTGAGAGTAAATATGAGAGAGATTGATGATTGGAAAGTAAATGAAAAACGAAGTAAATGAAAGAATGAAAAGGAATTTGAATTTAAGATGGAATACAAAGTGATTTTCCAATTAAAAACAATTTCTGGGGTCAAGTCCGCATTTAATGCAGAGACGTTTGAGTGACCCCACCCTGCAACACTTTTTCAGAAAAAGTACTCATTTCTTTCCCTTTTACGGCGCAACTTGTGTGACACATAAGCATGACCAACGTAAGTTGAAAACATAGTATGCAGTAGGTTACGTGTACACACAATTGACCAAGTATCAAAAAAAATATCTTGAAAAGATTGTTGTATTTCAGTGATGACTAAACAAATTCTGAGCATGGTCAGTTCCAAAAAGATCTGAACCATCTCAGTTAATAAAATTCAACTGAAATATTTTTTGATTTTCTGAAGTGCTTCAGTTAAATACGTTTTTCTGAGTAAAAGGTTCCCCCTCAAAAATGAAGGTTTATTTTAACGTTTGAAAAATATTTAACATTCCCCCTGAAGTGATGATCCATGAATTAATAAGTGCCGAGATAGTATCACAAAGGCGTTCGATAGCTAGGCGAGCAAAAATTACATGGATCGCTCAGACTGGTGAACCAGATCAGTGTTACTGAGGCGTTCATAACAAGATTACCAGTCTAAGGATTTAACATACCCAACTCACTGATTAGATGTTTAAAGGTTTTGACATCTAAAGGTTTTGTAAAAACATCAGCAAGTTGCTTATCAGTGGGAATAAAGTGCAATTCAATATCTCCTTTCAGAATATGATCACGAATGAAATGATACCTGAGATCAATGTGCTTGGTTTCGAGTGCATCACAGGATTGTGAGATATGGCAATGGCACTAGTTTATCACAAAAGATTGGAGTCTTTGTGTAAGTAACACCATAATCAGTCAGCTGGTTTTTCATCCATAGAATCTGAGCACAACAACTTGCTGCAGAAATATACTCAGCTTCTGCAGTGGATAGTGATACTGCAGTCTGCTTCTTACTGGTCCAGCTTACTAATTTGCCACCAAGGAAATGACACCCACCTGTGGTACTTTTCCTGTCTATCTTACAACCTGCATGATCAGAATCTGAATAACCCATTAGATCTAGACTAGAGCCTTTGGGATACCAAAGACCCAGTCTGGGGACACCCTTAAGGTATCTGAAGATCCTTTTAACAGCATTTGCATGTGCTTCTCTGGGATCAGACTGAAATCTAGCACAAAGGCATGTTGCAAACATTATGTCTGGTCTACTTGCAGTTAAATACATCAGTGAACCAACCATACCACGATATTTTGTATGGTCCACTGGTTTTCCATGTGGATCAGAATCCAAAGTTAATGGAGCAGAAATAGGAGTATCTTTTGATGAGACTGAATCAAATTGATATTTCTTTAGTAAATCTCTGACATATTTTTCTTGATTTATGAAAATACCATCTTCAGTTTGTTTTACTTGAAGTCCTAGAAAATATGTCAGTTCACCCATCATACTCATTTCATACTCAGAAGACATGATTTTAGAAAATTTTTCACACATCTTCTCATTTGTAGAACCAAACACAATATCATCAACATAAATTTGTACTAAAAGGATATCACTTTTATCATGCAATATGAATAAAGTGTTATCTATTGCACCACGTTTAAAACCATTTTTAAGAAGATGTTTAGTAAGAGTATCATACCAGGCTCTGGGTGCTTGTCTCAGACCATATAAGGCTTTGTTCAGTCTGTACACCCAATGTGGTTTTTTCTTCATTGATGAACCCTGGTGGTTGATACACATAAACGACTTCTTCTAGTTCTCCATTCAGGAATGCACTTTTGACATCCATTTGATAGACTTTAAACTGATGATGAGCTGCAAAATATAAGAATATTCTGATAGCTTCAAGTCTAGCAACTGGTGCAAAAGTTTCATCAAAATCTATTCCCTCTTCTTGTGCATATCCTTTTGCAACAAGTCTTGCTTTGTTTCTTATGATATGACCATCTTCATCCATCTTGTTTCTGAAGACCCATCTTGTCCCAATTGGTTCCTTCTTCAGGTTACTGGGACAAGGAACGAGTTCCCATACATCGTTTCTTTTAAACTGGTTGAGCTCATCTTGCATGGCTTCAACCCAGCTTGGGTCTTGCATAGCCTCGTCAATCTTCTTGGGTTCAATTAGAGATAAGAAGCTGACGTTTAAGCATTGATCGCTTGTGGCTCTTCTGGTCTGAACCCCTCTACTGGACTCTCCAATAATTTGCTCAATTGGATGTGCTTTTGTCCATTTAGAGTATTGACCAGGATGAACAATAATATCAGTGCAAGAACTTCTCTGAGTAACTTCAGGAGGAGCTTCAGAAAATACATCTTCAGTTTCTTCTTCTTCCTGCAGATCATGACTTGCATCATGAAATTCTTCAGAATGAGGTTGCTCAGTGGAGCCTGATATCATAGGAGAAGCAGCATATACATCTGATCCAATAGTTAGTTCAGAAGGTAGTTTGAAGCTAACTGGAGGATAAAATGGAATGTTGCTAGGCTTGTTTGTTACTGGTTCTGAACGGAGATGTTCAGAAGCAGGTTCAGGTGACTGATCAGTTTCAGCAATAGGATCAGAATCACCAAAACTTATTGGACTTTCTGAAGGTGGTACATGAATGGAATTTTTAAAGATTGCAGAGTTGGATTCATCAAAGGTAACATGAATTGACTCATCAACCTTTTCAAGTCTCTTGTTAAAGACTCTAAAGGCCTTGCGATTTGATGAATATCCTAGGAAGTACCCTTCATCAGCTTTTGCATCAAATTTTCCAAGCTGATTAGAATTGTTCAGAATGTATACTGGACATCCAAATACATGGAAGTATCCAATATTAGGCTTTCTATTTCTGAGTACTTCATAGGAGGTCTTCTTGTATCTTTTGACATAAACAGATCTGTTCTGAGTGTAGCAGGCAGTTGCAACAGCTTCAGCCCAGAAATTCTTGGGAAGACCAGATTCATTCAACATACTTCTAGCAGCTTCAATCAGCGTGCGATTCTTTCTTTCTACAACACCATTCTGCTCTGGTGTGTGGGCTGAGGAGAAGTTCTGAGATATGCCAGTTTCAGTGGAGAAGGACTCCAGAGTGGCATTTCTGAATTCAGTGCCATTGTCACTTCTGAGCTGACAAACTTTTCGCTTGTGCTTGAGCTCAATTTGTTTGATGAGAGCAATGATTTCAGCAGCAGCTTCACTTTTGGACCTGAGGAAAATCACCCAGCAGTATCTTGAATATTCATCAACGATAACAAGGGTGTACTTCTTTCCTGCTCTGGTCTGAACATTCACAGGTCCAAAAAGGTCCATGTGAAGCATATGAAGAGGTTCAGTTATACTAAAGCTTTGCTTTGTCTTGAATGAAGTTCTTTTCTGCTTACCCATTTCACAACCTGGACATGGCTTGTCTTTATTGAAAGACATAGAGGGTATCCCATCAACAAGTTGTTTTCTAGACAACTTATTGATGTTCTTGAAGTTCAGATGGGATAATCTCTTGTGCCACAGCCAGTTTGTGTCTTCATCTACCTTTGAATAGAAACATTGTTCAGAGGTAGAGGGATTCATATCAATGACATAAATGTTTCCCTTCTTTGGTGCAATCAGTACCACTTTTCGGTCTCTGTTGAATATGGTGCCTTGTGAAATATCAAATAAAACCTTGAAGCCATCATCACATAGTTGACTGACACTGATCAGGTTATATTTCAAACCATTCACATATGCAACACGTGTGAATTTGACTTGACCATTATTCACCCACACCATATCCCTCAGTTTTTCCATTACCATCATTTCCAAAAACTATTGAGGGCCCCTCTTGCACCCTATATTCCTCTAGCAGGGTCTGATAACCAGTCATGGTTCGGCCAGTAGCACTGTCCAGAAACCATATATTCTTCTTTCGGTCTCCCTTTTTCATTACAATATCCACCCAACGGCCAGATTCAACATCGGATTTGACCAAATGACCTTGATCTTCTTGTTCCATGAAACACATGTCCCTAACTTCTTCTTCATCATCAGATGATTCATCAGAATCTTCCCATTTTTCAGTTTTGGCAATCATACAACTGTTGCTTGAGTTGTCTTGTGCCAGAAAAGCCATATGTGCCTTTAACTTCTTGTATTTGGCCTTATAGCTGTCATCAGATTTCTGAAAAATAGAATGGTTAGGAGCAGATTGTGATGATGATGGTTGACTAGATCTGCATTCCTTCATGAAATGTCCTTTCTTGCCGCATTTAAAGCATTCAAGATTAGACTTGTCAATAGAAGCGCTGGAAGCAAAAGGTTTACCAGCTCGATTTGATTTGGCCTTAAAATGATTGAACGTTTTAGCCAGCATGGCAACCAGATCATCATTGTCATCCTCATCACAATCATGAGAAACTTTACCAGAGACACCAGTTTTTAACATTTCAGAAACCATCTTCTTCATCGAGTCAGAAATGTCACTCTCAGAAGATAGTAGAGCAGTGCTATGTGGTTCAGAATACTGAACCATACCAGAACTGGTAGAAACATGATTTTTGGCATCTTGCTCAGCCAAAGCTCTTTCAGCTTTGTTTTCTTCAGTATATCTGAAGGCTCCATAAAGGGAAGCAAGAGTGTGACTGTGCAAGGTTTTTCCTTGTGTTAAAACCAAGATCAAATTTTCCCATTTGGAAGGTAAAATATCACAAAATTTTTCTAACAAAATTTCTTTATCTTTGGTTACACCCAGGGCTTTCAGTTGATTTACCAGATTTGTGAATCTGATGTAAGTTTGAGTTAAGGTTTCCCCAGGGATAGCAAAGAAAGACTCATATCTTTTGTTTAAAGCAACTTTCTTGTGACAATTGTCTCATTTGTGCCTTCAAACTGTGTCATTAGTTCCTCCCACATTAATTTGGAATTTTCAAGTAAAACAAGAGTGGGCATAAGGGTTTCAGGAACTGCATATAAAATCATATTTTGTAACTTAGTGTCAAGGTCTACAAGTCTATGATCTTCTTCAGACCAATGATCCTTCTCCTTAGGTGACTGCCTAGGAGTCCCATCGGTATTTCTGACAACAGTAGAAGCATTCATGGGACAAAGGGTCCTTCTTTTAAGATATCGGGCAAATGTCTCTCAACACCAGCAATATACTTTAGCATGCATGCTTTCCATGTTTGAAAGTTTTCACTGTTCCCATCAAACTTGGGAACATGATTATTTGGAAAGTGTACGTGTACATTATGTGATGGTATATTGTTGTTGATGACAGGGGGTGGAGTAGTGTTATTAGGGTCAGGACGTTCTTGTTGAAAGTCAGCCATCTATGCAGATCAAAGGTTAATGAATTAGAATAATTCAACCTTTAGGCTCTGATACCAATTGTGAGTCCCAAATATAGATGATTAACTAAACCCGACTGGCAAGTACAACTAATCTTGATGGACAAGTTAAGTTTACGATCCAGATATGGATAACAAGAAACAATTGACTTAAAGTAAAATGCAAGAACTAAATGGCAGAAACTATATAAAGATATATATATGTATAATCAAGTATGTAGCATTGAGACACGTTGTTTTCTTTCTAATGTATTTGATTTATGATATATAAACAAATACAAGGATTGTTGCGGAACAAAGATAAACACCCAAGTGTAATATCTAAACAACCTGAAATACAAGTGATCTAATAACTTGGAAATACTCGTAAGTTTACTTAGAGTATATCTCACAAGTTGCAATGCTAAAGTTTCAAGCCGTTTGCAAGTTGTGAGAAGACTTTGTATTTATAGACCAAGTCCATGATGATGTGGACAAGATCGTACAAATGTGGTTGTGAGCATTTAAGGAATTAAAACCTAATTCCTTGCATGCTCATACTAGGAAGAGTATATAAGTCAGTTGATGTGACTTATAGTACTATGTTCCAAACTTATACTTTTACCTTGTACCTTTTATTAATAGATAAATCTATTAACTGGGTAAAGGGATGTAAAGTAAAAAGTCTTCCTCGTAATCAGTGTAAAGTGTTGTAAATACTTTACTATGAGATGCTTCAGTCTTCGATCTGGTAGAATCACTCTTTGCTCGCTTCTGAGATGATTCTCTTCTTCATACTTCAGTCTTTGACTTCAGAATGAATGCTTCAGATTTATCTCGATCTGAACTGAAGTGAAGCTTCAGTGAAGGATTTCTGAGACATCTCAGAATTCTGTACAACGTCTTCACTAAACTTCAAGCTATTTCTGAACAAATTATACTTGGTCGATTTCCGACCTAACAATTGACTATTTTTGAGGAATTATTATTTGAGAGAAGTGAGGGCGTTATTTGGGGAGGGGAGGAGTTATTTGGGGGAAACGAGCGGGACAAATAAAAATGTGAAAAAGAATAGCGGGGAATTGAAATCAAGTGAAAATTTTTGGAGGGATTAAGTAAAACTAGAAAATTCTAGGACTTTTAGACTAATTTTCAACCGATCATATATATACTTACTAGATTTTAGACTCGTGTCCAACACTGGACACGAGGTTTACGATATTATCAATATTGGATCTTCATACATTTAAGTCATAAAAGCTTATAATTTGAAGATATATGGTTCCAAGTGTTATACTTTGCAAGTTGTAGTACAATAATCACAGGTTCGTCACTATCATTATTAGCTTAAAATTTAAAAAGATTTATTTTGATAGAAAAAGATTTATATATAGTTTTAAATATAATTATTATTTAATAAGTAAATAAAAAATAAAAAAATTCTAGAAAAAAAAAAGAGAGCTTAGAGTAATTAGGAGAGAGTTTTACCTAAAAAGAGCTTTAGTGGTGGATTTCATTTAAACTGTCAAGATTCATAACTAATCTACCAATAAACTAAAACATGATTGAGATCTTGGAACGACACGTGGCGTAATCTTTGATCGACACGTGTCCTTTTAATTAATTTAATTAACTTTTTTAATTGTATATAGATTCAATTTTCTTATTAGACTTATAATTAAACTCTAACTCTTGGCTTATAAATACAAAACACATTATAACCTTATTTGATTAATCGTTTTCTCATTAATAAAATTGTTTCTTTTTCTTTCTCAATTCTTCAACTCCTATTACTTATATTACTTATAATAAGTTATTAACATGAAGACTTCAAAAATTTGAGTTTACGATCCGAAATCACAAGTCATCCACTATGCTTACAAGTTCCGATTTCGATGTGATTGTAAAAATTTAAGGTAAATCCAAAACTCTAACTAAACATATATTATATTATCATTACTGTTTATTATAATTTAGTTTCGATCATCGGTTTACTTTAACCACAATTTATTTCATACTCACGAGTCATGTATGAGGCATATTCGAATTTATTTATGATATAATTTATATAACTACCGTAAATCGTACGGGTATTAAGACTAGTATATATATTGATTTCGTATATCGTATGGGTACTAAAGATTAACTTAAAATTAAATAACAATATAGTGGTAAAAATTTTTATTATATGAACGTAGATAATTTTGAGTTGTTGTGTTGTGGAAGATAAGAATGAGATATTTAAGATAAACATATCATGTTAATTAAATTAAATAAAATATATATTGTAGAAGATAACCCTCAACAACAACTAACTAATAATGCATCACTTACGTTTACATGGCAGCAAATTTGAAAATTAATTTTGGAACGGTTTAATAGAAAGCGTACAAAAGTGGATATACTTAGGAATGGTTTTTGGAACGGTTAAAATAAAAACCATTCAAAATTTAGATTTTGGAATGGTTTTGGAACGCTTTTTTTACAAACCGTTCCAAATAATATGATTTTGGAACGGTTTTTTTAAAAACCGTTTCAAATACCATTATTTATGACATTGGAACAGTTTTTTAACATAACCGTTCCAAATAGGCGTTCCAAAAAATCATATTTGTAGTAGGTAGTGAAAGGTTGTTGATATTCCGAAATCGGATGAAAGCAAAAAGGTTGTTGTACTTATCTCTTTTTTGGGCGACATAGGCATCAGTAAGGTGGCCACAATCTGAAAAAAGGCTTCTGAGATCGGCACTTGTGATAGTTTGGGGGAGATTGTAAACAAAAAATGTGGTTATGTTGATGGTGTGTTGGCGTTTCCGATGCTTGACTTCTTCCCATCTTCCTTCTTTCTCATAGTATTCCGGCTCTGAAGGGTTTTTGGTGGGGTGGGGGGAAGGGTTTCTCACTCTCTCTCTCACACATTTTCAAAGTTTTGTAAAAAAATCTCAGAACTACTGTTTTAGTATTAAGATTTAAGTGTTTGTAATAAATTTCAAACACCATTTTCTATTTATGTATCACAGCCAATGTACTAGTAGTTGCATGTGCAGATCACGTGCATACACTTTCTATATAATCCTCTAAAGCTAGTTGCAAGCAAAAACTGCATGATCTAACTTCTGTTGATTGTTCTACTCCAGTCAAAGGGAGTAAGAATTTTAAAGATTTGCAGGCTGATAGCATCTCACCTGAAGAGATTCATGATATGTCCACATCCATGCTATCATCATTCTTCCAAATTGAAGAGAAAGTTCAAACTTTAAAAGCTAAACATCGTGCTTCTGTCAAGAAAATACTTTCGTTTGATACCCCTGT
>CM067172.1:119780192-119957266 GCA_034093135.1 Erigeron breviscapus | reverse complement strand
ATCTGGTGTAGGAGTTGGTATTTCTGGAGGAGGTGTTGGTATTTAGGTTCTGGGGTGGTGGCATTTCTGGTGTAGGAGTTGGTATTTCTGGAGGAGGTGTTGGTATTTCGGTTTCTGGGGGAGGTGGTGGCATTTCTGGTGTAGGAGTTGGTATTTCTGGAGGAGGTGTTGGTATTTCGGTTTCTGGGGGAGGTGGTGGCATTTCTGGTGAACTTTCAACTAGTACATTTTCTTCACCCAAAAAGTCCATATTTACGTCAAAATTCTGACCTCCAGACATAGGAGAGTCAGCCTCATCCCAAAATGATGCACCAGCAATATCAACTTGTTCACCAACATCAACATTAAGATCAATCTGGGCTTCTTGTTCGCCAGATGCTTGTTCTTCAGTCTGCACAATGGCTTCAGTGCCAAGTGCTCTCTGGGCTATACGTGCACTGGCATCAGTACCAGTCACTTGTCTTCTCTGAACAACGCTTTCAGTAGCGACTGCCCTTACAACCTCTTCTTTTCTCTTCCTTGTTAACTCTTGGTCACCAGTTGATGGAACTGACAATTTTCCCCCTTTGGAATGATCTCTAGTCCTGGACTTCAGATCATTCCACAACTCTTCCATCATAAGCCTGTCTAGTGAACCAAAAGTTCTTCCTTGTTCTGGCAAGGAAGCAGTCATACCAGTCTTGAGTGCCTGGACTTCCTTTTTAATATTTTCAATTGCTTCTGGCAAGTCCTTTGGCAGCTCAACCTCAATCATCTTCACAACTTCTGGCAACATCACATCCTGAAATGATCTAAGGATAGATCCAGATATTTCTTCAGTGATCTCTTTCAGCATATCACCCCTAATCTTTCTAACAACTTCATCACTAAGGGTGTTGACCAGATCATTCTGATCAAATGTTGGCCTGTTCTCCAGTGTACCAACTCTTGTAACCAGTTTCTCCATCTCATCTTTAAGACCTGCCAGTGGTTGTACAACCTTACTCTCCACTGCAGTCTCAACAGAACTAACAATCTTCTCTTCCAACCCTTGTACTGCCACCCTTATATTTTGAGAATTGAGATTTGTGGCCAGTACCAGCTCATCCAGTTTATCAAAAACTAACTTTTCATTCCCAGCAAAAAGGTTCATTTCAGACGCTAAAATGTTTGACAGTATTGATTTGAAGTCAGAAATAACCTGGGAAGATGACTGGAGTGATCTCTCCAGGTCCGCCACCTTACTAAGAAGGCCTTGGACCTCGGTTGAAGAGGAAGTGGAGAGACCAGAGGGTTGTTCCAGATGAGAAGTCAATCTGGTCATCATAGGTACTTGTGTCCAGTCCTCTTCAGTTTCAACATTTGAGACTGGCACACTTTGTTCGGTTGGGTTTACTGGGGCTTCAACTGGTGGTGTGAAGTATGGAGTTGATTGAGGAATTGATGGTGGAGGTGGTGGTGGCATATCTGGTGTAGGAGTTGGTATTTCTGGAGGAGGTGTTGGTATTTCGGTTTCTGGGGGAGGTGGTGGCATTTCTGGTGAACTTTCAACTAGTACATTTTCTTCACCCAAAAAGTCCATATTTACGTCAAAATTCTGACCTCCAGACATAGGAGAGTCAGCCTCATCCCAAAATGATGCACCAGCAATATCAACTTGTTCACCAACATCAACATTAAGATCAATCTGGGCTTCTTGTTCGCCAGATGCTTGTTCTTCAGTCTGAACAACTTGCTCACCAGCTTGAGCCACATCTTGTACAACAGCCTGGACTTCAGTGTCCACTCTCTGTTCAGATTGTACAGAATAATCAATATTCTCCTCTTCAAAAATAGGAGACCCATCTATATTCATTATATCACCAGGATGGGTTGATGGATTTACCTGGACTCCTCCCCTCATCAGACGCCTATGAGATCTTGGTCGTCTGGAAAGCTCAACAATGGGTTGCAAGCCTTCTTCAGGAGCCACTTGACTAATAGGTTGAACCAATTCAACAATTTCAATATCTTCGCTACCAGTAGGTACTTCAACAACTTGGACCCTGCCTGGTGCCACATTTTCTTCTATTCTTTGAAGTGACAACATTGCTTGAGGAATATCTACCTCACCATCTCTGGACCTTAAGTTGGTCAGATCTCTCATGTACTCACTCATAGAAAAATGAGTGGTTTCAAAGTCGTACTGGTCTCCAAGAACGTTCTTAAATATGATTGAAAGAAAGCGAATGTATGGTACAAAGGGCTTTCTACCTTTTACCTTTAAACGTTCTACCAGATCGTCAAATAATATCTGGGCAAAATCAACCCTTAGCCCAAACCACAAACAGTAGGCAATCTGGAGGTGGGTTTCAAAGTCGTACTGGTCTCCAAGAACGTTCTTAAATATGATTGAAAGAAAGCGAATGTATGGTACAAAGGGCTTTCTACCTTTTACCTTTAAACGTTCTACCAGATCGTCAAATAATATCTGGGCAAAATCAACCCTTAGCCCAAACCACAAACAGTAGGCAATCTGGAGGTGGGTTTGATTGATCTGGTCTAACCCTCCAGAACTACCTCCAAGGCACTCGACAATATGTGTGAAGAAGTATCTCCACGAATCCGTCAGTCTGCTCATATATATTGTTCCCTTCCTTAGCAACTGACCATGCTCATCCACTATTTCTGTATGCCCCATCAATCTGCATACCTCTCTGAAGTTGATACCAGTAGGGAGTGGTATTGCCATCTCATTCTCATCCAGATAGCCTAATTGAAGAGCTGCTCTGAGAGAATCTACTGTAAAAGCCAAGGGTCTGGTCCCTTGCTCGAGAGAATATTCAATAGATGAATTTGTTTCATTATATTCGGCTGTGTACCAGAATTCACACAAATAATCGTGATACATCTTTTCTGGATTTATTGTTAAAGCACCATATAGAGGACATGAGAGAAAAAAGGTATTTAATCTCCCAATGATTGATTGTGGATCATGGACACTGGATAGCGAGAGTTTTGCCATCCAGTTATTCATATTCATCCTTATAGCCTTTGCTTCAAGGGTGATATGAGGTGCTTTAACGACATCTGCAGCCGGAGCATATTCAGCAGATAGAAGATTTCTTGGTGAGTTTGATTGTCTAGGAGCCATTGGAATTATAAATGAAGATGAAATTGAATGATTTTAGGGTTTATGATGAAGAATTTAATGAATTGCAGTTAATATAGGAGTTATATGATTGGAAAATGAATGAAGAATTTAAGAAATTGAATGAAGGAATTTTAGATTTGGGAGTAAATGTTCGAAGTAAATGAAATTGAAAGTGAAAGTGGGTATATATAGGATTGAGAATGTGGAACTCAAACGATTAATTTGAAATTATCAAATACAATTTTTGATTGTGTTCTGAGATCCGCATTAATTACATCACATCACACATAAATGCATGACGGTTTACAGCCCACAAAACAGTAACAACTTGTACTTTTTGTTTTCCCAAAGTAAAAAGACCATCATTGTTTTGAAAAACTTACATGCCACGTAGGATTTATAAGATAAATATCTTTGAAAAAGTTTGCTTACGTGGCACATACAAAGATCAAGTATTTTGAAAATATTATGACATATTTCAGTGCATCTGGAGGTTGACAGGACCGTCCAGTATCACTGGTGGATTAGTCCAGTGAACATGTACTGATGGTACACTGGAGGGACACTCCAGTAAAGTACCAGTGAAAACCATTTTTGAAAGACTGGAAACCTTAAACTTGCACGTCAACTAATACAGACAAATGAGAGGGACACATTTACAAGGAGACATAAGTCAACTCAAACACGCACTTCAACTTGTCCAGTTACCAGTGAGAGGGACATATTTACAAAGCACCAGTAATATTTTCTGAAGAATTTGTCCAGTGAGAAAATTAATTCCCCCTGAACTTAAACATTTTTAAGAGAAAATATTTTTCAAGTCTTCCCTGGAATGTTGATCCAGAAATAAATTTTTGAATCTTTAAATCAAAGATCCTTAGTAGTACACAATGGCGTTCAATACCAAGGTTCCAGATTTAAGGGTTTAACATTCCCAACTCACCAACAAGATATTCAAAAGTTTTTACATCCAGTGGTTTAGTAAAAATGTCAGCGAGTTGTTTGTCAGTGGGAATAAAATGGAGTTCAATGTTGTTTTTCATAATATGATCGCGAATGAAATGGTACCTTAGATCGATGTGTTTGGTTCTGGAGTGCATGACTGGATTGTTGGAGATAGCGATGGCACTGGTATTATCACAAAAGATTGGAGTTTTTGAATATTTAATACCATAATCAAGCAACTGGTTCTTCATCCAGAGTATCTGAGCACAACAACTGGCTGCAGACACGTATTCAGCTTCAGCAGTGGATAATGAAACTGAAGTTTGCTTCTTACTGGTCCAGCTGACCAGTTTGCCACCTAGGAAATGACATCCACCAGTTGTGGATTTCCTATCTATCTTACAACCTGCATGATCTGAATCTGAATAACCCATTAGATCCATGCCTGAGCCTTTGGGGTACCAAAGACCTAGACTGGGGACACCTTTAAGGTACTTCAGTATGCGCTTTACAGCAAGCATATGAGATTCCTTTGGATTAGACTGATATCTGGCACATAAACATGTTGAAAACATAATATCTGGTCTACTGGCCGTTAAATACATCAGTGAACCAACCATGCCTCTATAGACAGTGGTGTTCACTGGTTTGCCATCTGGATCCGAGTCCAGTGTCAGTGGTGCAGAAATTGGAGTTGGTTTAGATGGTGAAGAATTCATATCGAATTTCTTTAAAAGATCTCTAACATATTTTTCCTGATTAATAAAAATTCCATCTTTGTTTTGTTTAATCTGGAGTCCAAGAAAATATGTTAATTCACCCATCAAACTCATTTCATATTCAGTGGACATGATTTTAGAAAATTTCTTGCACATGTTTTCATCAGTAGACCCAAAAATTATATCATCAACATAAATTTGTACCATTAACAGATTACCTTTCTCATGAAGAATGAATAAGGTATTGTCAATTGCACCTCGTTTAAAACCATTTTTCAACAAATGTTTAGTCAGAGTATCATACCAGGCACGTGGGGCTTGTCTGAGGCCATATAGCGCTTTGTCCAGACGATATACCCAATGTGGATGCTTGTCATCAACGAAACCTGGAGGTTGTCTGACGTAAACTTCTTCTTCAAGCTTCCCATTCAAGAAAGCACTCTTTACGTCCATCTGGTAGACCTTGAACTGATGATTAGCAGCGAATGCTAAGAAAATTCTGATCGCTTCAAGTCTAGCCACTGGAGCAAAAGATTCATCAAAGTCGACATCTGACTGGCAGTAGCCTTGTGCTACCAGTCTGGCCTTGTTTCTTATTACGTGGCCATCTTCATCTACTTTGTTTCTGAAGACCCATCTTGTTCCAATTGGTTCTTTCTTTCCAACTGGGAAAGGAACCAGATACCATACTTTGTTTCTGAAGACCCATCTTGTTCCAATTGGTTCTTTCTTTCCAACTGGGAAAGGAACCAGATACCATACTTTGTTCCTTTCAAACTGGTGAAGCTCTTCTTGCATAGCAGTCACCCAGTTTGGATCTTCCAGAGCCTCGTCAATCTTCTTAGGTTCTATCAAAGATAGAAAACTGATGATTAGCAGCGAATGCTAAGAAAATTCTGATCGCTTCAAGTCTAGCCACTGGAGCAAAAGATTCATCAAAGTCGACATCTGACTGGCAGTAGCCTTGTGCTACCAGTCTGGCCTTGTTTCTTATTACGTGGCCATCTTCATCTACTTTGTTTCTGAAGACCCATCTTGTTCCAATTGGTTCTTTCTTTCCAACTGGGAAAGGAACCAGATACCATACTTTGTTCCTTTCAAACTGGTGAAGCTCTTCTTGCATAGCAGTCACCCAGTTTGGATCTTCCAGAGCCTCGTCAATCTTCTTAGGTTCTATCAAAGATAGAAAACTGACGTATAAGCATTGATTACTGGAGGCTCTTCTGGTCTGAACACCACGACTGGAGTCACCTAAGATCTGATCAATAGGGTGAGCTTTTGTCCATCTGGAGTACTGACCAGGATTGTTACTGACAACAATATCAGTGCAAGAATTCAGTTGAGTCTCCTCTGAAGTTGCTTCAGGAGGAGGTTCTTCATAGACTACTTCAACATCTTCATCTGATTCATTTAAATCACGATTTGCATCATGAAATTCTTCATATGAAGGTATTTCTTGTAGTACTGGTTCAGTTTGGTCACCAGAAGACATTTCTGGTACATTCTCAACTGATACTGATACTGGAGGAGTAGTACGCACATCTGAACCAATATTAATTTCAGAGGGTAGTTTGAAAATAATAGAGGGATAGAATGGAGTACTACTGGAGAGTTTCTTTTTCTGAACAGGTTCCAGATCAGGATGACTGGAAGCTGAGTCTGGTGAATCTTCATTTTTGTCGTTTATTGGATCAGATTCACAAAAGACAATTGGTGTTACTGGGGAGTGTCAGGGACTGGCTTCTTGTTGATTGAGGCATTTGATTCATCAAATGTTACATGAATTGACTCATGGACCTTCTCCAGTCTCTTGTTGTAGACTCTGAAGGCCTTGCGAATGGCTGAATAGCCTAAGAAATACCCTTCATCAGCTTTGGCATCAAATTTGCCTAGCTGACTGGAGTCGTTCAGGATGTAAACTGGACATCCAAAAACGTGAAAATAACCAATATTTGGTTTTCTTTTCTTAAGACTTCATAGGCTGTCTTTTTGTGTCTTTTGATGTACACTGATCGATTCTGGGTGTGGCAAGCAGTTGCAATTGCTTCCGCCCAGAAACTGGTAGACAGTCCAGATTCAGCAAGCATACTTCCTGGCAGCTTCTATCAGCGTTCTATTTTTCCTTTCCACAACTTCATTTTGTCGTTTATTGGATCAGATTCACAAAAGACAATTGGTGTTACTGGGGAGTGTCAGGGACTGGCTTCTTGTTGATTGAGGCATTTGATTCATCAAATGTTACATGAATTGACTCATGGACCTTCTCCAGTCTCTTGTTGTAGACTCTGAAGGCCTTGCGAATGGCTGAATAGCCTAAGAAATACCCTTCATCAGCTTTGGCATCAAATTTGCCTAGCTGACTGGAGTCGTTCAGGATGTAAACTGGACATCCAAAAACGTGAAAATAACCAATGTTTGGTTTTCTATTTCTTAAGACTTCATAGGCTGTCTTTTTGTGTCTTTTGATGTACACTGATCGATTCTGGGTGTGGCAAGCAGTTGCAATTGCTTCCGCCCAGAAACTGGTAGACAGTCCAGATTCAGCAAGCATACTCCTGGCAGCTTCTATCAGCGTTCTATTTTTCCTTTCCACAACTCCATTTTGCTCTGGAGAGCGGGCTGAAGAGAAGTTCTGGGAGATGCCAGTGTCAGTACAGAATGACTCCAGAGTTGCATTCTGGAATTCTGTTCCATTGTCACTTCTTAACTGACACACTTTTCGACTGTACTTGAGCTCAATTTGCTTGATAAGACTGATGATTTCAGCAGCAGCTTCACTTTTGGACCTCAGAAAGATCACCCAACAATATCTGGAGAACTCATCTATGATCACCAGGGTGTATCTTTTACCAGCACGAGTCTGAACGTTCACTGGACCAAAAAGGTCCATATGAAGCATGTGAAGAGGTTCAGTAATGCTGAAATTCTGTCTGGTCTTGAAACTGGTACGCTTTTGCTTACCCATCTCACATCCTGGACATGGTCTTTCCTTTTTGAAGGAGACTGAAGGTATCCCATCTGCAAGTTGTTTTCTGGACAACTTGTTAATGTTTTTGAAGTTTAAATGGGATAACCTTTTGTGCCATAACCAGTTTGTGTCTTCATCAGCTTGAGTATAGAAACACTGCTCTGAAGGAGAGCTTTCCATATCCATCACGTACACATTCCCTTTTCTGGGAGCAATCAACACTACCTTCCAGTCCTTGTTGAATACGATGCCCTGAGCAACATTGAATAAGACTTGATAGCCATCGTCACACAGTTGACTTACACTGATCAAGTTATATTTCAAACCATTCACAAATGCAACTCGTCTGAACTTGACTTGTCCATTGTTCAGAACACCATATCCCTCAGTCTTCCCACAACCATCATTTCCAAACGTGATGGAGGGTCCATCAGAAATGGTGAACTCCTCCAGTAGGGTCTTACATCCGGTCATCGTCCTGCCAGCTGCACTGTCAAGATACCAGATAAGCTTCTTTCGATCGCCCTACACATACACCAGATATTTATCAGTTAGATTTGGGAACCCATCGACTGATGGGTTCACTGGACCCTCCCTTATAGGTCCCTGGGGCAATCTGGTCTAGTTCACTTTGTTCAATAGTGGTCTTAGAAGAAAAGACCACTGGGGTTGATGGTTTTAAAACCTTTTCATTTTTCTCAACTGGAGAAATAAATTTGTCTTTCTTTGAAAAAGGTTTTGTATTTTGTCTAGGGCCAGATGAAGTACCCTCAAGAAAGTTTAATCTTGCATTAAAACTTTGTGATTGACGAGTCAGAATTTGAATCTGGCTCTCTATCCTGGACAAAATATTTTCTTCAGATGATACCTTAGCCTTTCCAGTCAAAGGCTTTGGTAAGGGATTGGTCTGAGGTAAAGGTCTATTCTGCTTCACCTTTTTAACTGGAGCAGTCATCTGGACAGCTCCAGTCTTAACCTCTGGGGATTGAACTGGGTCTAAATTGGTCTTGGGTGTTACAGGCATATCATAAACAGTTGTGGGCCTTAACACCTCTGGTAACCGATCGATTACTGGTATTAATGATGCAACATTAGTATTTCCATCTAAATATGCACGTTTTTGAGCAGGAAATTGTTTAACTGAAGCATCATATGGCTTTTTGGTTTCTAGCCATGACTTTATTACCAGTTTTTCTTTCTCTAAAATGATCTCAAGATCTTGCTTTTCTTGAATCAATTGTTCAGTTACCAGAACCTGGGCTTGAAATGCCAGTTCAATGTCTTGAAGCTCTTTTAATTTTGATTTTAAAGCATTTATTTCAGAAGAATCTGTTTCTAGACCATTTACACAATCAGATCTAACAGTTTCTACAAAAATCAAATCAGAATTTAAAGCTTCAGCAATGTCCAATTTTAGTTCTTGGTCAGTTGCATTATCATAATCACTAACCTTTTTAATAACTATGTCCACCCATCGTCCAGATGTGACATCTTCCTTCACCAGGTGCTCATCAACTTCCAGAGCCATGTAACAGCAATCTCTTTCCTCTTCTTCATCAGCAGATGATTCATCAGAAGGAACCCACTTCTCTTCAGTTGTTGCAATCATGCACTTATTATTTGTTTCCATTTGTTGTGCCATGAGAGCAATTTGGGCCTTAAGCTTTTTATATTTCAATTTATAGCTATCATCAGGCTTATTATTAGAAGAGAATGGACCAGGCTTGGATGCAAACTGGTTGGACCTGCACTCTTTCATGAAATGACCCTTTTTGCCACACTTAAAGCATGTCAAATTGGTCTTGGGTGTTACAGGCATATCATAAACAGTTGTGGGCCTTAACACCTCTGGTAACCGATCGATTACTGGTATTAATGATGCAACATTAGTATTTCCATCTAAATATGCACGTTTTTGAGCAGGAAATTGTTTAACTGAAGCATCATATGGCTTTTTGGTTTCTAGCCATGACTTTATTACCAGTTTTTCTTTCTCTAAAATGATCTCAAGATCTTGCTTTTCTTGAATCAATTGTTCAGTTACCAGAACCTGGGCTTGAAATGCCAGTTCAATGTCTTGAAGCTCTTTTAATTTTGATTTTAAAGCATTTATTTCAGAAGAATCTGTTTCTAGACCATTTACACAATCAGATCTAACAGTTTCTACAAAAATCAAATCAGAATTTAAAGCTTCAGCAATGTCCAATTTTAGTTCTTGGTCAGTTGCATTATCATAATCACTAACCTTTTTAATAACTATGTCCACCCATCGTCCAGATGTGACATCTTCCTTCACCAGGTGCTCATCAACTTCCAGAGCCATGTAACAGCAATCTCTTTCTTCTTCTTCATCAACAGATGATTCATCAGAAGGAACCCACTTCTCTTCAGTTGTTGCAATCATGCACTTATTATTGGTTTCCATTTGTTGTGCCATGAGAGCAATTTGGGCCTTAAGCTTTTTATATTTCAATTTATAGCTATCATCAGGCTTATTATTAGAAGAGAATGGACCAGGCTTGGATGCAAACTGGTTGGACCTGCACTCTTTCATGAAATGACCCTTTTTGCCACACTTAAAGCATGTCAAATTGGTCTTGTCAGTGGAAGAACTGGATGCAAATTGTCCAGATGGCTTATTTGCTCTTGCTTTGAAACGGTTAAACGTTTTAGCAATCATTGCAATAAGGTCATCATCTTCAGTTTCATCACAACAGTCTGGAGAGACTTGACTGGACTCTCCAGAATCCATAAGTTCAGACACCATCTTCTTCATAGAAAATACATTCTCAGAAGATATCAGTGCTGTACTTGGTGGTTCAGAATAACTAACCACTTTAGGAGTACTGGAGGCATGGTTAAAAGCATCTTGTTCTGCAACCACTCTCTGAGCTTGATTTTCTTCAGTGTACCTGAAGGCTCCATATAGAGTTGAGAGAGTGTGTGTGTGCAGAGTTTTACCTTGTCGTAAGACAAGTATCATGTGAGACCATTTGGTGGGTAGAATGTCACAAAATTTCTCCAGAAGTATATCCTTGTCCTTCTCAACCCCAAGACCTCTCAATTGGTTTATGATACTCATAAATCTGGTGTAAGTACCAGTGAGAGACTCGTTAGGTTGAGCAAAAAATGACTCATACCTCTTGTTTAAGGAGACCTTTCTGGTGACAATGGTGTCATCTCCTCCTTCATGTTGGTTAAGAAGCTCATCCCACATGGATTTGGCACTAGGAAAAAGAACTAGTGTGGGAATTAGGGTTTCTGGAACGGCCCCGAGGATCATGTTTTTAAGGAGGGTGTCTAGATTCACCAATCTCCTCTCCTCTTCTGACCAATGTTCCTCCCTCTTTTCCCTTCCCCTTCTAGATCCAGAAGGATCAAGAAGTGGATTGAGAGGTGATGTAGGTACATAAGGACCTTCGTTTAAAATCTTCATCATGTTCCTCTCAATACCAGTGACATGCAAAACCATCCTAGCCTTCCACGTACCAAATTCATCACTGTTCCCACTGAATTTAGGAACAGGATTATTTGAGTAGTGCACATGCACGTGTGGAGAAGCAGGAGTAGGAGGAGGAGGTAGATTAGTGTTATTAACATTTTGTGGTTCATTTTGATCATGAATATTTACATTAGGATCGGGACCAAGACTAAAACCTTGTGTATTTTCTTGGTTAGCCATCAAGAACAGATCTAGGCAATGATTAGCCTTCTGCTCTGATACCAAATGTGAGTCCCTTTAACTTCGAGATGGTTAACCAATAGAAAGTGTAAAATACAACAAGTCTAATAATCACTAGATTGGACTAGTATTACTTGTAAATAAAGATGCAAGATATATAAACAAAGTAATACAAGACTTAAAGCAATAAACAAATAAAGTGGACCATTATGTATGTTTCATGGGTATTTCATTTATTGATGTTTAAATAAAATACAAGGTTGTTGCGGAATCAAGATAACACAATTAAGTGAGTATCCTAACAACCTATGAGTTACAATATGATCTATATTTGTCAAATAACTCTTTAGGATCGAGATACTTAAAGTTGTGAAGTATCCCTGTTTAAGATCGAGAGTATTTGGACAAATTCACTTAAATGCAAAAGGAATGCTTAAAAGTATTTTTGTCAAGGAAATGACTTTGTATTTATAGGCAACAAATTCACCAGTGAATTTGTGCCGTACAAATATGGTTGGCATACATTTAATGATCCGACAAGAACATTAAATGTATTGGATAAGGAATAAGGATAAAGTCACATCAAGTGCAAGTGTATCCTATTACCAACCACTTTAACACACGTATACTTTGTTAAAGAACAAGTGGATTGTTCTTTGGAAAGTGTGTTAAAGGCAAAAGTCAATCCTCGATATTAGTGTTCAGACTTGCAGGATCTAGAACACTAACAATCCTCCAGTGTGCAGATCTGGTAAGACTTTCCAGTGGACTCCGCCATTTGTTAAGTCTTCTTCCTTCAGACTTCAGTCTTTGACTTCAGTCAGAATGTCTTCAGTAGAGTAGATCTGGACTGGGGTGAAGTCTTCAGTGAACTAATCTGTAGAATGCTCCAGATTACCTATACAAGTAAATGCTCACTAGTCTTCAATTATTTCTGGACAAATCTTCAGAGGGACTCCAGATTCCAAGTCTGGAGTAGGTCCAGCAGAGAAACGTTTTCTGGTCAGATCTTCAGCGAGGCTCCAGTAGTCGGGTCTGGAGCGAGACCAGCAAAACAAGTTTTCTTAACAAACCTAAATAAGGTTCCAGTAGTCCAGTCTGGAGCCAGTCCAGTAAGTCTGGACTAAATCTGGACCTAACATTCTCATACTGTTATTCCAACAATGACTGATAACTGTAGACAATTATAAATAATATAGCTTAGACATGGGCCATCCGGTAATGCTTATAATATAAGACATACCATTGGCCAGCCCATCACATTACCAACTCATCCAAAATCCCCTATACCTGTACTACTATTTCAATTAACATAGATTTCAATTCCACACTAATTTTAACAAGTTCCAACTCATATCGCATCAGTCAAGCTCTTGTTCACAATATATCGTTTCAGTTCGAATTTATGACATACTGTTCAAATTCAAGTTCATAACATATCATTTAAGGTTCAAGTTCTCAATACATTAGTCATATCATAATACTAAGGCAAATGTACTAATGTCTTAGCTATCATGCCATCATGTCAAATTCATAATAACTTATCATTATTCATATAATTTACAATCACGAAACTTTCAACACTATATAAATAAAAGGGGTCAAGTCATAACAAGGTGGGTAAAGCATAGTCCGAATTTTAACTTCAACATTCGACACATTAAAAGTGTTTGTATACAGGGTGTACCATCGGCTAACCCTCCACACCGTTAATATATAGAATGGATGTCCAAAACTCGGTTCCGATATGTTCTCTAAGTGTTGACCGGGTATGTATACAGGGTGTACCAGCGGCTAACCCTCCACCTAACCAACACTCATTAAACATATCGGGTTAACTACTATACTTTATCCACGAGGTGCAATCCATGAGATCATTAACTTTATATGACATAGGATAACCATAGATTTGTTGATCAGGCGCCTCTAGGGTTATCGAATGTTATACTCCATTAATGTCATCATTTCATTTTGTTGGGGGACAAATAATAAATGCATCCAAGATTCCACACACATCGACGTTTATCACAATAATTTCACAATTCACGGTGTTATCCCGACACTATCATATACGTCCATCAAGTTGTCACATAACAATCAAGTCATCAAATCATAAGTATCCTACGAACTCCGTTTAAACCATTTTTATGCATCATGCAGTTCACGTTGCACACAAAATTTCCTATCATGCATGCTAATATGAAATGTGGGTGCAATGGCTATAGACTAGGTCAATCCACCTAATTCTCTACAACCACGGCTCTGATACCATTCTGTAACACCCCAACATGGCGGAATCATGGGGTATCACTTAGAAAAGCACAGCACGACATGGAAATTATGTAGAGTCAAACTATATGAAAACATAGGATTGAAACAATCCTTAAACTTGTACAAACGTATACGATCATCAAAATTCATCGAAATACATGTTCAATCAATAATAAAAGGCAATTCAATCGATAGTAGTTGATCCTAAAAGTAACCCATAAAAGGGAAGTAAGGATCATGGATCCAGAAAGTCCAAAGCTAGTCCAATCCTAGCAAGCAAGCATGCAATCATCCATTTTGTCTCTAATTAACTTGATTACCTGAAAAGTGTACTAAAGAGCGTCAAAATAAAGTTGGTGAGTTCGTAGGGACAAGTAACAAGGAATAACCGTGTCGGATAACAACCGTTAACAATAAGTGAGGATTAGGAGAACTAATCACATCCAAGGAAAACCTATAAGGTTTCACATTATCACAATTCAATACAAGTCAACGTTCAACAACAACGATTCCATATAACGTTCAACAACGTTCCATAACAATCAATAACGTTCAACAACGGTGCGGCTTACATAGTTAATAATTAACAATGCGCTAACGGTGCGACTTATATAATAAGTAATGCGCTAACGATGCGACTTATATAACAAGTAATGCGCTAACGGTGCGACTTACATCGTAAACAATGCGCTAACGGTGCGACTTACATCGTAAACAATGCGCTAACATGTCCACATCAACAATTCAATCATACAATCAATCAAATCAACAATCAACAGTTAAACAAACATGTACACTTTTCAGCCCGAATCTCAATTGAGTAGGGAGGGTTTACGAAACTCACCTTATTCTTGATAGTTCAACAGCAAAGTAGAAGAGATTGATGTAGTCAACGATGACGAGTGAGTCAACTGACCACGTTACGTATTCCCTAATTTCAATGTGAATTGATTTATATTCGTGCTAAATTCCAAATATAGACATACAACTATAAGGTTATCTTTTTAATACGCATGTCAACGTAATTTACTTTCTGTGTTTTTATAAGTCTTTGAATTTATCTTTAAATATCATTTCAAGTATTTTCTAAATGAAAACTCATTTATGTTGCAAAAATTTAAAAGGACTAAATTGTCATTCTTGAAACTTGAGGGACTAAATTGTCATTCTTGAAACTTGAGGGACTAAATTGTCATTCTTGAAACTTGAGGGGTTTAATTTGTCAAATGTCAAACTTATAAGGACTGAAAATGACAACTTTGAAACTGTAGGGTAAAGATGTAACTTTCCGTTTGTAATACGTATCCGTAGGATATATACAGTATTCCTCCGATATTTCTAAATCCTTTTGAAGTATTTTTAAATAGTATGTATTATGTATTAATTATATAATGAAGAGATACCATGAATGGTGGAGGTGCAACAAATACACTTCATGCCCGGATAATTATACGGAGGGATCTAGTAGGGCGGTAACAACGGGGGCAGGAACTTTAAATCGTTTAATCCAAACCTAGTCCGGCTACAACCCATTATCTCCCCCATCTATATAACAAAAGGCCTGCGATCATGAAGTGCTTTCGTTTAAAGCTTATCAAGGATATTTTCTATCAAAAACCAGAAAATCGATAATACGAAATAATTCACAGATGATGAATAGTATTAATTGGATATTTACTGTATTTAAATGTAGGTATGTATCAATTGAGTATAAAAGTAAGTTGACAAGCATTTCAATACATAACATATAGTCATATAATCATAAAGCAAAGTATAGTAAGGTTTTATAAAAACACTCACAAGTTTGGAGAATTATAAATTCTAAGATCAAAGTAACGATATAGGAATGAGCTCCAAAGAAGATCTTGAGAGAATCGACTATAACTTGGACTTGTAAACTTGATGAATATGGAATAATCCTAACTCCATGTGGCCATTATAACTAGGCTTTGATAAGTTCTTTGAAAGAATTCCCAATAACAACGTCGTGTTTACATATATATATATATATATATATATATATATATATATATATATATATATATATATATATATATATATATATATATATATATATATATATATATATATATATATATATATATATATATATATATATATATATATATATATATATATATATATATATATATATATATATATATATATATATATATATATATATATATATATATATATATATATATATATATATATATATATATATATATATATATATATATATATATATATATATATATATATATATATATATATATATATATATATATATATATATATATATATATATATATATATATATATATATATATATATATATATATATATATATATATATATATATATATATATATATATATATATATATATATATATATATATATATATATATATATATATATATATATATATATATATATATATATATATATATATATATATATATATATATATATATATATATATATATATATATATATATATATATATATATATATATATATATATATATATATATATATATATATATATATATATATATATATATATATATATATATATATATATATATATATATATATATATATATATATATATATATATATATATATATATATATATATATATATATATATATATATATATATATATATATATATATATATATATATATATATATATATATATATATATATATATATATATATATATATATATATATATATATATATATATATATATATATATATATATATATATATATATATATATATATATATATATATATATATATATATATATATATATATATATATATATATATATATATATATATATATATATATATATATATATATATATATATATATATATATATATATATATATATATATATATATATATATATATATATATATATATATATATATATATATATATATATATATATATATATATATATATATATATATATATATATATATATATATATATATATATATATATATATATATATATATATATATATATATATATATATATATATATATATATATATATATATATATATATATATATATATATATATATATATATATATATATATATATATATATATATATATATATATATATATATATATATATATATATATATATATATATATATATATATATATATATATATATATATATATATATATATATATATATATATATATATATATATATATATATATATATATATATATATATATATATATATATATATATATATATATATATATATATATATATATATATATATATATATATATATATATATATATATATATATATATATATATATATATATATATATATATATATATATATATATATATATATATATATATATATATATATATATATATATATATATATATATATATATATATATATATATATATATATATATATATATATATATATATATAAACCCATAAATATATATATTTGATATCCATATATATATATATATATATATATATATATATATATATATATATGCACCAACAATACCCAAAGTTTTCTTATATTCATAAAGTTTGCCATTATTATATATAACAAGTAACGGGCTAAAATGGCAAATGTTACAATATGTGTGTTTATTATTTGTGTTTTACAGGTTCTAGACATTACATGTAAAGAGTCATTAAGTTAATATTGTTTCTGCGTTTAACAGCAGTTGAAATATTAACTTAATGTACTTCCAAATGGAAGTTAAATTAATTGTGTTTCTGCTTATTTACAGCAGGAGAAACATTATACTTAATCTTGGTTCTGCGTATATTTACAGCAGTATAAACATTGGCTGAGTTAATGATTGGTTCTGCGTCTTGTACAGCAGTATAAACATTGGCTGAGTTAATGTTGGTTCTGCCTATATTTACAGCAGTATAAACATTGGCTGAGTTAATGTTGGTTCTGCGTCTTGTACAGCAGTATAAACATTGGCTGAGTTAATGTTGGTTCTGCCTATATTTACAGCAGTATAAACATTGGCTGAGTTAATGTTGGTTCTGCGTATATTTACAGCAGTATAAACATTGGCTGAGTTAATGTTGGTTCTGCGTCTTGTACAGCAGTATAAACATTGGCTGAGTTAATGTTGGTTCTGCCTATATTTACAGCAGTATAAACATTGGCTGAGTTAATGTTGGTTCTGCGTCTTGTACAGCAGTATAAACATTGGCTGAGTTAATGTTGGTTCTGCCTATATTTACAGCAGTATAAACATTGGCTGAGTTAATGTTGGTTCTGCGTATATTTACAGCAGTATAAACATTGGCTGAGTTAATGTTGGTTCTGCGTCTTGTACAGCAGTATAAACATTGGCTGAGTTAATGTTGGTTCTGCCTATATTTACAGCAGTATAAACATTGGCTGAGTTAATGTTGGTTCTGCGTCTTGTACAGCAGTATAAACATTGGCTGAGTTAATGTTGGTTCTGCCTATATTTACAGCAGTATAAACATTGGCTGAGTTAATGTTGGTTCTGCGTATATTTACAGCAGTATAAACATTGGCTGAGTTAATGTTGGTTCTGCGTCTTGTACAGCAGTATAAACATTGGCTGAGTTAATGTTGGTTCTGCCTATATTTACAGCAGTATAAACATTGGCTGAGTTAATGTTGGTTCTGCGTATATTTACAGCAGTATAAACATTGGCTGAGTTAATGTTGGTTCTGCGTATATTTACAGCAGTATAAACATTGGCTGAGTTAATGTTGGTTCTGCGTCTTGACAGCAGTTGAAACATTAACTCAAATATTCCTAAGTGTTATTTGAGGGTTCTTGGGAACGAGCAAAATAGTTGCTTGTGGAAAGAACACTCAAATGGTCATTTGAGAGTTTCTGATTTGAGTGTTTCTGAGGAACAAGCAAAAGTTTGCTTGTTCATAAGAACTCTCAAATGGTTTGAGAGTTTCTGTGGAAACAAGCAAAAGCATGCTTGTCCATAAGAACTCTCAAACAGTTTGTGTGTTCTAGGAAACACACAAACAGGCCAAAACCCTCATGGGCCTGACATGAGAACACTCAAACCCATTGGATTTAAGAGTTCTTGTCACTTGCCTATAAATAGGGGTGTGTGTTTTGTGTGTTCTGGACAAGAGTGTAGAGAGAGAAACGAGCAAAACATAGAGAGAGAAACCTAAGAACACGCACGGTTGATCTTGTGGGTGGTACTCGACTCACGCACGAACCACAAACACACACTCGGTTTGGACGGCTCGTAGACTTAGATTACCACGTTGGTTGGTAAAGTTTGTCCGGAGAGCCGTTTCACTATAGTAACCAAATACGAGTGTTTATATTCACGCAAAAGATATATATATATATATATATATATATATATATATATATATATATATATATATATATATAGTGATATATATATATATATATATATATAAATATATATATATATAGTGATATATATATATATATTATTGATACTGATATCGATGATATTGTTTCACAGTGATTTATAATATAGTATAGATAAATCTATCATATATATATATATAGTGATATACATATATAATATATATATATAGTGATTTATAATATAGTATAGATAAATCTATCATATATATATATATAGTGATATATATAATATAGTATAGATAAATCTATCATATATATATATATAGTGATATATATATATAGTGATATATATATATAGTGATATATATATATAGTGATTTATAATATAGTATAGATAAATCTATTATATATATATATAGTGATATACATCTATCATATATATATATATAGTGATATATATATATAGTGATATATATATATAGTGATATATTTATAATATAGTATAGATAAATCTATCATATATATATATATAGTGATATATATATATAGTGATATATATATATAGTGATATATATATATATTATATATATATATATATTCTATATTTATAATAACCAAATACGAGTGTTTGTGTTCACACATAAATATATATATATATAGTGATATATATATATATATATATATATATATATATATGTATATATATAGTGATATATATATATATATTATGATACTGATATCGATGATATTGTTTCACATTAGTGATATATATATATATATATAGTGATATATATATATAGTGATTTATAATATAGTATAGATAAATCTATGATATATATATATATAGTGATATATAAATCTATCATATATATATATATAGTGATATATTCTTGTGATCACTATATAACCAAATACGAGTGTTTGTGTTCACACATAAATATATATATATATAGTGATATATATATATATATATATATATAAATATATATGTTTGTGTTCACACATAAATATATATATATATAGTGATATATATATATATATATATATATCATAGATATAAATATAATATATATATATATATATATATATATGTATATATATAGTGATATATATATATATATTATTGATACTGATATCGATGTATTGATATATATATATATATATATCATATATATAGTATATATATATATATATTATGTTAGGTCGAGAATCGACCATGTATAATTTGTTCAGAAATAGCTTGAAGTTTAGTGAAGACATTACTTCAGAATTCTATATATATATATATATATATATATATATATATATATATATATATATATATATATATATATATATATATATATATATATATATATATATATATATATATATATATATATATATATATATATATATATATATATATATATATATATATATATATATATATATATATATATATATATATATATATATATATATATATATATATATATATATATATATATATATATATATATATATATATATATATATATATATATATATATATATATATTTATTTATATATATATGGTGAATATGTTTGTATTTGTTGTATATGATAAAAAAATATATATATATCATTGTGAATAGAGGGTGTTTGGTGTTGCGATTTAAAATTAGTTGATTAATATAATGTGTGCGCTGACATAAAGATATATTGTAGGCATTTTGGAGGGTTTGTACTCATATAGAGTCTTGGTTTCGAATTTCATAAGTTGAGTTTTTAGGAAAATTTTGATTTTTTTTTGAATTGGTAACTTGTTGTTCGTATTTGATCAAGTGACACCATTCATGTTACAATTATACTCTAGTGGTTTATTACTCATCTAAAATTAAATTTACCCGTTCAGAAAAATAAAATTTAAATAAAGACGTTAGTGTTGTAGGTTAGTGCTTAGAGGCCAGTGGTAGATTGGTGATGGAGGATTTGGTGAAGACCTCCACCCATGCAAGTGATGACAAGTATTATTATTTTTATTTTTTGTTCGGTTACTGTTAAGAATAATATATATTTAAATATTTTTGGGTTTAGTGCATGATGAGCGTACATTTTGTGATTATTTCTCATATCATTAGGTCGTGTTTTAATGTCTAAATGAGTTTAGAAATATGAACTTTTGGTACTTAATTGGATGACATGTTATGATAGGTTCACAAGGCGTGCAAGCAAAGGTAAACGCCTCTACTCAACTTAAGACGAAGCCACAAGACATTTGGACGAAGACTAGCAAGCGGAACATGAAGAATTTGAGGCCGACGTGAAGCAAATGACCATGTGTTAGTATTTTGGACATAACTTCTTCATACGGACTCCGTTTCTGACGAGTAAGCTGTCCACGGAAAGGCGAAAGAAAGATCTACAACTTTTGTGTTGAGGTTGAAGACCAGCGCCGCTGGGATAAAAACCTCCAGCGCCGCCAGTGCCGCCAGCTAGGGTTTTTTGTCTGAAACCTATAAATACCGACTTAAAACCCTCCAAAGCATAACGAACGAACAGGAGCCGCACCATATCACTTCCAGGTCGAATTTGGAGCATCTCTAGGGTATTCCAAGCAGATCTAAAGGCTTCTTACATCAGCTAATCGATCGTGTGATCCTACATCATTCGGTTGATTCTTTCTTTATCTTTCTAGTTTATTTCAATACATTGAACATGAATTATTCTTATATGTTTTGTATGGATTTGAACTACTTTATGAGTAGCTAAATACTTTTGCATCTATTTGGATAATGTGATCATGCTATGATATTTTATATTAGATTGTTGAACTGTTTCTATGCTTATCGCCGATCCATGTTTATTGAGTCAGACAAATGTTATTAGTTTTCATATACAAATTGATTTTTTTGATTTGTTTGGGGTGAATTGATCAGTGCCCTTAGAGTCATTAAACTATTTTGCAAAACATTAATCGGTCTATAATTAATGTGGTCTCTTGACTTATAACTGAGCGGGGGATGGTTAATTAATAATTTGGCTCAACTGAACATGTGTTTTATTAGGTTATTCTAGTTGATCTGGCGAACGGAAACCGGATCCGGGTGACTAGAGTAATCAGTGTCTTTTGAATTTAACAAGGATTTAGACTTACATAAAAGATCAAGTCATAGTTACAAAACTCAGGTTTTAATGCATAACAGTGAATCTAACGAGAATCTGTCTATAGGGTAGTGTGAGTCTAACGACAGCTCTACTACATAGTTTGGTGAATCTAACGAGAATCCAAACGTGAGAAGAGTTGTTCAACAAATCTACACTGTTTTCTAAATGATCATGACATGTGAACTGTTCCAAGTAGATGCAATCTTAATTATTATAAAAACCCATAAAAATTTGAAAAATACAAAAATATTTTCTTTTACCTGTCTGGATTAGTTTGTTTTCATTTTAGTTAATCTAGTTTAGGTGTCATTTTTATTTTCATTATTATAAAAACCCATAAAAATTTGAAAAATACAAAAATATTTTCTTTTACCTGTGTAGATTAGTTTGTTTAGTTTTAGTCTTTTCTTCTCATTATCAATAATTAGTGCTTTTCACGGGTATAGCTAGTGTCTGTTTTGCAGGATTAGCATCACTCATGGAATTTGAAGACTGTGAATCCGATGATGAGTATTTGCCTTACATGGAGGAGATTATGGATTTCAGGCAACAAGAAGGTGAAACATGGGTAGATGCTTGGAAAAGAATGAAGGAGATGCTTAAAGCATTTTGGGAACTTGGACCGACGGAGGATTATTGGGAACATGAACAGACAATTGAGTACAGTTCTGCAATTCTGCAATGTGGTTTCACGTAAGACTACATGTTCCAAGTAGATGCAATCTTTTAATTATTACTGTCTTTTATTTTAGATATTTATGTGCGTTCTCGCTAGACCAAGCGGTTGAACGTTTGCCCCGGTAATACCGTATTCCATTTTCTTTTATTATTATTAGTTTAAGCATCGTGACAACTCGGTCACAAAACCTCCCAACAAACCTTAAAATTACTTAGTCTAGCTTAGTTCTTAAACATAGTCCCTGCGAACGAACCTGGTTTTACCTAATAGCTGTACTACAAACGAACGGATCCACCGTCCGTGAGTGTGTGTATTTAGTTTGGTATTTCTTTGACTTATAAATTTAAAACTTGACTGCTTTTCATTATACACAAACGACACATCAAGTTTTTGGCGCCGCTGCCGGGGACTATTTATCTAGGAATTTAGTGAGATTTTGTAATTCGACTTTTCGTGTTTACACGAAAAAGTTAGTCTTAGTCTGTCTAGATTAGTTTGTTTAGTTTTAGTCTTTTCTTTTCATTATCAATAATTAGTGCTTTTCACGGGTATAGCTAGTGTCTGTTTTGCAGGATTAGCATCACTCATGGAATTTGAAGACTGTGAATCCGATGATAGTATTTGCCTTACATGGAGGAGATTATGGATTTCAGGCAACAAGAAGGTGAAACATGGGTAGATGCTTGGAAAAGAATGAAGGAGATGCTTAAAGCATTTTGGGAACTTGGACCGACGGAGGATTATTGGGAACATGAACAGACAATTGAGTACAGTTCTGCAATTCTGCAATGTGGTTTCACGTAAGACTACATGTTCCAAGTAGGAAGGTTGTGGACATTGCTTGTGGCCGTCATTTTCCCCTCAATTCATTAGAAGAGGCCTACGCTTTCTTGGAGGAGTATAGTCAAGTGAGGAAGGAAAAATCACAGGAGCGTTGCCTCACCCTCAAGGATTTTCTTGGCTGCACGGTCATATATGATGATGGTCCACATCTCAATGAGGTAGTATCTAATTCTGCGTTTATTCCAAGTGCTACTAAATCGGTTTCGCAGGTTCAAAAGGAATTGCAAGTGTGTCAGTCGCCCCCCGAAGATGGAGATGGAACATCACATCCGGAACAAAGCAAGATTCATCCTGCTGATGTGGAGAACATTTCCTCAACCATTGGTGCAGTGCTAGTCAAAAAGGAGCAAGAGCAAGGCGAAACAAGCAAAATCGAGAAACTTGACAATGTTTTGGAGCCTCCATCTCCGCTGGTCCTTCAGGCCAGCGCCGCTGGTGACCACCAGAGCCGCTCGGAGACTCCCAGCGCCACTGGAAGCCCCGACATCAGCCCGGATTCTCGCGAAGTTCATTTTTAGCTCGTTTTCAAGGTGCCGACGAAGCCCAAATCGCTAGTAAATGCAAAATCAATCAAGATGAGGCTATTTCAAGCACCGAGGAGGGGACGATCTTTCAAGGAGTCGAGACGGAACAAGAGCATGTAGTCCCGAGACATGACGATTCGAGCAAGAGGTGTCGCGTGGATCAAGACCTCAACATCATGACCGACAAAGAATTTTTAAAGGAGTTCCCGGAGATAGACGATTCTTATCCCCGGCCAGACGTTGGTGACATAACTATGGAGAAGTTCTTGAAGGAATTCATGGAGCCGGGAGATATTTTGAGTAAGCTAGTTCATCGTGAATCGGAAGCAAATGGAGATAACCAAGGACCACATCCGGAACTAAAGAAGAGCAAGCTTGTTGATGTGGAGAATGTTTCCTCGATAAGTGATGAAGTGCGGGTCATACGGGAGCCGAACGGAGAAGAAACGGACAAAATCGAAAAGTCAGACGCTGTTTTGGAAAGACCAGCACCGCTGGTGACCACCACCAGCGCCGTTGGCAGCTCCAGTTCACGTGAAAACTCGTTCTTTGCTCAACCATTGAATGTCGATTATGCCCGATACTGTTACAAACGCGAAATCAATCTACTTGAGGCTGAATCGAGCAAGGAAGTTGCCGGAAACGATGCAAAAGGTGAAGAAACGCCGACCAAGAATGAGGCACTTGAAGAAGAGGAGACGAATGTTCATGAAGTCAAGATGGGAACCGTTTCGAGGCTGAAGAATCAATGGGAAAGGATTATAGTATCGCAACTAGAATCGAAACCTTCTCACCCGCGCCCGGAACAAAACAAGATCACTCTTGTTGGTGCGGATACCATTCCTTCGCCTCATCATGGGACGACAATGATGCGTGCTACACAAACACACATAGGACATCCAAAAGTTGCAGATCGGGTCACACATCATGTCGAATGTGAGGATTTCTCACCCTTCAAACGTAGACCACCCAACACTTTAAGTGTGGGGGAGTTTATTAGCCCACCGACTCGTAACAAAGTGAATATTATATTCACTTATCCAGGTAAGTCTTTTAAACCTTTTCTTGATTTTACATTTATACCTGAGAATAATTGGCAGGTCCCGGAGATTGAAAGCTTAAAAGTCAAGAAAAAGATCGAAGAACCGGAACCTGACCCAGACGGAAGCAGTGTCGCTCCCACTGCTGGGGAGCGCCGCTCGTGGCTCCTGTACACAACCAGCGCGCTGGGAAGACATCCCAGCGCCGCTGGCAGCCCCGTTTTTGATGCATTCGCGTTCTAAGTTTGTTTTGACTCCGGAATGGACTTCCAATCAGATCCGGATCATTTTTCTACAACAAACGGAGCGTGAAACAGGTAAGCATTCTAACTTATTTGATTTATTATTTATTGAAATGCTTTCCTTTGGTTTGTTTGCAGGAGTGCCAAAGTCGCTCACATTTTTCAAAAAGATCATGGCACGAAAGAAGGAGTCGGATAAAGGGGATACGACTCTCACAAATGAGGAATGTGAGGACGCTAGTCGTGATGATTTGCAACCCAAGTCGGGTTATTCAAGAGCTGCCAGCGCCGCTCAGCGGCCCAGTTCAGCAACCGACTTTAAACACTATTTAAGCCAAAACAGCCCTCAAAACCCTAAGAGAGAGCCGAATCAGCAGCCCTAGCCGCCCACATCAAACCCTAAGTCGACTTTGTAGATCCCAAGAAGGTTTTGGAGCTTCTAACGCCTTCCGATCTTCATCCTCAACCTAGATCTACTCTTTTATTTTACTTTCAGTTGGTAAACAATGTTTTTCATCTTTTCAGACTTTGTTATTCCTTTAATAATGGTAGGCTAGTAGGCTGAATACTTGTTTGGATCGATGTGATCATGTAGACGTTTATCTATTTTACTTTATTTGTTAGATCTGTTGGAGTGTGTTTTACTGTTTGTCGCAGATCCATGTTTTACTAGTTCTTCATATTATTATCGGTTCTATATCTGCATGTATTGATTTAATTCTGATGATCGGTCTATAATCATACACTAGGATTAATACATAAGGATGGAAAACACTAGTCGGTCTTTAACTAGATGTAAAAGGTGATTCACTTGTAACCGAGGGATCCGGAACCATAGTAATTAGGATGAATAGAACATGATGCTTAACAATGTCAGACGCGATCCAGTGACTTGGAAACGAGCACTGTGGTCACCGGAGAGAATTATTATCTGGTCATGGCTTAAGAGTCGGGTAACTTAAAGATGAATTAGTAACACAAACTTTAGTTCATTAATGCTTAAACAATGAATCTAACGAGAATTTGTTTATAGAGTAGTGTGAGTCTAGGGACAACACTAGTTACTTAGGCAAAGTGAATCTTACGAGAATCAAAGCCGTGATTAAGTTTCCAACAGTCTAGCAAGTAGGTAGAATGATATTTGGTCGTACCATGAGATCTGAGATGCCAAACAAGTATTTTAATTTAATTATTGTTATTTGCTTTTTTAACTTATTTTCAAACTAAGCCTCTCGTTGAACAAGCGGTTGCGGCTTCTATTTACTTTTCAGTAGTTTAATTAGTTTAATAGGGAATCGTGACAACCCCCAACCGCTAGAATTACACGTATTACTAGATTAGGTAAAAGCAATGCGTCCCTGCGAATGTTCCTGCACTTATCACTAAACTATACTACATCTGATCGGGTCCCTTGTCCGTTAAGGTGTGTGTTTGTGTTTTGAGATAATTACTTGTACAACATTTTTATAAATTTAAACACTAAGAAACGCAAACCCCATCAAGTGTTTTGGCGCCACTGCCGAGGACGCGACGCATTCTTAGTTTAGTAGTGTAGTTCGACCCTACTTTGTGTTTCGACATGAAGTAGTTACTTTTCAGTACTTAGGTTTAAGTCATTTAGGTTTCAGTAGTCAAATTAGGTCAAATTAGGGTCTAGTAGTATTTTCATTTGATTTTAAGCAGTTTAATTTAGCTATTTATTTCATTTTTATATCGGTGCGTTTGATCTTTTTCTTGAGTTTTGCAAGATTATTTAGGTAGTTGATGCATTTGAGATCGGGAACGATTGTAAAGCATCTGTCTTCAAGCCTAGGTAAACTCAAACGTAGGAGGAGGAATAACAAACCAATTCTACCACCCGTATTTAACCTAGCAAACCTTTTCAATATAGATACCCCTTTAGGATTATCCGACGCCTCATCCGACACTCAGTCACAACCAAACTCACCTAGATCCGAAATGGACGACTTTGACCGACCGATGATGGAAAGGACAAGAGCCGTAGCACCTACACCGGGATCGGCTATAGTTCCACCCAACTTAGGAGATTCGTTTTCAGTCAAAGGCCACCACCTTAAGTTAATCCAAGACAACCAATATGACGGCCGAGCCAAATCCGACCCCCATAAGCATGTAAGCAGGTTCACAAGTTTGTGCAAAATGTTCAAATACGGAGGAGACGTCACCGACGATGATGTGAAGCTTAGCTTATTTCCGTCGTCTCTCACGGGAGAGGCACGTGCTTGGTTCGATGAGCTCGATGAATGTATCATCATTACATGGAATCAACTTCGTGAATAGTTCGTCTCATGATTCTTTCCCCCGAGTTTAGCAAGGAAAATGCTACGAGACATCAAGGCTTTCAGGCAAGACGAGGGTGAATCACTAGTTGATGCATGGAAAAGGCTTAGGGAAATGATCAGAAACTGTCACGGGAATGGACTAGACAAGGACGAGATCATGGATATTTTCTTCTCTGGTTTAACCAAGAGTTCCCAGAAGGATTTAGACCTAGCCGGCGGTGGTAACTTTTTGTATAAGTCTACCAATGACGCGTACAAAATGATGGAGGATATGGTGCAAGCTAGCTTAGCTTGAGATATGGATGATAGAGATCGAGAAAGGAGGACGAGAAGGACCGTGGCTAGCATTGAGAGCAGCTCTGACAATGAGGTAATTCATGAACTTAAAGCTTTATCTAACCGTTTTTCTACTTTTGAAGATAGGTTGGACATTATGGATAAAGACCTCAAGGTGATTGCACACGGGTGCAACAATTGCGGAGTAATGCACTATACCGAGGATTGTGAAGAGGAGACTACCGAGCAAGTCAATTTTGTCCAGAACCAATACTGAGGAGGCTATCAACGAGGACTATTCCAAAGAAACCCCGGTAATTCTAACTTTAATTCTAGTTATGCTAGAAATAACAATGGTTCTTTTCAAAATAGGTGGCAAAGGAATAATGGTCAACCCGAGCAACCAAAAGTGGAGAATGAAGTCAAGGAGGATCTGATTGTCAAGCTTACGAACATGATGGAGAGGTACATGGAGATGAACGACAAGAGGCATGCCTCCTTGGACAAGTATACAAGGTTCTTGAATGAGAAGATTGCTAACCTTGACCACAAAGTGGATGCCGTGGTGAGAGATCAACAATCCGCCATCAAGGGTTTGGAAAGAAAGCTGGAGAAATGGATGGAGCAGGGTGTTAAGAAAGAAAATGGTCTTCTTGCAAGCAATGCACAAGCTAATCCAAAAGTACCAACCTCCAATGGGACGTAACGAGAATGTGAACGCCGTGTTCACAGAAGGTAATGACTCTACTGAGCTTTCTAATGATTTTTGAGAAGTGTCCGATCAGGTACAGGTCATACGGGAGCCAAACGGAGAAGAAACAAGCAAAAACGCAAAACTGGAATCTGTCCAGGTACCACCAGCGTTGCTGGCTACACAAGACAGCGCCGCTGGCAGCCACCCAGGCACAAGCCAGCGCCGCTTAGCACAAGCCAGCGCCGCTGGAGAGCCCAGCGCTGCTGCACCAGCGCCGCTTAGCACAAGCCAGCGCCGCTAGCAAGCCAGCGCCGCAGGCACAAGCCAGCGCCGCTAGCAGCCAGCGCCGCAGGCACAAGCCAGCGCCGCTAGCAAGCCAGCGCCGCAGGCACAAGCCAGCGCCGCTAGCAAGCCAGCGCCGCAGGCACAAGCCAGCGCCGCTAGCAGCCAGCGCCCAGGCACAAGCCAGCGCCGCTTGCACAAGCCAGCGCCGCTAGCACAAGCCAGCGCCGCTCAGCACAAGCCAGCGCCGCTTAGCAAGCCAGCGCCGCTAGGCACAAGCCAGCGCCGCTTAGCACAAGCCAGCGCCGCAGGCACAAGCCAGCGCCGCTAGCAAGCCAGCGCCGCAGGCACAAGCCAGCGCCGCTAGCAAGCCAGCGCCGCAGGCACAAGCCAGCGCCGCTAGCAAGCCAGCGCCGCAGGCACAAGCCAGCGCCGCTGCACAAGCCAGCGCCGCTAGCACAAGCCAGCGCCGCTGGCAAGCCACGCCCAGGCACAAGCCAGCGCCGCTTGCACAAGCCAGCGCCGCTAGCAAAGCCAGCGCCGCTAGGCACAAGCCAGCGCCGCTAGCACAAGCCAGCGCCGCTGGCACAAGCCAGCGCCGCTAGCACAAGCCAGCGCCGCTGGCACAAGCCAGCGCCGCTAGCACAAGCCAGCGCCGCTGGCACAAGCCAGCGCCGCTCAGCACAAGCCAGCGCCGCTGGCACAAGCCAGCGCCGCTAGCACAAGCCAGCGCCGCTGGCACAAGCCAGCGCCGCTAGCACAAGCCAGCGCCGCTAGGCACAAGCCAGCGCCGCTTGCACAAGCCAGCGCCGCTAGGCACAGCCAGCGCCGCTAGCACAAGCCAGCGCCGCTAGCACAAGCCAGCGCCGCTGGCACAAGCCAGCGCCGCTAGCACAAGCCAGCGCCGCTGGCACAAGCCAGCGCCGCTAGCACAAGCCAGCGCCGCTGGCACAAGCCAGCGCCGCTAGCACAAGCCAGCGCCGCTGGCACAAGCCAGCGCCGCTAGCACAAGCCAGCGCCGCTGGCACAAGCCAGCGCCGCTAGCACAAGCCAGCGCCGCTTAGCACACCAGCGCCGCTGGCAGCCACCCAGGCACAAGCCAGCGCCGCTTAGCACAAGCCAGCGCCGCTGGAGAGCCCAGCGCTGCTGGCAACTCCGTCAGCCCAGATTAGCGCGAAACTTTGTTTTCAGCAGTTTTTCAAGAAGATGTCGAGACCCAATTCGTTTCAAAATGCAAAATCAAAGATGGGAACGACTCGGACAGTAGGGATTGTTTCGGGCAAAAATTACCTAAGATAACTTTAGAAAGGATTAAAGATAATTTAAGAACCGAAGATTTGTAAGTAGGATTCGGTGTTTTAGGATCCTCAAATAAAAGTAAAGTTTTCTTAAAGATAACGATTTAAACTAAGAGTTTTTTCTAAAAAGACTTTTATGAAAGCCTTTGAGACAGAAATACTTTAAGAATCTAAGAAAACTGTTGAAGATATAATTAAAGTACTGAAAAGTAAAGCTAGGATCTTAAAGATAAAATGAAATGACAACGACACCAGAATTTTGTTGACGGGGAAAAACCCTTGATTCAGTTAAGAAATCTTAGGTAAAAAACCCCGGGAGGATTTAATCGATCCTACCTGCTGTTCTTTTATTATTATTATTGTTTGTGAACGATTACAATGATATGAATGAAAATGAGAACGAATAACAGCTAAGAAACTAAGTAATTGTGTGTTTATAGAGTGAATGAGTGTGTTGGATCAGTGCGTGTATGATGAATGCTTGTCCTCTCTTCTGAATAAGATCTTCTTCTATTTATAGAGCTAGACGTTGAACTATCTTTCCGAAATATCTGGGATCTTCCTGGACTTGCTCCTTACGCTGAAGAAATGGCATAGATGACCGTTGAGACTTATTCTTTACACGGTAAAACTGTTATCAATCCCGATTCTTGTGGTCGAAGTGGTAAACTATCCGTTGAAACACGTTTTCTTCATGTTGTAAGCTTAAATTTTATCCTGCAAATAATATCTCTCGTACTAGATATATATTCGTTAGTGGGATTATAGATCCTGACGATATCAAGATCCCATTATATCAAGATAATAATATAATACAAGCAGAACTAATAAATTAAACTAAACTAAGGATCCTTCATAACAGCGTATTGTTTAAGTATATATCATAGAAGGCTTAAAGTGTAAATTCTGTTAGGATCCTAGTGGTGAAAATTCTACCCTAAACAATTGTCCCCAAAACTTATGTTTCATTGTAAATAAAGATAAGTTTTCCAAGTCATTGTCGGCCACCGAAATCTTATTAGATAAATAAAAGGAAATCACTATTGACTTTTAGGTTTTCATTCTTATGCTTCCTTTTATCTATTTCTACAGTCCAGATTTATCTCAGAGAATAAAAGGTTAGTTTTCTTTTCTTATCCTTTTATATTCCTAACTCTCATTTATTAAAGAGTTTTCTATGCTTATACCAGATCTACCATCTGTTCTCTTATGGTTATTCCCTTAATTTTAGTTTTTGATGTAGGAATTTATATTTGTTTTGTCGGAATCAATCGATTGTTGTTCCCCAAAGTTTCAATTGTCTTAATTATATATTTGCTTTTAGGTCCTTTATTTAATTGATTTATTCAGATTTATTTTAATATTCTCTTAGACATGGATAATGAGTCAAAGAAAGTTAACGGAAAGAGAAAGAAGCGATCAGTAAATGTTAGGAAACTTATTAAGTTATTGGAAAATTCCGGCCAAAGCTCCGTTTACTGAGTTAATTTCTCGATTACCCGAAAGTGTTACTTTTGGCAGCTCGGTTAAAAATATTTCTAAGGTACCAATTATCACTTAATAAAAATCGGATTAGTTGATATATATTTTTTAGTCTGATATCTTAATTTATTATTTTTAGGGTATCGAACATTTGATTTTAAGTTTTGGAAGAGAGCTGAATGAATGGGAAATGGATGTTGAAGTTCAAAAGGAGTTAGTCAATATTGAAAGAGCAAAGAAGGATGATTTGTTGGCAGAAGTTGAGGGCTTGAACACAAAAATTGCTAAGTTGAATTATGAGCCTAGGGAATTCAAAAAGGAAGAGGAAAAGAAACTCAAAATTCAGAAGGAAGAGTCTGTCTTAAGCGCATCTATCACAATTCTTAAAAGCAGAATTGAGATGGCTAAAATTGCAAAGGAAATGGGTTGCGAACCGGCTGGTTGGAACATCAAAGCATGGGAAAAGACTTTGGCTGGGCTAATTGTTAAAGAAGTTACTGATGACATTCTCTCCGCTCAACCCGAAAAGTCTGTGAGCAAAAGGCGTAAAAGAAAGACTGCATGAGGAAACGGATCTTCAAAGGATGATGAGGACATGATCCTGGTTGAATAGTAGTGAGGACACTACTTATCTATGATCCTGAATGTTTGTTTGGTTGTGTAACTTTTAAGAACTGTTTAATTTGTTTGATATTTATGCCCCCAATGGACAATGCTTTTAATATTATTGTGTTGTTATGTTTTGAAATGTCAGGAGACTATTTCGTGTGATGTATTATGTGTATTAAATTTAATTCTTAGGATTCTACCTTATTTTGTATTGAATGTTTATTTTTCTAGGGAGATGTCTTTTCGATTTATTTGTGAAAAGTCATAACTATTCAGATTAGACTTTCAACTACCCAACAATTAATTCTCCCTTATCTCCCTATTTATACTCTACCGATCCCCAACTTTTAGATCATCCCTTTATTTTTGAAAAAATCATTTTCTCTCCATCTGATAGAATCATGTCAAACGTCCCAACCCAGGTAAATATTTTCTGATTTCATTAATATATTTTTTAGTCTGATATCTTAATTTATTATTTTTAGGGTATCGAACATTTGATTTTAAGTTTTGGAAGAGAGCTGAATGAATGGGAAATGGATGTTGAAGTTCAAAAGGAGTTAGTCAATATTGAAAGAGCAAAGAAGGATGATTTGTTGGCAGAAGTTGAGGGCTTGAACACAAAAATTGCTAAGTTGAATTATGAGCCTAGGGAATTCAAAAAGGAAGAGGAAAAGAAACTCAAAATTCAGAAGGAAGAGTCTGTCTTAAGCGCATCTATCACAATTCTTAAAAGCAGAATTGAGATGGCTAAAATTGCAAAGGAAATGGGTTGCGAACCGGCTGGTTGGAACATCAAAGCATGGGAAAAGACTTTGGCTGGGCTAATTGTTAAAGAAGTTACTGATGACATTCTCTCCGCTCAACCCGAAAAGTCTGTGAGCAAAAGGCGTAAAAGAAAGACTGCATGAGGAAACGGATCTTCAAAGGATGATGAGGACATGATCCTGGTTGAATAGTAGTGAGGACACTACTTATCTATGATCCTGAATGTTTGTTTGGTTGTGTAACTTTTAAGAACTGTTTAATTTGTTTGATATTTATGCCCCCAATGGACAATGCTTTTAATATTATTGTGTTGTTATGTTTTGAAATGTCAGGAGACTATTTCGTGTGATGTATTATGTGTATTAAATTTAATTCTTAGGATTCTACCTTATTTTGTATTTAATAGAGAGATTATCCCTATTCTTTTTGATGACTGTTTATTAGTAGTCAAAACCAAATGAGTTGATTGTAAAATCAACAACCCTTTGAAAATTCCCAACCATGAGGGTCTACCCACAATTAAGAATTTTTTATGACGTGCTCCCCGGGCGAAATGAGGTGTTAATGTTAACCTCGGCGTTCGAGAAGGTGATCCCTTCAACCTAGGATTGAAGTTTTAGTTCAATCCACTGTAGTCCGTTTAAGGACTTAGACTTAGGAGAAATTGCTTTTATTCAGGATCTATACCTTGGATTTATACTCGTGATCTTCATCCATCAAGATCCTGTTGATTATCCTGCAAGAGGCCATAAAAATAAAACATATGCTAATAGTTGATGTTAGCCCTTTTGGCTAACATGACTCATATGTTCAGGTTAGTATTATCGTTATTGAAAATATAACAGACCTAATGACTTTTACTCAAAAATTACTTTTTTGCCAAAAGCCAATTTCGATTAGGAAGTATTTCATCCAATAAACCTTCATGTATTAATCTCCAAATTTCATAATTAAACGCTGCACATTCCTTAGTTTCGTGACCAAAAATACCATGAAAAACACACCATTTAGTTCAAAAAATTTCTAGGGGTTCTTTCTGGCTAATTAACCTTGTCCCCTAGACTTCCCATAAGGGTGAGAAGTCCAGACATATCGGTCGTAAAATGATAATCAGAAAATTGTAAATATTTTTTATAACTATCTCTCTTACCTTTATCAGCTATACCTGGATCCTTTCGAATCTTACTTGATGATTTGATCTTCAAGAGATTCTTCTTAATCTTCGACACTGATCCCTGATTACGCTCAAATTTCTCCATATAGCTTCTCACCGACTCATCTGATCCTTGAGTTATTTCTTCAGTTTCTTCATCAGGGATCGATTCATAAAATTGATCGAAATGTTTCTTCCACAGCATAGCTAGATACAGATCTACTGAAGGTATTCCTTCAGTTTTTCCTTTCAGAGTTTGTTCAGCCAGGAATCTTGCATTTTCAGGAGGATTTCTCAAATTTTCTTTTACATAAGGATAATCGTAAATCAAATCAGAAGAAGAAGGATTTTGAGATTGCTCAGACATGATTTTCTTAGAAAAAGTTTTCCGTGAAACACAAAATTTTCTTTAAACAAAAATCTTGTTTTTATGACAACGACCTAATTGCAAAAACACCTTTTTGCCCCACGGTGGGCGCCAAATTGTTTCGGGCAAAAATTACCTAAGATAATTTTAGAAAGGATTAAAGATAATTTAAGAACCGAAGATTTGTAAGTGGGATTCGGTGTTTTAGGATCTTCAAATAAAAGTAAAGTTTTCTTAAAGATAACGATTTAAACTAAGAGTTTTTGCTAAAAAGAGTTTTATGAAAGCCTTTGAGACAGAAATACTTTGAGAATCTAAGAAAACTGTTGAAGATATAATTAAAGTACTGAAAAGTAAAGCTAGGATCTTAAAGATAAAATGAAAATGACAACGACACCAGAATTTTGTTGACGGGGAAAAACCCTTGATTCAGTTAAGAAATCTTAGGTAAAAAACCCCGGGAGGATTCAATCGATCCTACCTGCTGTTCTTTTATTATTATTATTGTTTGTGAATGATTACAATGATATGAATGAAAATGAGAACGAATAACAGCTAAGAAACTAAGTAATTGTGTGTTTATAGAGTGAATGAGTGTGTTGGATTAGTGCGTGTATGATGAATGCTTGTCCTCTCTTCTGAATAAGATCTTCTTCTATTTATAGAGCTAGACGTTGAACTATCTTTCCGAAATATCTGGGATCTTCCTGGACTTGCTCCTTACGCTGAAGAAATGGTAAAGATGACCGTTGAGACTTATTCTTTACACGGTAAAACTATTATCAATCCCGATTCTTGTAGTCGAAGTGGTAAACTATCCGTTGAAACACGTTTTCTTCATGTTGTAAGCTTAAATTTTTATCCTGCAAATAATATCTCTCGTACTAGATATATATTCGTTAGTGGGATTATAGATCCTGACGATATCAAGATCCCGTTATATCAAGATAATAATATAATACAAGCAGAACCAATTAAACTAAACTAAGGATCCTTCATAACAGCGTATTGTTTAAGTATATATCATAGAAGGCTTAAAGTGTAAATTCTGTTAGGATCCTAGTGGTGAAAATTCTACCCTAAACAGGGATGAAGTTCAAGATCCCGAGGCACCGGATGACGGGATACAGCTACCGCAAGCATCTGAAGATCTAGGAAGTTTTCTTATTCCTTGCACTATTAATGATGAATATTTTTCAAGTGCATTAGCTGATTTAGGGTCAAGTATTAATGTTATGCCTACTGTGAATCTGATCTTATCAACTACAATAAAGAAGATTCAGAAGATAAAGTTTCCAGTCATCCTGACCTGGAACCTGTTCAGAAAAAGAAACTTTTCAGTAGTACTCCATTCTATCCTTCTATTAATTTCAAACTACCCTCTGAAATTAATATTGGTTCAGATGTTCGTGCTACTCCCCCAGTATCAGTGTCAGTTGAGAGCATACCAGAATTGTGTTCAAATGAAGTAATTCAAACTGAACCTATACTACAAGAAATGCCTTCATATGAAGAATTTCATGATGCAAATCGTGATTTAAATGAATCAGATGAAGAATTTCATGATGCAAATCGTGATTTAAATGAATCAGATGAAGATGTTGAAGTAGTTTATGAAGATCCTCCTCCAGAAGCAACTCCAGAGGAGACTCAACTGAATTCTTGCACTGATATTGTTGTCAGTAACAATCCTGGTCAGTACTCCAGATGGACAAAAGCTCACCCTATTGATCAGATCATAGGTGACTCCAGTAGAGGAGTGCAGACCAGAAGAGCCTCCAGTGATCAATGCTTATATGTCAGTTTCTTATCACTGAATGAACCAAAGAAGATTGACGAGGCTATGGAAGATCCAAGCTGGGTGACTGCTATGCAAGAAGAGCTTCACCAGTTTGAAAGGAACAAGGTCTGGTATCTGGTTCCTTTCCCAGTTGGAAAGAAAGAACCAATTGGAACAAGATGGGTCTTCAGAAACAAAGTAGATGAAGATGGCCACGTAATCAGAAACAAGGCCAGACTGGTAGCACAAGGCTACTGCCAGTCAGATGTCGACTTTGATGAATCATTTGCTCCAGTGGCTAGACTTGAAGCGATCAGAATATTTTTAGCATTCGCTGCTCATCATCAGTTCAAGGTCTACCAGATGGATGTAAAGAGTGCTTTCTTGAATGGAAAGCTTGAAGAAGAAGTTTATGTCAGACAACCTCCAGGTTTCGTTGATGAAAAGCATCCACATTGGGTATATCGTCTGGACAAAGCGCTATATGGCCTCAGACAAGCCCCACGTGCCTGGTATGACACTCTGACTAAACATTTATTGAAAAATGGTTTTAAACGAGGTGCAATTGACAATACCTTATTTATTCTTCATGAACAAGGTAATCTGTTACTGGTACAAATTTATGTTGATGATATTATTTTTGGGTCTACTGATGAAAACATGTGCAAGAAATTTTCGAAAATAATGTCCACTGAATATGAAATGAGTTTGATGGGTGAATTAACATATTTTCTTGGACTCCAGATTAAACAAAACAAAGATGGCATCTTTATTAATCAGGAAAAATATGTTAGAGATCTTTTAAAGAAATATGATATGAACTCTTCACCATCTAAACCAACTCCAATTTCTGCACCACTGACACTGGACTCTGATCCAGATGGTAAACCAGTGAACACCACTGTCTATAGAGGCATGGTTGGTTCACTGATGTATTTAACTGCCAGTAGACCAGATATAATGTTTTCAACATGTTTATGTGCCAGATATCAGTCTAATCCAAAGGAATCTCATATGCTTGCTGTAAAGCGCATACTGAAGTACCTTAAAGGTGTCCCCAGTCTAGGTCTTTGGTATCCCAAAGGCTCAGGCATGGATCTAATGGGTTATTCAGATTCAGATCATGCAGGTTGTAAGATAGACAGGAAATCCACTACTGGTGGATGTCATTTCCTTGGTGGCAAACTGGTCAGTTGGACCAGTAAAAAGCAAACTTCAGTTTCATTGTCCACTGCTGAAGCTGAATACGTGTCTGCAGCCAGTTGTTGTGCTCAGATACTCTGGATGAAGAACCAGTTGCTTGATTATGGTATTAAGTATTCAAAGACTCCAATCTTTTGTGATAATACCAGTGCCATTGCTATCTCAAACAATCCAGTCATGCACTCCAAAACCAAGCACATTGATCTCAGGTATCACTTCATTCGTGATAATATTGTGAAAGGAAACATTGAACTCCATTTTATCCCCACTGACAAACAACTCGCTGACATTTTTACGAAACCACTGGATGTCAAAACATTTGAATATCTTGTTGGTGAGTTGGGAATGTTAAACCCTTAAATCTGGAACCTTAGTATTGAACGCCATTGTGTACTACTAAGGATCTTTGATTTAAAGATTCATAAATTTATTTCTGGATCAACATTCCAGGGGGAAGACTTTGAAAGATATATTTTTCTTAAAAAATGTTTAAAGTTCAAAGGGAATTTATTAATTTATTTTCTCACTGGACAAAATTTTCTTACTGGACGAATTGTCCAGAAAATATTACTGGTGCTTTGTAAATATGTCCCTCTCACTGGTAACTGGACAGGTTGAAGTGCATGTTTGAGGAGACTTTTGTCTTCTTGTAAATGTGTCCCTCTCATTTGTCTGTATTAGTTGACGTGCATGTTTGAAGTTACCAGTCTTTCAAAATGGTTTTCACTGGTACTTTACTGGAGTGTCCCTCCAGTGTACCATCAGTACATGCTTCACTGGACTAATCCACCAGTGATACTGGAGTGTCTAGTCAACCTTCAGATGGACTGAATTGAGTCACAATATTTTTTAAATACTTGGTCACTGTGCGTGCCACGTAAGCAAACTTTTTCAAAGATATTTATCTTATAAATCCTACGTGGCATGTAATTTTTCAAACGTGATGATGGTATTTTTACCTTGGGAAGATAAAAAGAACAAGTTGTTAGTTTTTGTGGGCGGTGAACCATCACACATTAATGTGTGATGTGATGTACTTAATGCGGATCTCAAAACACGATCAAAATTATATTTGATAATTTCAAATTAACCCGTTTGAAGTTCCACATTATCTCTCCTATATATACCCACTTTCACTTTCACTTTACATTTACTTCGAACATTTACTCCCAAATTCCTTCATTCAATTCCTTCATTCTCTTCATTCTTTTCCTATCATTAAATCTCTCATATTAACTGCAAATTCATTAATTTCTTCATAAACCCTAAATTTATTCAATTTCATCTTCATCTTTCAATCATAAATGGCACCCAAAAACCTTTTATCTGCCGAATATGCTCCGGTTGATAATGTTACTAAACCTAGACACATCACTCTTGAAGCAAAAGCTATTCGAATCAACATGAATAATTGGATGGCCAAACTTTCCAGTTCTCATCCTGCTCAATCTATCATTGGGAGATTGAATACTTTCTTTCTCTCATGCCCTCTGTATGGTGCATTAACCCTAAATCCAGGGAGAATGTACCATGATTATTTATGTGAATTCTGGTACTCCGCATTTTATAATGAAGAAACCTCATCAATTTCTTATACTCTTGGGGGAGGTACCAGATCTTTAGGTTTCTCGGTGAATTTACTCAGGTCAGTTTTACAGTTGAATTATCTTGACCAGAATGAGTTGCCCATCGAACTTCCCTCTGGCATAAATTACAGGGAAGTGTGCAGGTTGATGGGGCACACCGAAATACTTGATGACCATGGCCAGTTATTAAGAAAGGGGACTATTTATATGAGCAGACTGACAGACTCGTGGAGATTTTTCTTCACACACCTGGTTGAATGTCTGGGAGGTAGTTCTGGGGGTCTTGATCAGATAAATCAAACCCAGCTCCAGATTGCCTATTGTTTGTGGTTCGGAATAAGAGTAGATTTTGCTCAGATCTTATTCAATGATTTGGTGGATCGATTGAAAGCTAAAGGGAGAAAACCCCATGTTCCATTCATTCGTTTTCTTTCCCTTATGTTTAGAAGTGCCCTAGGAGACCAGTATGACTATGATACTACTCACTTTTCTGTGAGTGAGTTTATGAGGGACTTGAACAACCTTCAATCAAGAACTGGAGAGGTAGATATTCCTCCAGCAATGTTGGCTTTTCAAAGGGAACAAGTAGAGGCACCAGGTAGAGTACAAGTTGTTGAAAGTCCTGGTGATGACCAAGATGTTCAGGTTGTAGAGATGGTACAACCAATAAGGCAAGTTGCTCCAGAAGAAGGTGTGCAACCAGAAAATGTTGATCTCACCAGACGACCTAGATCTAGTAGGCGCCTGATGAGAGGTGGAGTCCAGGTAAACCCAGCAAGACAGGCTGGTGATGTCCACCACCACCACCACCACCACCACCACCACCACCACCACCACCACCACCACCACCACCACCACCACCACCACCACCACCACCACCACCACCACCACCACCACCACCACCACCACCACCACCACCACCACCACCACCACCACCACCACCACCACCACCACCACCACCACCACCACCACCACCACCACCACCACCACCACCACCACCACCACCACCACCACCACCACCACCACCACCACCACCACCACCACCACCACCACCACCACCACCACCACCACCACCACCACCACCACCACCACCACCACCACCACCACCACCACCACCACCACCACCACCACCACCACCACCACCACCACCACCACCACCACCACCACCACCACCACCACCACCACCACCACCACCACCACCACCACCACCACCACCACCACCACCACCACCACCACCACCACCACCACCACCACCACCACCACCACCACCACCACCACCACCACCACCACCACCACCACCACCACCACCACCACCACCACCACCACCACCACCACCACCACCACCACCACCACCACCACCACCACCACCACCACCACCACCACCACCACCACCACCACCACCACCACCACCACCACCACCACCACCACCACCACCACCACCACCACCACCACCACCACCACCACCACCACCACCACCACCACCACCACCACCACCACCACCACCACCACCACCACCACCACCACCACCACCACCACCACCACCACCACCACCACCACCACCACCACCACCACCACCACCACCACCACCACCACCACCACCACCACCACCACCACCACCACCACCACCACCACCACCACCACCACCACCACCACCACCACCACCACCACCACCACCACCACCACCACCACCACCACCACCACCACCACCACCACCACCACCACCACCACCACCACCACCACCACCACCACCACCACCACCACCACCACCACCACCACCACCACCACCACCACCACCACCACCACCACCACCACCACCACCACCACCACCACCACCACCACCACCACCACCACCACCACCACCACCACCACCACCACCACCACCACCACCACCACCACCACCACCACCACCACCACCACCACCACCACCACCACCACCACCACCACCACCACCACCACCACCACCACCACCACCACCACCACCACCACCACCACCACCACCACCACCACCACCACCACCACCACCACCACCACCACCACCACCACCACCACCACCACCACCACCACCACCACCACCACCACCACCACCACCACCACCACCACCACCACCACCACCACCACCACCACCACCACCACCACCACCACCACCACCACCACCACCACCACCACCACCACCACCACCACCACCACCACCACCACCACCACCACCACCACCACCACCACCACCACCACCACCACCACCACCACCACCACCACCACCACCACCACCACCACCACCACCACCACCACCACCACCACCACCACCACCACCACCACCACCACCACCACCACCACCACCACCACCACCACCACCACCACCACCACCACCACCACCACCACCACCACCACCACCACCACCACCACCACCACCACCACCACCACCACCACCACCACCACCACCACCACCACCACCACCACCACCACCACCACCACCACCACCACCACCACCACCACCACCACCACCTCCACCAGAAACAAACACCCCTCCAGAAACAGAAATGCCTCCACCTCCACCACCACACCACCACCACCACCACCACCACCACCTTCAATTTCACAATCAACTCCTTACTTCACCCCATTCATTCAAACTTCACAAACTCAACAACCTATCGAAACCCCAGTCAACCCCTCTGAACAAGGTGTGCCAGACTCTACAGTTATAGATGCTGAAACTGTTGAAACTGAAGAGGTCTGGGCACAAGTGCCAGTAATGGAGAGAATGACCTCTCATCTGGAACCACCCAGTGGTCTCTCCACTTCATCTTCAACCGAGGTCCAAGGCCTTCTTAGTAAGGTGGCGGACCTGGAGAGATCACTCCAGAGCTCTTCCCAGGTTATTTCTGATTTCAAATCCCTATTATCAAATAATTTAGCATCAGAAATGAACTTGTTTGCTGGGAATGAGAAGATGGTGTTTGAAAAGTTAGAAGAACTGGTACTGGCCACCAATCGCAATTCTGAAAACATTAAAGTGGCAGTCCAGGGTTTGGAAACAAGACTGGTAAGTTCTGTTCAGACTGCAGTGAAAGATGACTTAGTTCAACCACTGGCAGGTCTGAAAGAAGAGGTTGAGAAGCTAGTTACAAGGGTTGGTGCACTGGAGAGCAGGCCAACATTAGATCAGAATGATATTGTCAGCACCCTTAGTGATGAAATTGTTAGAAAATTTAGGGGTGATATGCTGAAAACAATCACTGATGATATCTCGGCTTCTGTTCTAAGAACCATTCAAGATAGCTTGTTGCCTGAAGTTGTTCAGATGGTAAACACTGAGTTGCCTAAGCACTTGCCAGAAGAAATTGAAAATATGAAGAAAGAAGTGCTGGCACTCAAGAAAGGTATGACTGATGCTATGCCAGAACAAGGAAGAACTTTTGGTTCTCTGGATAGGCATATGATGGAAGAAATATGGAATGATCTCAAGTCCAGGACTGATGATCATTCCAAGGGGGAAAAATCATCTGTTCCATCATCTGGTGACCAAGAAGGGTTAATAAGAAAGAAGAAGGAAGTTGTAAGGGCTGTTGCCACTGAAAGTGTTGTGCAAAGAAAACAAGTGACTGGTACTGATGCCAGTGAGCCCAGGTTTGAATCTTTTCCAGATATCCCAACAACTTTGAAATCTGTTAAGAGAAAAGGAAAAGAACAGGTATCTGAAGAAGAAGAACAAAATGTTGAACCAGATGTTGATGATGACACCTCGAAGAAACTGCAACAACAATGCATCATGATTGAAATTTTCAAGAAGAATCAAAAAGATGAACTGCTGGCCCATCATAGGGATATGGCAACAATGGGTACTCTGGACTCCTACAATGCTGGAAGGTTAGGCATTAACATTGAAGTGTTCAAAAGGATGAAGGAGGATCCCAGAGTTCATCAATGTCTAGATGCATTGGATGATGTTCATATACGCTCGTTCTACGCTGAAGAAGAACAGGTATATGATTCATTAATTTATGGTGTTACAATTCCAGAGTTGATAAGGCAGAGAAGGGAGGAACTGGTGAGCCTCCAGAGAAAAATAAGGAAAAACGCTGGTGCTCTAGAGTTAGAGTACAGAAAAAGATTGACTGGTCTGCCGAAGCTTACTGCCAAACAAATCAAGGCAATAAAGGATGCTGATGTGAGCACTTTCATTCCTCTGGATACCTCTCTGAGAATTAATCGCCAACAACTCCAGTCCACTGAAGGACAACAGAGTGGTGTATCCAAGGAAACTGAATATATGGTCCAGATGGCGAAGCAGAAGGCATCTTATGATCAAATGATGAATTTCAGGGCCAATGCTAGAAAAATTGTTGATGCTGAAATCAAGTTGGCTGAAAATCATCAAGGAATGACCAGATTCAATGTAAAGTTGACCAGGGAGGGTAACTTTACAGATGAAAGGAAAGATACATCAGTCCAAGCTTTTGGATGGACTGAACTGAAGGAGATTGGATTGACTTTTAAAGGTAAAACTGATTTATCTCCAGATGTTAAGGCCTTTATGAAGAGAATTGAGAAGGTCTGGAGAAGAATACAACAAATGGAAGCTGTGTTGGGTTTGAGACCACCAGTGTCTGTTCCATCATCTCCATCACCAAAGAGGAAGGCTACTGAAGATGCACCAGGGCAGTCATCAAAAAGAAGGGCCTGAATCTTTTATCATGTACTTATTGTAATTAATCGTTTGATGAAAGTTGTAACTATTTTCCAGTTGATGAAAGTAATATTAGTTGCAATTTTTAATTTCATATAAGTAAATGATCAGATTTAGTCTAAGTTAGAACTTAAAAGATGAAACTGAAAACACTCATGATCTATAAAGTGTTTTCCAGGCATACAAATTTGTATATCTATAAGCCTGAAAACACTTGCATTATTTCTAAACAAATAGGGGGAATTTGTTAGGTCCAGATTTACTGGACTCGCTCCAGACTCGACTACTGGAGCTTACTGAAGATCTGTCCAAAAACGTGTTCTACTGGACCTACTCCAGACTTGGAATCTGGAGTCCCTCTGAAGATTTGTCCAGAAATAATGGAAGACCAGTGAGCAAATACTTGTATAGGAATCTGGAGTATTCTCCAGATTATCTCACTGGACTTCACCCCAGTCCAGATCTACTCTACTGAAGACGTTCTCACTGAAGTCAAAGACTGAAGTAAGAATAAAGAAGACTGACAAATGGCGGAGTCCACTGGAAGTCTTACCAGATCTGAACACTGGAGGATTGTCAGTGTTCTAGACCTTACAAGTCTGAACACTGGAGGATTGTCAGTGTTCTAGACCTTACAAGTCTGAACACTGATATCGAGGATTTGACTTTAAGCCTTTACACACTTTCCAAAGAACAACCCACTTGTTCTTTACCAAAGTATACGTGTGTTAAGGTGGTTGGATAAAAGGATACACTTGCACTTGATGTGACTTTATCCTTATTCCTTATCCAATACATTTAATGTTCTTGTCGGATCATTAAATGTATGCAACCATATTTGTACGGCACAAAATTCACTGGTGAATTTTGTTGCCTATAAATACAAAGTCATTTCTTTGAGAAAATCACTTTTTAGCAAATTGGTGAACTTGCTTAAATACTCTCGATCTAAACAGTTATACTTCACAACTCTAAGTATATCGATCAAAGGAGTTTATTTAGCAAGTATAGATCACTTGTAATTCAAAGATTGTTTAGATACTTACATACGTGTAATATCTAGGTTCCGCAACGATCTTGTATTTTGTTTATTCTTCAATAAAGAAAATACACTTGAAAACTACATTTGTGTTCCACCATTTATTTACTTGTTTAAATATTGCTTAAGTCATTTATTACTTTGTTTATATTCTTGCATATTTATATTGAAGTAATACTAGTCCAAGTCTAGTTCATACTTGTCTTGTATTTTACACTCGTGGGTTAAACCATCGTGTGAGGGACTCTACAATATATATAAGAGATACTTTAAATAGTAGTATTTTAATTAATACAAAAATGTATTAATTATAAAATGAAGAGATACCTTAAATGGCAAGAAAAACCAGTATTGTACTTCACGTTGTGTCAAGTCATGAGGTTAGGGTCATGTAGTACCCAAACGTTGAACCAAGTTGCGTTAAATTGCGAACTATAATTCGCTCCGCTGGTGTACCCCGAAAAAGCCCAAGTTTCTTGAAATTTACTTTTAGTAATAAAATACTTTGGTTAAAAAGGGTATCAAGGATATATTACATCCAAAACAAGAAAACAAAAGTACGAAATAATTCATAGATTGTGAAATACGATTTATATAAAAACGGGATAGTTAAACATATAACTATACATTCATTTATACACCATTATTAGTATACAAAAGTATTTGATAAAAGTTGTAACTATTTTCCAGTTGATGAAAGTAATATTAGTTGCAATTTTTAATTTCATATAAGTAAATGATCAGATTTAGTCTAAGTTAGAACTTAAAAGATGAAACTGAAAACACTCATGATCTATAAAGTGTTTTCCAGGCATACAAATTTGTATATCTATAAGCCTGAAAAACTTCATGTATTTCTACAAAAGTCTCAACAATTGAATATTCGTATAAAAGCGATATTTAACGTATTTAAATGCAAATACATATCTTTGGAGTATAAAATAAGTTGACAAACATTTCAATACATAACATATAATCATAAGACAATAAACAGTAAGGGTTCATAGAAACACTTACAAGTTTGGAGAATTATAAATTTTAAGATCAAAGTAACTATATAAGAATGAACTTCGAAGAAGATCTTGAGAGAATCGACTATAACTTGGACTTGTAAACTTGAAGAATATGAAATAATCCTAACTCTATGTGGCCATTATTACTAGACATTGAGAAGTTCTTGAGAAAATTCCCGATAACAACGTCGTGTTTACAAATTGCAACCAACGAATTCAAGAAAACATTGGTTGAATTGAAAGCTTGGGATGGTGAATGGTTGTGAAAGATATGCTTGAACTTGAACAAATATAGATCTTGGAATGATAGAGATTGAGAAGAGAAGGTTTGATTATGTGAATTAGCAAGTTAGAATGTAGAATAAGGCTTGCTATTTATAGTAAAGATTTGAGAAATGAATGGTGAAATTGGTGGTGGTATAGCTTTAGGTGGTGGTGATGTAGGAGGGTGATTCATCACGTAGTTACTAGGGTGGTGATGTGGTGAATATGTGATGGAGGTGAAATAGTAAGTGTTCATGTGGCACTTCTTTTACCTAAGTAAGTTTTAAGCAAAATATCTATATATATATATATATAATATATATATATAGATATTTTATAAACTTATACATATATATATATACCAGATATTTTATAACTTATTACTAGTTTTATAAAGATTAATTAGCTAGTAAAGATGGTAGCATGTGATGGTGTAAGACATGGTGTAAAAAGTCTTGTAAAAACTAACTAGTTTCTTCCTTTCTAACCTCCTTACTATTCATTATAATTAATTAGACTTTTCGATTTTTCAAGTGTGTTATTTATGAATAAAAATCATATTAAAGTGTTAAAACACTAGATATTAGGTTTCCTTAAATCTTAAGTTCATACTTGTTAGAAATCCAAAAATAGTGATAAATTGTAATCTAGATTAGATGAATTTCTTGTTATTAATTCATAGATAGATGATTACTAAGGTTGAGGGGCTAATTGTGACAATTAGCATAATTGTAGAATTAGACTATAAATAGCCCTCTCATACCTTAGAGATCATAACAATTAGACAACAATTCCATAACAATTACACATATCTTTAATACCAGTGAATTGACACACAGTTACCTTTGATTCTCTCTCAAAACACACACAAACACCAAGAACACACACTATCCAAACCGCCATTGATGAATTGAATTCAGTGATAGAAATCGTGTTATAACAAGTGGTATCAGAGAGAAACATCAATCTGATGACGATCCATAACTGAATTCAATCACAAATTCAACAAAATCAAAATTATTCACAATTCTGTTCGTAATTTTTTACCTACTGTTCATCAAAATTCACACTTCAAATCACATAAAATCACAGTTATTTGTTCACCAATAGATTCGTGGTTATTGATAACATAATCCTGTCAAGTTTCAAGTTCCAATTCAATCTAAATCTCGAGATTGAATTTTGAGTTTTGGCGCGAATTTTGAGGGATTTGAATCTGTTGTGTTTTGTGCTGAATTTTGTTCATAAACTAGTTGCGGACATGAATTCAATCAGTTTGCAAGTGATTTCAAGTTCAAACTCATAGTAAATCGAAAGTTATTGAAGCTTTAAAAAGTTGTCAATGGAGTTTTTCTGGAAAACTGATACAATGAAGAAGATGAATACAAGACGATCTTCACCAAGATCGTTTCATACCCTCGAAACCCAAGACGATCTTCACCAAGATCGTTTCATTTCCTTGAATAATTTCAAACCAAAATCACTTTCATTTCAAGACCGTTTCATTTTCAAGATCATTTCATTTCAAGATCATTTTATTTCAAGATCATTTCATTTCAAGATCATTTTATTTCAAGACCGTTTCATTTTCAAGACCGTTTCATTTTCAAGATCGTTTCATTTCCAATAATTTCAAACCAAAATCACTTTCATTTCAAGACCTTTCATTTTCAAGACCGTTTCATCTTCAAGATCGTTTCATTTCCTTGAATAATTTCAAACCAAAATCACTTTCATTTCAAGACCGTTTCATTTTCAAGATCATTTCATTTCCTAGAAACATAAGACGATCTTCACCAAGATCGTTTCATACCCTCGAAACCCAAGACGATCTTCACCAAGATCGTTTCATTTCCTTGAATAATTTCAAACCAAAATCACTTTCATTTCAAGACCGTTTCATTTTCAAGACCGTTTCATTTTCAAGATCATTTCATTTCAAGATCATTGTCATTTCAAGACCGTTTCATTTTCAAGATCATTTCATTTCAAGATCATTGTCATTTCAAGACCGTTTCATTTTCAAGATCATTTCATTTCAAGACCGTTTCATTTTCAAGATCATTTCATTTCAAGACCGTTTCATTTTCAAGATCATTTCATTTCAAGATCATTTCATTTCAAGACCGTTTCATTTTCAAGATCATTTCATTTCAAGATCATTTTATTTCAAGATCGTTTCATTTTCAAGACCGTTTCATTTTCAAGATCATTTCATTTCAAGATCATTTTCATTTTCAAGACCGTTTCATTTCAAGATCGTTTCATTTCCTTGAATAATTTCAAACCAAAATCACTTTCATTTCAAGACCGTTTCATTTTCAAGATCATTTCATTTCCTAGAAACATAAGACGATCTTCACCAAGATCGTTTCATACCCTCGAAACCCAAGACGATCTTCACCAAGATCGTTTCATTTCCTTGAATAATTTCAAACCAAAATCACTTTCATTTCAAGACCGTTTCATTTTCAAGAGTTTCATTTTCAAGATCATTTCATTTCAAGATCATTGTCATTTCAAGACCGTTTCATTTTCAAGATCATTTCATTTCAAGACCGTTTCATTTTCAAGATCATTTCATTTCAAGATCATTGTCATTTTCAAGACCGTTTCATTTTCAAGATCATTTCATTTCAAGATCATTTCATTTCAAGATCATTTTCATTTTCAAGACCGTTTCATTTTCAAGATCATTTCATTTCAAGATCATTTCATTTCAAGATCATTTCATTTTCAAGACCGTTTCATTTTCAAGATCATTTCATTTCAAGATCATTGTCATTTCAAGACCGTTTCATTTTCAAGATCATTTCATTTCAAGATCATTGTCATTTCAAGACCGTTTCATTTTCAAGATCATTTCATTTCAAGATCATTTCATTTCAAGACATTTCATTTCAAGACCTTTCATTTCAAGATCATTTCATTTTCAAGATCATTTCATTTCAAGATCATTGTCATTTTAAGACCGTTTCATTTTCAAGATCATTTCATTTCAAGATCATTGTCATTTCAAGACCGTTTCATTTTCAAGATCGTTTCATTTCCTGTTATTTTCAAGATCGTTTCATTTTCTGTTCTAAATACAATTCAATTTTTCAAATCAAATCAATTTCAAAATGACTTCTCGTGAAGCATTGGCATTGGGTTCAGATACAAGACCTCCAGTTCTCTACCGTGGTTCCTATGGACTATGGAAGAAAAGATTTATGGACTATGATGGACTATGTGGAATGTCAAACAAATGGTCATATGATGAAAGATTCCATCCTTAATGGACTTGCCGTTCATCGCCATCCCACTACTGATGCAATAATTCTAACTCCTGATCTTTTGAATGCTGAACAAAAAGATCGATCAGCTGCAGATAACAGAGCTAGGTCATGCTTATACAAAGCTCTACCGGATGAAATCTATGGCTCTGTTGACTCTTATGATATGGCCAAGGAGATTTGGGATGAGGTGGCTAGACAGATGGAAGGAGCTGACGTGACTTCGACGATAAGATTGACCAATATTTTGACTGAGTTTGACAACTTCGCGAAATTGCCTAATGAAACTCTTGAAGCTGTCTACTACAGATTCTGCAATGTCATAAATGAGCTGAGGAAGAACAATGTCAAGAAAACAGAGATTGAGCTAAACATCAAATTCATCAAAGCTCTTGGTCCAGAATGGGAAGATTTTGGAACACAGATCAAGCAACATCAAAATCTAACCAAGTTCACCATTCATACTCTTTATGAATCTTTCAAACTCAATGAAAACCAAGTCCTAAACAAGGCTTCATCAAACAAAATGCCAGAAGTTGTATCTTCTGATCCTTTGGCATTGATAGTTGAGAAGAAGATTTCTGAAGCTCTTAACAGGCAAATGGTAGTTGTTTCTTCGTCTGATGAGGAGGGAGATGATCTGATGGCTACAAGAGATGGTGTTTCAGATGAACTATATCAAGCTCTTGCCGCGGTAACAAAGCATTTCAAGAGGAAATTTTACAAAGCGAGGCCAACAAACAACAATCTCCGCACTTCTTCTACAAGTGCATTTTCCAAGAAGGAACATTATCATCAAAGGAGTAATGAGCAAGGTGAAGCTAATGGATCAAGGTATGGTGAAAAGAAGGAAATCTATGAGAAACACATTGTTGAGAAGGGTAAGGCATCAGACAAAAAGTGCTACAATTGTGGAATTCCTGGACATTTTGCTGTTGATTGCAAACAACCTCGAAAGCGGAACTATGAGTATTACAAGCAGAAGATGCTGTTAGCCAAACAAGTCGAAGCAGGACATGCATTGCTAGCTGAAGATGACAAATGGCTGTTACTCACAGATGATGAAGATCAAGATCTCTCTGCTAATGTTTGCTATATGGCAAGGTTGGCCAAGAACAAAGACTTTAAAGAAGAAAGCACTGATGATGAATACCCAGATGATGAGGTAAATCTCGACTCTACTTTTTCTTTGATTAAGGACAAAGAGTCATGTAGATTAGCTTTATCAGATTTAACAACTCATATAAATTCTTTAGCCAACAAAAACAAAAAAAGAAGGAAATCTATGAGAAACACATTGTTGAGAAGGGTAAGGCATCAGACAAAAAGTGCTACAATTGTGGAATTCCTGGACATTTTGCTGTTGATTGCAAACAACCTCGAAAGCGGAACTATGAGTATTACAAGCAGAAGATGCTGTTAGCCAAACAAGTCGAAGCAGGACATGCATTGCTAGCTGAAGATGACAAATGGCTGTTACTCACAGATGATGAAGATCAAGATCTCTCTGCTAATGTTTGCTATATGGCAAGGTTGGCCAAGAACAAAGACTTTAAAGAAGAAAGCACTGATGATGAATACCCAGATGATGAGGTAAATCTCGACTCTACTTTTTCTTTGATTAAGGACAAAGAGTCATGTAGATTAGCTTTATCAGATTTAACAACTCATATCAATTCTTTAGCCAACAAAAACAAAAAGTTGAAAAATAGCATTTCATTTTCTAAAAGTGAATTTTCAAAACTTATTGAAGAACATTCAAAATTACTTTTTGAACATGAAGCTATTAAACAAGATTTTCAAGCTTACAAAGATAAGATGTTGGTTAAAGAATGTGAGTTGAATGTCTCTCCTGATTTTAAGTTATTACAAAAATGTCAAAATCTTGAAAAGACCATTCATGATCTTGAAAAGGCCAATCAAGATCTTGAAATCCAAAAGACCAATGAATGGCTTCGGGCAAATGCAAGACAAATGGATGTTGATATTCTTAATAAAAAACTCCAAGAAGCTAAACCAAACAATGTTGAATTCGAAAGGAAGATTTCTGATTTAAATCATAATTGTTTTCTAAAAGGCATTGAGATTGAGAATCTTGAAAAACAAGTTGAGGAATTTAAAAAGAATATACTTTTCTATCAAGAAAAGTTATATAAAGTTGAACAAAATCCTCTCTTGAATTTCACTGCCTATTTCAACAAGTCAAAAATTGACAAAACAGAATTTCTTCTAGGGTTGGGATTTGAGAATATCACACCATTGCAAAAAGCCAAAGAGGAAATTGAACCCTTGTATGATGAAAAATTCCTACGTCTTGGTATGATACAACAATTTATTCGTCCATTGGATGACGAATTTGAGACTGATGAAGTTGAGAGAATACCAAAACAAGAATTTTTGGTTAATTATGATGCAATAAATGATTCATACAAAACAAAAGAGTCTTCAATTTTCAAATTGGAAGAAATTGAATCAAATTTTCAAAACCAAGAATCTGTCTGTACTCCATCTAAACCAACTAAAATGTATTTTCCAACCACATTTTTGGAAAAACAAATAGAAGGTTTACAACAAAAGGTAGAATCTCAACAAAAAGTTATTGATCATCTCAAGTCTCAAAGTCCGAATTCAGAGGATAAATGTATTGTTGTTGATACTAAGAAAGTTTGTGAGATTGCTTCTACTCAAACTGACCAAAATGCTTTAGTAGACAATTCTACACAAACTACTTGTGATTCATCTACCAATACCTCTACCCAGACCTTGACTGATTTTCTTGGATGTACTTGTCAAAATCCTGCTACTTTTATAGCTGAGGATTATGTGCAATCTGATTTTTCTAATGAAGAACTTGCACATAGTTTAGTTTTGATATGGTACTTCTATAGGTTTTTCACATGCAACAATGTTGATGAGTTAGTTGTTCACCCTAAGCCTAGTGCTAGTATAGGTGTTGATACCTCTACTCAATTTTTTTGTGAAACCAAAGATGTGTCAGTTCAAGTTGACCTAATTTCCGAGACTAACCATGATGTGAAGTTGGACACCAAGATTCCTGATTTTTCAAAAGATTTCACGAAAGATGATTTTGATAAATTCATGGAGGGAGAATATGTTTTTGATTCAGAAACTGAGAAAAAGATTGAATCTACCAAAATCAAAGTAAAAACAAAAGTGGAATCTCAAAAACCATTGTCCAAAGCTCCAACTTCATATTACTCAAAGAAACGAGTTAAGACCAAACTCGTGAAGACTGAACCAAAGACCATTAAGTTAGAAACCTTTGTTGCTACCCCAGTGAAACATGTCAAAAAGGAACAAGCTGAAAACCCACACAGGACAAAGTACACCAAAGTGAAACTTCCGAAAGACTATCCTAATGCTTCTCAATCTAGCTCTCAATCTAGTTCTATACCTAAGGTGTCTAAGTCTAGCACAGTTTCGCTAACTAAGGATGCATCAAATGGTACAACTAGATATAAGGATAGATATGGATGGTTTTCTCATGATAAACCAAAGAAGCAAGAAGTTTCCTCACCTCCAAAAGATTCCAAAAAGATTAAAGTGTTTAAAACTTCTAGTTCTAATCTTCTTAAATTCAATTCAACAGGTGGAAAGAGCATAACTAGTGGTGCTAGATGGGTTGCTAATACTTTAGTACCTAAGTTCACTAGTAATCAAAAGGACGTTGAGAAAAAGAAGAAAAGAAAGAGGAGAAAGAATGTTAATAGGAGGAAGGGTGTTCATGTTAATCAAAACAATTGTTCTTTGTCAAATAATGTTGAAAATACCAAGGCAAGACCTTGTGAGCTTGTAAACAATCTTAATTCTCGTACTTGTGTATCTAATGTTAATGCTTGTAGACATGTTACTTTTAATTCTCATGTGAATGTTCGTACTTTTTATTCAAATGTGTTTGTTGATAATGTGCTTGTCAATGCTTATGTTGATTCAAAAACATGTTTGAATGCGAAACCTAAGTTATATACCCTGCCTGTTTTAACTAACCATAAAGGACCCGTCTTCAAGTGGGTACCTAAAAACGGTTAAATTTCTTTGATTGCAGGAAATAACCATCTGTGTTTGGATACTCGATTCCGGGTGTTCGAAGCACATGACTGGAAATAAATCTTTGCTCAAGAATTTTGTTGAAAGATTCATGGGAACAGTTCGCTTTGGAAACAACAATTTCGCTCCTATCTTAGGTTATGGAGACATTGAAAGAAATGGAATTATCATCAAGAAAGTTCACTATGTTGAAGGATTAAGTCACAACTTGTTCAGTGTTGGACAATTCTGTGATAACAATCTTCAAGTTCTGTTTCGAAAATCTCTTTGCAAAGTCCAAACTCTAGATGGAGTTGATATTCTTTGTGGTGACCGTGATGATAATCTCTTTACCGTCAATCTCGATAATAACCAACCAACCGATAATATTTGTCTCATTTCAAAGGCTGCTTCAAAGAATTCTTGGTTATGGCATAGAAGGCTGTCGCATCTGAACTTTCAAACCATCAATATTTTGGTCAACAAGCATCTTGTTAAAGGCTTACCTGACTATAAGTATGAAAGTGAACATGTTTGTCCTTCTTGTGCTGTTGGGAAGATTAAGAGAGCTTCTCATAAACCGAAGAAATCTCCAAATTCTTTAGCACCTCTTCATTTGCTTCACATGGATCTTTGTGGGCCGATGAAAGTACAAAGCCGAAATGGGAAGAAATACATCTTGGTTATTGTTGATGATTATTCAAGATATACTTGGGTCAAGTTCCTTGCATCCAAAGATGAAACAACTCAGATGTTGATAGATTTCATCACTAATACTCAAGTAAATCTTCAACTTCCAGTTCGTTACATCCGTTCGGATAATGGAACTGAGTTCAAGAATGCTGTTTTTGATGAATTCTGCAAATCCAAAGGTATTACTCATCAATTCTCAGCAGTTCGCACCCCACAACAAAACGGTGTTGTTGAAAGGAGAAATCGATCGCTGGTGGAAGCAGCAAGGACAATGCTTGCTTATTCCAAATTGCCATCCAATATGTGGGCTGAAGCTGTTGACACTGCATGTCACACTCAGAATCGGTCCATTATCAATCAGCGGTTCGAAAAGACTCCTTATGAGGTTATTAACAAACGCAAACCCAACATCAACTACTTTCATATATTTGGGTGTGTTTGTTATACTTTGAATGATCGGGAGAATCTTGGAAAGTTCGAGAAGAAAGGTGATGAAGGATATTTTGTTGGTTATTCCAAAACATATTGCCATCCAATATGTGGGCTGAAGCTGTTGACACTGCATGTCACACTCAGAATCGGTCCATTATCAATCAGCGGTTCGAAAAGACTCCTTATGAGGTTATTAACAAACGCAAACCCAACATCAACTACTTTCATATATTTGGGTGTGTTTGTTATACTTTGAATGATCGGGAGAATCTTGGAAAGTTCGAGAAGAAAGGTGATGAAGGATATTTTGTTGGTTATTCCAAAACATCAATTGCCTATCGAATCTATAACCGTCGAACCAACACAATTCAAGAAACAATGAATGTTTGGTTTGATGAGATGTCAGGCATGATTTTTGAGCAAGAAGGTTTGCTGCCAACAAGTAATGATCCAAGAACTTCAAGTACTTCTACAAGGAATTCTACCTTAGCTTCAAAATTCAAGAAGTTTCCAACTCCAACAAGTGATGAATTAGATATTCTTTTTGAAGAATTCTATAATTCAAAACCGATTCATGATCAAGAACCTCAAGTCATCGTTGAACCAATTCAAACCAATGAACCTCTTCATAACAACGATCCAGTTCCTGACAACATTCATGAATCTCATCAATTCTCAGCAGTTCGCACCCCACAACAAAACGGTGTTGTTGAAAGGAGAAATCGATCGCTGGTGGAAGCAGCAAGGACAATGCTTGCTTATTCCAAATTGCCATCCAATATGTGGGCTGAAGCTGTTGACACTGCATGTCACACTCAGAATCGGTCCATTATCAATCAGCGGTTCGAAAAGACTCCTTATGAGGTTATTAACAAACGCAAACCCAACATCAACTACTTTCATATATTTGGGTGTGTTTGTTATACTTTGAATGATCGGGAGAATCTTGGAAAGTTCGAGAAGAAAGGTGATGAAGGATATTTTGTTGGTTATTCCAAAACATCAATTGCCTATCGAATCTATAACCGTCGAACCAACACAATTCAAGAAACAATGAATGTTTGGTTTGATGAGATGTCAGGCATGATTTTTGAGCAAGAAGGTTTGCTGCCAACAAGTAATGATCCAAGAACTTCAAGTACTTCTACAAGGAATTCTACCTTAGCTTCAAAATTCAAGAAGTTTCCAACTCCAACAAGTGATGAATTAGATATTCTTTTTGAAGAATTCTATAATTCAAAACCGATTCATGATCAAGAACCTCAAGTCATCGTTGAACCAATTCAAACCAATGAACCTCTTCATAACAACGATCCAGTTCCTGACAACATTCATGAATCTTCATCAAGTTCTTCTGAGCAAGAATTCTTTTCTAATGATTCTTTTCCATCATCCTCTCCTGATAATGCTTCTCAAGTGAATGTTCAAGAACAACCTTCTCGAATTACTCAGACAACAAATCCGTTGAACACTCCAAATGTGTATGTACCACTTGACTTTGATCATCCAGCTTATGAGGAAAGAGTTATACCAAGTTATGATTCCATCTCTCAACAAAACTCAAGCTTTAATGATGGTGATGTTGATCTTCAACAACAAGATCCCCTTCCTCATGCTCACAAGTGGACACGTATGCAGAAAGACCATCCTACTGATCAAATAATTGGAGATCCACAAGCAGGAGTAACTACTCGTACCTCAGTAAATGAGTGTCTTGTTGCACTTTCTCTTAGCAACATCGAACCCAAAACCGTATCTGAAGCTCTTCGTGATCCAGAGTGGGTTAAGGCAATGCAAGATGAACTCGCGCAATTTGAAAGACTGAAGGTATGGAGATTAGTTCCAAATCCTAGAAAAGATGATCCAATAGGAACAAAGTGGATATTCAAAAACAAAAAGGATGAGAATGGAGTGGTAGTAAGGAATAAAGCTCGACTTGTTGCAAAGGGTTATTGCCAACAACCTGGTGTTGACTTCGACGAAACTTTTGCTCCAGTAGCAAGAATGGAGGCCATTCGGATATTCTTAGCTTATGCCGCATTCAGAAACTTTACTGTGTTTCAAATGGATGTGAAGACTGCTTTCTTGAATGGTGACCTCAAAGAAGAAGTTTACGTTGATCAACCAGAAGGTTTTGTTGATCCTCAAAGGCCAAACCATGTCTACAGGTTAGACAAGGCTCTCTACGGTCTTAAGCAAGCACCCCGAGCATGGTATGATTCTTTAACTACTTTCTTACTAAGAGGTGGCTTTACCAAAGGCACAATTGACCCTACCTTGTTCATTCGCAAACAAGGTAAGCACGTTCTACTTGTTCAAATATATGTTGATGACATTATATTTGGGTCGACCAGTCAAACATTTTGCTGAAACGTTTTAATTGCCTCCAACTTGTTGTTGTAAGATGCGAAGGATTGAACGCCTTTGTGTACTCCCTTGTTATCTCATCTTGAACAATTGATTGGATTTTCATTTTGCTTAAACGTTTTAATTGCCTCCAACTTGTTGTTGTAAGATGCGAAGGATTGAACGCCTTTGTGTACTCCCTTGTTATCTCATCTTGAACAATTGATTGGATTTTCATTTTGCTTAAACGTTTTAATTGCCTCCAACTTGTTGTTGTAAGATGCGAAGGATTGAACGCCTTTGTGTACTCCCTTGTTATCTCATCTTGAACAATTGATTGGATTTTCATTTTGCTTAAACGTTTTAATTGCCTCCAACTTGTTGTTGTAAGATGCGAAGGATTGAACGCCTTTGTGTACTCCCTTGTTATCTCATCTTGAACAATTGATTGGATTTTCATTTTGCTTAAACGTTTTAATTGCCTCCAACTTGTTGTTGTAAGATGCGAAGGATTGAACGCCTTTGTGTACTCCCTTGTTATCTCATCTTGAACAATTGATTGGATTTTCATTTTGCTTAAACGTTTTAATTGCCTCCAACTTGTTGTTGTAAGATGCGAAGGATTGAACGCCTTTGTGTACTCCCTTGTTATCTCATCTTGAACAATTGATTGGATTTTCATTTTGCTTAAACGTTTTAATTGCCTCCAACTTGTTGTTGTAAGATGCGAAGGATTGAACGCCTTTGTGTACTCCCTTGTTATCTCATCTTGAACAATTGATTGGATTTTCATTTTGCTTAAACGTTTTAATTGCCTCCAACTTGTTGTTGTAAGATGCGAAGGATTGAACGCCTTTGTGTACTCCCTTGTTATCTCATCTTGAACAATTGATTGGATTTTCATTTTGCTTAAACGTTTTAATTGCCTCCAACTTGTTGTTGTAAGATGCGAAGGATTGAACGCCTTTGTGTACTCCCTTGTTATCTCATCTTGAACAATTGATTGGATTTTCATTTTGCTTAAACGTTTTAATTGCCTCCAACTTGTTGTTGTAAGATGCGAAGGATTGAACGCCTTTGTGTACTCCCTTGTTTCTCATCTTGAACAATTGATTGGATTTTCATTTTGCTTAAACGTTTTAATTGCCTCCAACTTGTTGTTGTAAGATGCGAAGGATTGAACGCCTTTGTGTACTCCCTTGTTATCTCATCTTGAACAATTGATTGGATTTTCATTTTGCTTAAACGTTTTAATTGCCTCCAACTTGTTGTTGTAAGATGCGAAGGATTGAACGCCTTTGTGTACTCCCTTGTTTCTCATCTTGAACAATTGATTGGATTTTCATTTTGCTTAAACGTTTTAATTGCCTCCAACTTGTTGTTGTAAGATGCGAAGGATTGAACGCCTTTGTGTACTCCCTTGTTATCTCATCTTGAACAATTGATTGGATTTTCATTTTGCTTAAACGTTTTAATTGCCTCCAACTTGTTGTTGTAAGATGCGAAGGATTGAACGCCTTTGTGTACTCCCTTGTTATCTCATCTTGAACAATTGATTGGATTTTCATTTTGCTTAAACGTTTTAATTGCCTCCAACTTGTTGTTGTAAGATGCGAAGGATTGAACGCCTTTGTGTACTCCCTTGTTATCTCATCTTGAACAATTGATTGGATTTTCATTTTGCTTAAACGTTTTAATTGCCTCCAACTTGTTGTTGTAAGATGCGAAGGATTGAACGCCTTTGTGTACTCCCTTGTTATCTCATCTTGAACAATTGATTGGATTTTCATTTTGCTTAAACGTTTTAATTGCCTCCAACTTGTTGTTGTAAGATGCGAAGGATTGAACGCCTTTGTGTACTCCCTTGTTATCTCATCTTGAACAATTGATTGGATTTTCATTTTGCTTAAACGTTTTAATTGCCTCCAACTTGTTGTTGTAAGATGCGAAGGATTGAACGCCTTTGTGTACTCCCTAGCTGTCTTACTATCAACATTGTTGTTGAAGCAAAACTTTATGTTTTTCACAACAAAGATTTTACTTCTTTTGATCTCACAAAACCAATTTTTGCTCCACCTTTCTATGAAAATTTTTGATCTATTCTTGCATAGATTAAGGAGGAGTTTGTGATTTCAACAACCTTCAAAACTTCAAATGTGTTTCAAATATTTTTTCATGCACACATTTGATGTTTTTCCAATGATTTTCAATCAAATGGAGTTCGGTGATTAGTTTGCACATGAGTGATAAGTATTTCTCAAAATTTACTCCATGAATTTCATCATCGCCGATGAATTCTAACCCCGGAGTATTCACTTCTTTCATTAGATAGTGAGGGTATTTTGAGTGTTGTTGTTTACGTGCAACTAGGATGGAGGGAGTAAAGTCGAAAAGTGAGAGGTTACGGTGAAATGATGATGTGAGAAAGGGCTAAAAGAAACAAAAGCCCTCCCTAAATTCTCAAAAAACCGGGTAAACACGTTTCTATCGGATTTCATTTGTTGATTTCTCAATATTGAAGAAGTCTTCATGGACCCAGTGAAGCAATGCACATCTTTTCCTAACCACTCAAGTGTTTCTTAACAAATACTTGTTTCATTTCTCACGGAGATTTCCACATTTCTATTGACTCTTCATTTGGAAGATGTTGATATTGAAAAAGGGCGACATTCTGCTCCAGTCCCCGACTTCATTTTGATCACGATGTGTCTAGAGCTATCTTGTTTGGTCATTAATTTGATCATCATTCATTTGTATTAGAACACATTCGAGTCATATCTTTGTGATATAGCCGGAACATTCGTAGTGATATCTAATTGATATTCCACGATGATCGAATGGAAATCCTACCAATGCTAACATCTTTTCCAACGTTGAACGTAGGTCTCATGATTACATTTATGTGATTATTGAGTTACCAAGAAGTCTAAGTGACCTCGGTTTTCCCTAAAAAGTCTTTAAGGATAAAATTGTGGTTATCAAATGCTTCGGTAGTGTTAATTGGGTTTAGGTTATCAAAGTTTGTGTAGAGGAGGAGAAAATATTATGATTGATTCACTAATTGATAAGGAAACAAGGAGAAAAGTTTATGTTTGGTTGTTTTAATTGGGTTTAGGCTTATCAAAGTTTGTGTATAGGGGGAGAAAATATTATGATTGATTCACTAATTGATAAGGAAACAAGGAGAAAAGTTTATGTTTGGTTGTTTTAATTGGGTTTAGGCTTATCAAAGTTTGTGTATAGGGGGAGAAAATATTATGATTGATTCACTAATTGATAAGGAAACAAGGAGAAAAGTTTATGTTTGGTTGTTTTAATTGGGTTTAGGCTTATCAAAGTTTGTGTATAGGGGGAGAAAATATTATGATTGATTCACTAATTGATAAGGAAACAAGGAGAAAAGTTTATGTTTGGTTGTTTTAATTGGGTTTAGGCTTATCAAAGTTTGTGTATAGGGGGAGAAAATATTATGATTGATTCACTAATTGATAAGGAAACAAGGAGAAAAGTTTATGTTTGGTTGTTTTAATTGGGTTTAGGCTTATCAAAGTTTGTGTATAGGGGGAGAAAATATTATGATTGATTCACTAATTGATAAGGAAACAAGGAGAAAAGTTTATGTTTGGTTGTTTTAATTGGGTTTAGGCTTATCAAAGTTTGTGTATAGGGGGAGAAAATATTATGATTGATTCACTAATTGATAAGGAAACAAGGAGAAAAGTTTATGTTTGGTTGTTTTAATTGGGTTTAGGCTTATCAAAGTTTGTGTATAGGGGGAGAAAATATTATGATTGATTCACTAATTGATAAGGAAACAAGGAGAAAAGTTTATGTTTGGTTGTTTTAATTGGGTTTAGGCTTATCAAAGTTTGTGTATAGGGGGAGAAAATATTATGATTGATTCACTAATTGATAAGGAAACAAGGAGAAAAGTTTATGTTTGGTTGTTTTAATTGGGTTTAGGCTTATCAAAGTTTGTGTATAGGGGGAGAAAATATTATGATTGATTCACTAATTGATAAGGAAACAAGGAGAAAAGTTTATGTTTGGTTGTTTTAATTGGGTTTAGGCTTATCAAAGTTTGTGTATAGGGGGAGAAAATATTATGATTGATTCACTAATTGATAAGGAAACAAGGAGAAAAGTTTATGTTTGGTTGTTTTAATTGGGTTTAGGCTTATCAAAGTTTGTGTATAGGGGGAGAAAATATTATGATTGATTCACTAATTGATAAGGAAACAAGGAGAAAAGTTTATGTTTGGTTGTTTTAATTGGGTTTAGGCTTATCAAAGTTTGTGTATAGGGGGAGAAAATTATTCATGATGTGACAATAGTTTCAGATTTTCACTAGACTTTAGGTGATTGAAATTTTGATTTTAAAAAGGGGGAATCTGAATTGACGTCAAAGATAAGAATGAAACTGAAGATGAAAAGATTCTTCACTCAAGATGCTCTAAAATGTTTATAATCATGGATTGAGGGGGAGCATGATTACTTCGGAAGAATTTCATCCAAATCTCATTCAATTGCTTACTCTCCAAAGTGTTCGAATTGATATGACAAAGATCAAAGCTTCAAAAAGGATCAGAGATTGGTTAGAAGATTCAAGTCAAAGAAGTAAAAGCTTTAAAAGAGTCTTCATCAAACACACTTCATTCAAAGATCTTCAAGTCATACAACAACATTTTGTTCAAGAAACTCCAATGCATACATAAAGGGGGAGAGTTCATTTTCATGAAACTTCATTCCAAGAAGATGAAATTCATTCAAGAATTAAAACTGAAGAATTGAAAAGATGAATTTCACTCAAGATGCTTCAAAAGTTCAAAGATGCTCTAAAATGTTTATAATCATGGATTGAGGGGGAGCATGATTACTTCGGAAGAATTTCATCCAAATCTCATTCAATTGCTTACTCTCCAAAGTGTTCGAATTGATATGACAAAGATCAAAGCTTCAAAAAGGATCAGAGATTGGTTAGAAGATTCAAGTCACACATATTTGTTCGACTTCATTATACTCTTCATTCAAGACTCACACGCATTCATTATTCTCTGTTCTAAAAGAACATTGAGAATCCTCACATGATTTAACTTCAAAAAGTTCAAGACCAAGATCAAGACTGAATCAAGTTCTCCAAAGACAAAAGAGAAAGCTTTGAAGACTTGTTTCAACACCTCAATTGTCTTCACCACCGGGCTCATCAAATTCATTCCTACAAGACAATATAACACGTACTTCATTACAATGTATCACTAAGGGGGAGAATGTTAGAAATCCAAAAATAGTGATAAATTGTAATCTAGATTAGATGAATTTCTTGTTATTAATTCATAGATAGATGATTACTAAGGTTGAGGGGCTAATTGTGACAATTAGCATAATTGTAGAATTAGACTATAAATAGCTCTCTCATACCTTAGAGATCATAACAATTAGACAACAATTCCATAACAATTACACATATCTTTAATACCAGTGAATTGACACACAGTTACCTTTGATTCTCTCTCAAAACACACACAAACACCAAGAACACACACTATCCAAACCGCCATTGATGAATTGAATTCAGTGATAGAAATCGTGTTATAACAATACTAGAAAGGCTCACGCGAAAAATAAACGTTTTATGATTTCTCATGAATTTTGAACTTTTTATTTCTCTATTTGCTCATTATCAAGGTTTTTAAACTTGTTAAGATAGTTCATTTAGTAGATTGATTAGTCACATAATCAATAAGATGCTTAAAACATACTCATACACTTTATAATGCCCTTACTTAGCTTAAATTGCCCTAATTAGCATAAACGAATCCTAATTACATATAATTAGGTTTAATCAATAGAGTGAAATTTTGACGGATGTCACATATTCGAGTCGTTTTAGGTCTTATAAAGAAATATCGACAAATTTTGCTTTTCAAATATTATAAGCGCCGATGTAGTGTGTTGATAAGGATGTTTATTAGGATACTTATTTAGTTAGGTTTTAGGTAAAATAAAACAAGTATTAAAGTAAAACAAATAAAACAATAAGTTTTCCTTCACTGAAAATCACCATGCATCATGAAAATCATCATGCATCAATTGTCTCGTGAATCTTCGTGCATCAATTTAACCATGATCTAAGGGTCAAGATCTTGTCCTATTTGTTTTACTTTAATACTTGTTTTACAATACCCAACCCCTATTTAGTTATTGGGCCTAAAAAAGTGAAGTAATGGATTCATGGGAGGCAAAAGTAACTTTATGTTGTATGTGTTACGAAGTTGAAGTATATATAGATCGCTTGAGAGGGTGTATTTTGATTCTAAGCAAAATATAGGGTTGACTGGGTCGTGAATAGGCCGGGCCAAATGGCTAAAAAGAGGTTCTGCGTCACTTATGAATGAGACACAAAATTGAACAACGTGGTCGAATTATACATGAGGGAAACAATCTTGCCGTAGATAGATGGAACAACGCCACCGCATACAATGTCAAAGTGATAACACTTTATAAAACATAGTGACTAAATGGCGAATCTTGGTTTATACTGTGAGGGTTAATGATAAAAATAGTTCAATGTTGTGAGTCAGTATATTGATGATATACATCACCACATGTTATTGAGTTTCAACAATGGCGGATCTAGGACTCCGTCATTGGGTATGCACTTTTCGGGAAAAAATTTTTGATTGTTATATGATTTCGACTCGGGTATTTTTGTTGGGTTTTAGTAGGGTTTGAATGAATATCGAACCAACACAAATTAGAGTTTGTTCATGTTTGTTCGTTTAATTTAACGAATGGTTCACGAACAAATAACCAAACACGCAACCGTGATCATGTTATTCATTTGTGTTTACAAACTAAAGCAAACAAACGTCGAACACAAACACATGAAAAAAATTTTCTAAACATTACAGTATATACAAATTATCAAAAAAAGTTTAAATGTTGATCTAAAAGTTCATTAAGCATAATCAAAATAAATCCTAAATCAAAACAAATCATAGAACATATTAATATTTCTCATTTTTATATATCTTTAACCGTAATAGGAGATAATGAGATACATATAAATTGCGTGATTAGAATGAAAGAATAGTAACTACATAGTCATTTAGTTGGTGCAAAACTAAGGGTTAACACACAATTTCTCACTTTCTATTGGCTACTACATAACAAGAGAAGAAATCAATGATGAGTTGGTGTAGTGGTTTGGAATTCCTTTGGTGGCCTATAGGTCTCAGGTTCGAATCTCCATTCCACCAACTTTGAGATATAGGTAGTCCTTCTATGAGGGCTTGGCTTGGGTATACCCAAGTTCAAGTCTGAGGGGGCAGGGTTTACCCCTATTAATCGTCGTGCTTTCGAGCGGATTAGTAGGGGGTTTTCCCCCATTGGGTATTTGAAATAGGCATTTCTACTTCGAGGGAGCTCTCTAGCGCGGACCCGGTTAAGACAACGTATGCTAGACCTCTCGCTGTCAAATTGCAACACGAAGTTTCAAGCGAAATTCACCTTTCAAAAAAAAAACATAACAAGAGAAGAAAGAATCAAAGATAACAAATGGGTATGCACTGACTTTTTGCAGACTATGCACTCAACATATTAAAAAAAAAACATAACAAGAGAAGAAAGAATCAAAGATAACAAATGGGTATGCACTGACTTTTTGCAGACTATGCACTCAACATATTAATTTATGATATTATCAGTTTTCTACACTTTTAACATGGCTAATAATTCTCAAAGGATATGCAATTGCATACCCTAATATACACGTACGTCCGCCACTGAGTTTCAATATGATGGGTTAAAGATGGTCTTATGGTCGGTTTCATGGAGCCATAATGTCGGATCTCGGTTTTATACTGATGGACCCTTTGGTAACCTGATCCAATCCGGACAGTTAAAAACATGTTTTTATTATAACTACAAGATAAAAGTATTTGTAATAGATAAACTTTGATCTTAACATCATCGAATTTAATAAAATTTTAAACATAACAATCATTTGAAAGATTCAAAACACCGGTACATATTGTATATTTGAAACTTTTGGGTAATTTGGATTAATAAACATATAAAAGTGGTTTTCAAATAAACTAAAAATCGAGAATTTTAAGATGCAATGAGCAACTACTAATAAAAGAACCATACATGCAGATTGCGATCATGCGAGTCAAAAATATGTAAGAAAAAATAATACATAAAAATTGAATGGGAAAATTGGAAAGAAAGAAAAGGAAAATAAAAAAAAATAATTAGAAATACCTTTTATAATATGACATCATCTTTTCTAAAAAAAAATGTGTATAAAATATATCTAGCTTGTCACATCAATTTTTTTTTTAATTATCTTTTAAAAACAATTCTCTTTTATAATAGATATAGGGATTGTGTTGATATATTCTTTTAATTACAGTAAAAAAGTAGAGTCACAAAACTAAAAAACTTGAGGTAAACAACAATACCATATTATTTTCATATAGAGTTTTTAATATGTGATCTAAGGGAACACATAAGAGTGCATTTTATGTACATTTAAAATTAAAAAACGTAGCAAGATTCTTTTTGAAAATGGAAATTCTCAATTCCTGAAAAGAATCTTGTTACCTTTTTTCAATTCTTGATTATTTTTTTTTTACTTTATTAATTTTCAAGTTGTATTAAAATGCCTACATGACAATATAAGATCAAGGGCGTGTTTGGCACAAGCGTTTCAAAAAGCTTTTAAGGAGCTTTAGCTTTTAATTTCTTATTTTATCAAAAGATTTAATTTGATACAAAAAGCCCATAAATCAAACCCTACTTTAACAAACGTTAAAAAATTAGCTAGAGCTTTTAATACCTAAAATTACATATATCCCCAAATCTTTAATCACGTTCCCCTGTTTCATTAAAATATCCCTATATCCTTTGCAACATATGACTACTTCGAAGTAAATCAGACGTAGCCCTTCTTGCTGTTCAAACGTAGCCCTATTCTTCTCTCAAGTATTGTTCATCTTGTGGTAAGTGCTTCTAATATCATTGATATTATTTATTTTTTTGAGTATCTTTTTACAAATCTGTTCTTGCTTGACATACAACTGTGTTTGTGTACATGACTAATTAAATGGTAATCAGATGGGTATAACACATGTGATTGTTTCATGCTTTAACAATTAAACAATATTAATATAAATTAAAGCATTGGTTACACCTCTTGGTTGTAAAGCGTTGATTCACCTCTTTGTTCAAAAAAGTCTAGAATTATTTGATACATTGTTTTTAATGCTTAGTTTTTAGCATTTTATCTATATCAGTGTCTCATTTTGTTACTTTGTTTGATGAATTTCAACTTGTTGCTTTAGTAACAGCAGTTAACCTTTTGTTTGATTTTCTTTATATAATGTTTAATTTATTCGTAATAGTTATTATGGCAACATTTGCATTGCATAACTATATTCGTAATAGTTCTCAAGAAGACGTGATGTTTACAATGATGGAACAACGTCCAAATTACATTCATGATGTTTGCATTTGATTTTGACTGATTTTTGCATTTTTTTTTAACTTATATATGGTGATATTTTATTGTTATAATATTTTGTCCTTTTTGGTCATTTCATACTTTTAAGCTCTAGCTAGTTACAGTCATCATAACAAATATCTCTAAAAAATAAAAGTTCCTGCTAACAGCTTTGATGAAAAGCTACAACCTACAACTTTAACTAAAAGCTACAGCTTACAGTTACAGCTAACTTTGCTAAACATACCCTATATATGAGATGTAAGTAGGTTTTGGGTAGAAAATGGTCTAAATAATCGTTGTGATTCTGGATTAAGGAAATTAACTCTGTATAACTCGAGAGATATCGAGAATGAAGCGACGCAACACCACAAATCAAATTGTGTCACCCACTATCTCTTATCTCTTTACAATCACTATTCCATCTAGTATCGAAACCATAGGAATCCACAACTTTGCCTCTTATTTAGTTATTTCTAATCTAATTCAACTATCTACGTTAATAATCAACCAAAAGCAACATAATTAATCAGTTACACTAATCATGTTTAGCCCCCAATAATTCCATTATCATACTTCATTATTGCCTTAACCTTAAATAAACCATATGATTTTACCTGAAACAGTATTAAATACTAAAAAGAGTAAATTACACTTTTCGTCCTTGAAGTTGGCACGTTTTTCACTTTTCATCCCTAAAGTTTAAAAATTACAATTTTGACCTTAAAGTTGGCCAATTTTTTCAATAATCGTCCTTTGGCCAGACGACGTTAGTTTTTGGCCGTTAACGTAGGCACGTGCTAAACACGTGAGGAACTTCAGGGACGAAAAGTGAAAAATTAAGCTACTTGAGGGACGAAAAATGAAAATCATACAAATAAATTTATTCTTCCATTCTTTCTTTTCCGATCATCTTTTCCGATGGAATTTTCCCACTAGACATTTATTTTCCGATGATACTTAATAAAAACTCGACTTTCAATCCAAATCTAAACAACCAAATCTGGATTTTTTGTTGATTTTATAATTCATTTTTTTAATCATACGGATCATCTATATATATAACTTATGATGTATGTATGTATGTATAGATAATTGATGCGCTCTGTTTTATTAGGTATCATCGGAAAATAAATGTGTAGTCGAAAATTCAATCGGAAAAGATGATCGGAGAAGATGATCGGAAAAGAAAGAATAGAAGAATAAATTTATTTGTATGATTTTCATTTTTCGTCCCTCAAGTAGCTTAATTTTTCACTTTTCGTCCCTGAAGTTCCTCACGTGTTTAGCACGTGCGTACGTTAACGGCCAAAAACTAACGTCGTCTGGCCAAAGGACGATTATTGAAAAAATTGGCCAACTTTAAGGTCAAAATTGTAATTTTTAAACTTTAGGGATGAAAAGTGAAAAATGTACCAACTTCATGGACAAAAAATGTAATTTACTCTACTAAAAATAATTACTAAATTCTTGAAAGAGACTGGCTTCATGTTTGACCACAGCCAACAAATGGCAGTTGAATCTTGTGGCGTGTGAGTTCAATTTCACAAAAGTATATCCTCATTGTACAACTATGAATGCATATATTACAACTTCAAAACGTCAGTACTTCTTAACCTTTTCAGCTACTGGACCCCACCCACCCTCACATTCCAGTATTCCACCACCCCCACCATACACTATAAAACACACACACACATACACTTAAACGAAATTTAATTATTTTAATTATCATTTTTATTTTTGTTACTTTACACTTAAGACTAGTCATTGAACCGTGTGCAAACACGGGCTAAAAATATAAAAATATATAAAAAAATATTTTATTAAGTTATAAGAGGAGAAATCAAACACGGGTGAAAGTGGAGAGTTTCTTGAAAATGTTTCTAAGTATAAAATATATCAAACCTTTTTATGATACTTTTAGTACATATAATTTAATGAAATGTAAACAGTTATATTTAAAATTTACATATTACTCCGTGTTAAAATATGTTACCTAAGATGAGAAATAACCCAAATTATCTCATTAACCGAAATTAACTCATTTCCAAGTTTTTCAGTGGTATTAACTTTTCTTATTCTTTCACCTACTCAGTTTACACACTTTCATATATATTAGTCTTGATAGCTACCTTATATTAAGAAGGGAACTAACATGCATAGTTTGGCATAGTTAATACTGAAATTAACTTTACACTTAAGATTCCTTTCAATTCAATTTCAATATCTCACTATCACCACCAGATGGCAATTGATTTTAAGAATAATATTGAAATCCTGATTCCTGTGAATCAGAATCAGAACTGGAATCGAATGGATTCCGGTTCTGAATCCGCGTTTTTCGGATCGTGGAGTTCGACTTCTTCGTCTTCGTTTCTAACAACGTCGTTTGGATCAGAACTTGATTCAAACGAGACGGATCGAAACGAAGGCGATGAAGAAGAAAAAGAAGAAGTTGAAGATGATGATAATGATGAGTTTATTGCTCTGTTAACTAGACAAATGGCGGATTACATGCTTGAAGAAGAAGAAGAAGATAACGGCGGAGTTATTATCCCGGTTTCTAAGAATAGCGGTTTTCCAAAACCTAACTTCCAGGTTTTTCGGAATTACTAGCTTTATTTTGAATTTTGAATTTGAATTCAGTAAAAAAAAAAATCTGAAATTATTAACTTATATATAATTATATGTATATCTGTGTGTATATATAGGAAGCTATTGAAAATCAAAAAAATCAGAAGCAAACTCGCCGTAGCTATGCAGATACAGTGAAGAAATCGATCGTCGGATTTCCGTCGGAGCAATCAAATACTGGAGATAAACAGTTGCCACCTCCAATTCAGGTATAAATTCGCGCGTATATTTATATATACATACATATACATATAGATAATACATATAAATATAAGTGTATGTATCTACACATACGAATATGTGTGTGTATCTGTATTATTGAGTTGTAAATAAACAGTTTCAACCGTCAATTGAAGTATATATATATACATACATATATTTATCAATTTCAATTAAGTTATGATTGTTTCTTTGTTATATAGATTTCATATGTACATGTATAATTATAGGACTCTCTGTGTGTGTGTATATATATATACAGATATATGTATAACTATATATATGGATGATGATTTGTGTGTGTAGATGTATAAGGTGGAAGATCAACCGCGAGTAACTGGAATACAGAGTGGTGGTGGTGGTGGTGGTGGTGGTGGTGGTGGTGGTTTGGGAAGGAAGGGGAAGATGAGTGAGTCGACTCAGCCGCAGCAGCAGCACGTGAGACATCATCATCGTCACGTGAGAGGTAACAAGGACTATGTGAATGGTGGAAAGGGAGGGTTCTGTAATGGTGGATTGGGGTCAGTGGCGGTTGGGTCGGGTATGAGAGCTATATTTTTAGGCGGGTCGGGTTCAAGAAATGTGACAGGTGGGACCGGTGTTTTCTTGCCTCGTTCAGCTACAGACGCAACTGATCATAGCCGCAAAAAGACTGGTGCGTACGTCACCTCCCTTGATATTTAACTTTTTTTTTAATTATCACTACTTGCGTAATTTAATTAGAATACATAATTGATTACACTTTGCGAATAATTGCTATAACACCATCTCATTTTAAAAAATGACCAACGAAATCGTCGGTGCGAAGTCGTGATATTACCATGATAATTTGAAATCTCGAAATTTCATTACGATATCACGATATTAATTTGAAGTCGTGATATTACGATATCGTTTTGATTTTATTATAAAAAGATATTAACGATACAGCTTGTTGTCTGTTTGACTTTTATTTACATGTATATATTTTACTAGTAGTTTTTTTTTTTAACAGCAAACTTTAAACTATTACTACAATATTACCCTATTTAAATATTTTACTAGTAGTATTTAGTATGATAGGATAAAACATTTTAAAATCACAATGAAATTTTAAAATAACATAAAGATTTTGTTTGTCAAATCGTAAAAATATCGGTTAAAATTATGCTTTTTAAATCGATGTCGAGTCACCCTAAGTTAATTAATTTGAATTAATTAATTATGTTTTTAAATGATTTCGAGTCACCCTAAGTTATTTGGTTATCCGACCAAATATGAAAATATTTTAGAATAATAATAATAATATGTTATTGGTCTTGCTAAGTATTGTTATACGTCAAAAGATAATGAAACATTTCCTTTAGAATGAGAATATATTTAAGTTTTCAGTATGAAAGAGGATATGTGTTACGTGACGTCAAATGTTTGAGTTGTTTGAGACGAAATATATATCTATACTATATTTATATGTAACATTTGTTTTGGAGTATGTTTGATATTTGAATTTTGATGTGATGTAATCATTTTATGATGTTATTATAGTAATAAAACAGATAAAAGAGATATAGTTGTGTCATCATAGCAACAAAAAGATACTTGATCGTGCTTTGAAAGTAACTTATTTACACTCTACAATAATTACTCTAAAAGTAATTTTACTTATGCTATTGGTAAATTTACATTCAAAGAAGAGAAAACAACTCATACTAAAATTAGTATCAGTATCAATATCGCTGAAGTTATTATTAGGTGACAAAAAGAAATTTTTATTGAAATTGTTCTAGAAAAAGTAATGATATACTCTACCTCTATTTCAAGCCAGATTAAACTCACAATATTTTTAATCAAAAAAAAATACTTGTTTTAAGAAAAAGCTAAATTACATGATTGAGTATACACATCCATGGTGATGTAAAAAAGTTTGTGAATATCGTGACGATAGAAAATATATATATTTTATTAATATAAACTAATTAAGAATAATAAAAGGTAATAAAATGATAAGGTAAATTTATTTTTTTAGCATAGAATAAAATATTGTTCAGGATGTCCCTTGGATTCCATGTGCGGATGGGATACTTACCATTGACTTTGAATCTGTGAGTACGTATATTCTAAAATATTCAAGATTCTCCTCTTTTTATATATCAATCAAGATTCTTTTTCCAATTTTCTTTTGGTGTGGTTGCCCACCCTCTCATTAATTATTTCGTCTTTTTTCCCCTCTACTTCTACTTTCACGAGATACCTTTTTGGTTTATTATTCACGAGTTCGAATTCGAGGAGCGTAAGCCCACCAGGTCAAAAAAGTCAAACCCCGACCAGGCAGCATTAGCGGCGACGTCGCCGCTAATACTGCGGGGCCCCATGTCAGTAACGGCTAATCTGGCAGAATATTAGCGGGCCCCCCGTCAGTAACAGAGTATTAGCGGCGACGTCGCCGCTAATGCCCCTGGTCGGGTTGACCTTTTCCTGGTCGTGTTACCCTATGCCTTAATTACTACGTCAATTTTAAATATATTTAAAAGCAAAGATGGTATGTGAGTAGAAATCACTGTAGCTAATAGTATTAGCTTTAATGCATGAAGTACAATATCTAAAGCAAGTTACCTAATAGTCAAAAAAAATCGGCTGACATGATTGAGCATCCACAAAACATTAATATAAGGCCCAAAACATAAGGCTCAAAAATATATTCTAGCCCAAAAAAACACATCACAAGAAAGTATATCAAAAACTTTTAAAAATCACACCTATATGAATGTGTATGACATAATATTTTGTTATTATAAATACATATAATCAATACATATAACCCAGATCTTTTTATAAAGAAATACAATTTTTATTTGATGCTTTAATTAAATTAGAAAGTATTTTCAAAAAAAATTTATATTTTCAATTCTAAGTGTTTTTCACTATAACAAATAATACAAAATTGTAATCATTAAATACAAATTCTATAACAGCTTGAGTTTGTAAACGGTAAATAACGTGAGTTTGTAAACGGTAAATGACAATAAGTATAAGAACAAATAATTTGGACATTAAATTGGCCCCGCCACTCACTTCATAGGACAAGCCTCACATCTTTTATATTACATTTTCAGTTTTAGTTATTTATTCATTTTATAATAACCAACTGCAGTAAAAGACTCGATCATTTTGTTATATTTTAAAAAGTAACTTTTGCTATTTTGATTGTGAGTGAAAATTATTGTAGTTAATAGTATATGTTTACATGCATAGTGTACAAATTTTTTAAGCTACCATAAAAAATCAACCTTGCCTCAAAAAAAGTTCCAGATACTTTATGAGTGAAATTCATTGTGGCTAAAGGTATAAAAAAAAGTTTGCATCAAGTACAAGTTATATAAGCTACCTTCATCCATTTCATTTCATTTTTATGAAAATCCGAGTCCCACCACTTGCCAACCTTGGAATTTATTTGGAATAACAAATGATTATTTACCACATGACACCATCACTTATATTCTTTTTTCAGATTTTACACAAATAATTTTAAAAGTATATAAAAGTTTTAAAAAAATTGTTTATTATCTATATATAATAAATAGACACTTTATATCAACAAATATATATAGAATAATCTAAGCGTGAACAAAAACAATGTGTTTATAGTAACAAATATAATATATATTCTAAATGTTCAAAAAGACAAGAAAATGTAAGCTATTTATCAAATATCAAAAGTCTAATTTGTTTTTGACAACATATGAATAATAGTGACTTGATATATGGCATATATTGAAAAATTATTCATGTATTTGTATCCCTTTTAGTTTTAATGAGTATATGTATCAGATCATGTTTAACATAAGTTCGTTTTTCAAATGGTTATTTAAGGAAGTGATTTTTTTATCCCGCCGCGTAGCGCGGGTTATAAAATACTTGTTTAATATAAAAAGATACCAATAACATTTTCTCACATAAATACATTATGATCTATACATATTATATATTATATTAAGTTTTCTATTTGTTAACGAACAAAGTCTTTTTTGAAACGGAAGGAATAATATATAACAAGAATAGGTAATTTTAAAGTATAGATAAAAGAAACATTAAGGTATTAAAGGTGAGATGCTCTCTAGCGCGGATCTAGTTAATACAATATATGTTGAATCTTCCGCTGTGAGTAATCCACACATTTCAAAAGAAAAAAGAAAAATTCAAACAATAAATATAGTTACAAGTTATTAACTAGTGTAACAAGTTATATCAAAAACAAAACACATATAATAAAAGTAATTTATATATGTCTAAAAATATAACTATTAAAACTCGAGAGTGTCTAATTTTTTTTTGTTTTGAAAAAGTTATCCTCAATAATAATAAAATAAAATAATATTAAAAAATATAAAATAACATCAATGATTCTCCTCCCATTCAATAGTGTCACAGACGGTTGGTGTCATTCGTTGTGTTGTCAAAATCAAACGAAATGGATATTTTTTTTCCTACCAATCTTTTGGGTGTTGTAATAGAGAATAAATAAAAATTTATGTTTTTGTCTGTTAGAGTTTTGCCATGGTGAGTACTTTCACACGTCATCGATCTCGCTTAAATTCTTCAAAAAAATAGGTTACATAATAAGGTAGGAAATTGCATCACAAAATAGTGAGGTAATTATTGTTAAAAAAACCCCATAATATAGTTTACAAACACTGATACATAGAGTATCATTATGCCCACCAATGGATCGTAGATCAACTGATACTGTTACCATGTGACCACATAAGCTCACAAAATGAAGACTGAAGGTCACAGATTTAAACCTTGACAAAGACGAGTGGAGAAAATAGATATTGTGCTCCATGTGTGAGGATGATGCTTCACCGGACATGAGTTCAATGCGTCTGAGCTCTGGGTACGTGCCAAGATGATACATGGAAACATAGGGTTCCCACCCATTTATCCTTTTTTTCGAGTATCATTATGCCCACCAATGGATCGTAGATCAACTGATACTGTTACCATGTGACCACATAAGCTCACAAAATGAAGACTGAAGGTCACAGATTTAAACCTTGACAAAGACGAGTGGAGAAAATAGATATTGTGCTCCATGTGTGAGGATGATGCTTCACCGGACATGAGTTCAATGCGTCTGAGCTCTGGGTACGTGCCAAGATGATACATGGAAACATAGGGTTCCCACCCATTTATCCTTTTTTTCGGTATCATTATGCTCGTTTTCAGTGATTTCGTCGGATTTGCTCCTCAACTATATAACAAAAGTGACACCATTGTCACTGCCTCGTTGGTTGACTCATCAGTGCGTCGCTTAATCGACGAAATTAATTTTCCTCATTAGTTTTAGGTGAGATCTTTTTATCTATACTATATTATAAAGCAAATAAGGTTTCAGGTTTCAACTTTCAATTTCAACAATGTACACATGATAATGCATACATCAATGCCCCACAACTTTCAACTTTCATTTTCATCTCTCTCCTCAAATCTCAACCACTCATTTTTTTCCTCTCCCCTTCATAAATCATTTTATTCCTCTAATTCATTCAAAATATTTTATCTCAAAAACCGTACATCGATAAATTATAAAAATTATATGGGTGTTCTTAAATTTCATGCTCTTTCATTAGAGATGTCATTCGATATACTTTCGACAAATTTTTAAATCCGAGGGCGGAGCCCGTACGGCTAAGGCATTTGACTATCATACTTTATAACCTATCACCTCTTATGACCTATCACACTCTATGACCTATCACCCCACTATCTCACCGCCGCAACGCGCGGATATTTTCTCTCGTGTAAGATAAAAGGATAAAAGAAATGATGAGGTGTTATTCGCATAGATTTTTTCACTTTAAAAGTGTTGGCATGACTTTGTTAACAAAACTAACGAAGTGACGAGTAACTAAGCTCTTGTAGTCAAACCTAAAAAAAGATTTACTACTAAAAACTGTGTGGCCTCAAAGCCACCATCGACTATCCCTTTCCTGCGAGGGACTTGTCTTGCCTCTACAGTGACTCGATCACTCACGGCTCATGTGTATGGGGGAGTGCTCCGACTGGTCCCGGTCTCTCTCTCTATGCTAAATGCTCTTATCAAATAAATCATGCTAGTTTCTTAAAAAAAAGGGTAATTGATTATTCAAGCTACTAAATTCAGATATTATAAACTCGGTTGGTGAAAAGCTGGCCACTTTGTTTAAAAATAAAGTTATATTTTCCGATCAACTTTTGGATACCTGTTCCATTAATTAATCATCCTGATCCTAATTAATCAACCACGAGTAATATGGAATTATGGAGTAATTGAAGAGCCAAACGTAATTAAGAAACTGATCGAAATGGATCTCTATCCCAATATATGTATATAATTATGATTATAATATAATGGACAAGATAAGTTAATTAGTACGAGTATCTGTCTTGTACAAACAAAATGCTATCTATGTTTTTATCAGAAGAATAACTCAAACTAGACATTAAACGTTACCTTTTGGTCAATGGGAGTAACATATTTGGATACTTTATATGAACTGTGCATATACGCCGCATTCATATACGAGTATCTTAGTTCAAATGCTAACAACGTGATATACTCTATTTATTCACAGGGTGTTCTACTGTCCTCGTCCCAACACGAGTATTACAAGCATTAGAACAACACTTCAACAACATGGAGTCCGTTCCGCCGTCAATTAAAACACCTCAGCCTCATAACAATCACAAAGGTACATCTATTTTTCTAAACTACCTATATATGTGTGTATATATATATATCGTGGTTATTATTTTTAACAAATTGTGTTGTGTCGTATGTGCTGCAACTTGCGATTTTGAAATATATATATCCGGGGTGTTGATGTGTATGTTACAGTTAAGAAGGACAAAAAACAAACTTGCGAGTCAGTATCAGTGGACCATCAAGAGCCAAAACTTCCTCAAGAATGGATTTATTGATGGACATAGCAACTAGCAATGAAGCTTATCTTTTTAGGTGCCTGCAAATATAATAATGGATGGATTGTTTTCTAAAGAAAAGTTGAATAATAAATGAAGGGGTTGCTGGTGGTTCATCACGATTTCTGCTCACTTCGCGCTTACGTCATCACGAACTTCAGCTATCTTCATACGTGAACTCGTGCTTACGTCATCACGAACTTCGTGCTGACGTCATCACGAACTTCAGCTACTTCATCATGAACTCGTGCTTACGTCATCACGAACTTCGTGCTGACGTCATCACGAACTTCGTGCTGACGTCATCACGAACTTCGTGCTGACGTCATCACGAACTTCAATATCTTCATCGTGAACTCGTGCTTACGTCATCACGAACTTCGTGCTGACGTCATACGAACTCATGTACTTCGTGCTGACGTCATCACGAACTCTGTCCACTTCGTGCTGACGTCATCACGACTTCTGCTGCTCATCACTTCGCGCTTACGTCATCACGAACTTCAACTATCTTCATCGTGAACTCGTGCTTACGTCATCACGAACTTCAATATCTTCAACGTGAACTCGTGCTTACGTCATCACGAACTTCAACTATCTTCATACGTGAACTCGTGCTTACGTCATCACGAACTTCGTGCTGACGTCATACGAACTCATGTCCACTTCGTGCTGACGTCATCACGAACTTCAGCTATCTTCACGTGAACTCGTGCTTACGTCATCACGAACTTCGTGCTGACGTCATCACGAACTTAATATCTTCTCTCGTGCTTACGTCATCACGAACTTCAACTATCTTCATACGTGAACTCGTGCTTACGTCATCACGAACTTGTGCTACGTCATCACGAACTTCGTGCTGACGTCATCACGAACTTAATATCTTCATGCTCGTGCTTACGTCATCACGAACTTCAACTATCTTCATACGTGAACTCGTGCTTACGTCATCACGAACTTCGTGCTGACGTCATCACGAACTTCGTGCTGACGTCATCACGAACTTCGTGCTGACGTCATCACGAACTTCGTGCTGACGTCATCACGAACTTCGTGCTGACGTCATCACGAACTTCGTGCTGACGTCATCACGAACTTCGTGCTGACGTCATCACGAACTTCGTGCTGACGTCATCACGAACTTATATGTTATATATCGTGGTTATTATTTTTAACAAATTGTGTTGTGTCGTATGTGCTGCAACTTGCGATTTTGAAATATATATATCCGGGGTGTTGATGTGTATGTTACAGTTAAGAAGGACAAAAAACAAACTTGCGAGTCAGTATCAGTGGACCATCAAGAGCCAAAACTTCCTCAAGAATGGATTTATTGATGGACATAGCAACTAGCAATGAAGCTTATCTTTTTAGGTGCCTGCAAATATAATAATGGATGGATTGTTTTCTAAAGAAAAGTTGAATAATAAATGAAGGGGTTGCTGGTGGTTCAAATAATACTTCATATATATATATATATTGTATGTATATAAAGTGTCGGTACGTTTGCTTTGATTCAAGGATGTCACCGATGTAAATTTTATTTTTATGGTGGTCTCCTTGTAAAATAACTACCACAAAATAATAATGCTGTATATATGAATCTGTATGCTTTCAACTTACTTTCTATTTTTGGAGGTGGTGCTATTGAAAGAACGGGTAACAAGAACTTAAATACATCATGTTGGAACCATGTTAGTGTGATCGTCACTGATCGTTTATCATTCCTGATATGATAATTGACGATAACTGAAATCCCTATGTCTAGTAAATATATGATGGGCGTATTTACTCTTAAAGACATACTATAAGGTTTCCTATTAGGTGATTGTAACTTATAGAACTAACAGTGCACACATTAAACACCAAAGGGGTTGAAAGTGTAAATACTCTAATTATAAATAGAGAGTCATTAACCCTAAGTTAAGGTTAATCTCTAATCACATACAATACCCTAATTTTCGTGTGTCTCTCCTCTGATTAAACTCGTGCATCATTATAGCCGAATTACTCATCCCATTATTACTCAATCACCTTGTTTTGGGAACCCGAAATCAATGGCAACTATGTTTAATGCCCTTACAGGTTCCACGGGATCATCTGGTGAGTATTTTCCCTTGAATCAAATCATGTTTATTCCAACATGTGGTATCAAAGTCGCGTTTCAATCGATCTATCATGATTTGGTTCGAATTCGAGGGTTTTTTCGCGAAATTAAAATCTGTAGAATAAGAACTCGTGCTCACGTCATCACGAACTTCGTGCTGACGTCATAACGAACTCATGTCCACTTCGTGCTGACGTCATCACGATTTCTGTTCAGCTTCGCGCTTACGTCATCACGAACTTCAACTATCTTCATACGTGAACTCGTGCTTACGTCATCACGAGCTTATGACAACTTCGTGCTGACATCATCACGGACTTAAACATCTTCGTGCTTACGTCATCACGACTTACTAATGTCCTCGTGCTTATAACATCACGAACTTACTGTCTACTTCGTACTTACTGATTCACGAGTTATTACTTTAGTTCGTGATTATACTGAGGATGATTTTAGCTGATGAAGAGTCCGTGCTTACTAATTTACCTTATAATTTTGTGGCTAAATTTGTCTCTCATTTTTCAAAAAATATTTTTTTCTAAGACATTTTTACCATAGTACTTTAAGGGTAAAAATTTGCGAGCTCGATCCCAGCCAGGGGCTCTGCCCATTGGACCGCGCCAGGGGCTGCCGCCCCTTGGACCCCGCTCCCAGGGGCGCTGCCCCCGGACCCCCGTAATGTTAGGGGATTCGCACTAATGTACATGGTTTTATCATTTGTGCCCAAAGGTCAAATGTGATCTCATGTTGCGTTCTTTTCCTTTTGCATAACGAACACTTAGTGTATTGATTCTGCCCAAAGGTGATTTAATATACTTTGTGTGCTAAAAGGAACATTTTCATGCATAATATACACGATTCTTAATTTTGTGCCCAAAGGTCAAAAGATAAGCGTTGTGTTGCATGACCTAATGCTCATTGTTACTTAGATATTAGTTATTTCTGCCCAAAGGTGATGTAACATCTAAGTAGAGCCTTACTTTAGCTTATTGTTTTGGTGTTTACAATAGGCTTAATTATCACTAGCTTCCTTAGTATAATGGTCTTAGTCTCATTACTTTTAGGAACATTATTTTTAGCCTCTTATGTATTTTAGGCATTACTTTAGTTCCATTACTTTTAGAGACATTACTTAATCTGCCTTAGATATCTAGTTATGTTACTATAAGTGTAACACCTGTCGTTTAAAAATATGGATTTCCAAAATTTTTCGCCTAATGGCGTCAAAGAAAGCGGAAGTAAACTTTAAAAGACCAAACCAAAGGAATCTGTTTGGTTCATTTATTAATTGGTGTTACTAGCAATGTCATCAAAATAAGTTCAAATGGAAATCCGTCGGTTGCCCAACATTAAACAACCGACAACATAGTAAATACGAATCATTAATGTCTAAACATAAATCAAATGTCTAATGCGAGCAGCCACTATGGGTAAACTATAGCCATCCTCATTGCAATCTACCCATGCCTCGCACTTCTCACATCTACCTGCTCACTAATGTTGGACCTGAGGGCACAACACATTTAAAAAGAACAAGTGTTAGCTAACGAATTAGCTAAGTAAGATAACACATCATTAATAAAACATTTGTCCATTTAAACATTATAGAAAAGTCACATTTCATCTTTAAGACACATATCATCACAAGTCATCACATCTATTATCACACATCTTGCATTAAACATCTTTCATATAGGATGGGTCATCCTACATGTGCCTAGTCATCTTTTGCATCTTCACATATAACATCTAAACATCTTTGTAGTTGTGACATAAGTCACGCATCTCATATAAGGTGTAAGTTTGTGTGTAGGCGGTCATAGGACCATACAGGGAACCTCACACCCGACTAGATGAACAAACCTTTCGGCGGTACATCAATGTCGTTAAGGAATGGCAAGCCAATCCCGGAGTAATCCGTATGTTCAAGACAATGGGGCTGGTCAAACCTCCCGAATTACTCTTCACGTATAAAACCATGTTGCAAGGAGCCACCTTAGCAACCACATCTACGTACTAGCCGGGCAAGGGCAAGTACGGGTTAAGCTTAACACTTTCATCTAAATTACAAGCTCGATTTCACATCTCATATAGTTTAGGTGTGCACATTTCCTAAACATTCATCATATAGTTTCATCTTAACGTTTGCGTCCTTAAACGTGCACGTGTCATGGCAACTTATAAAGTCTAGTGAACTAGATGAACAAGCCACGTAATCATCACATTTCACATCTACACATGCACATATACATATCATTTCTCATCTCATATCGCGTATCATTGCATATCATCTATCGTCTCATTTATCATTGTATATCATTTATCTCATATCATATATTATTACATATCGTATTTCATAACATCTCAAAGCATTTCATGGCATCTCATCTGAAAAGCATATCATCTCATAGCATATCATAACAATTCATATCATCTTATAGCAATACATATCATCTCATAGCATATCATAACAATACATATCATCTCATATCATATCATAACAATACATATCATCTCATAACAATACATATCATCTCATATCATTTCATAACAATACATATCATCTCATATCATTGGGGTAGCATTTCAGGCTTCAATATTCATCTACATAGCCCATATCACCTCCCGAATAATCCCGAATACCCATAAGCAAACAAGATAACATTTGGGGAAGTTATTATATGAAAACTATGTTTTTGTTAAACTCTCAGCGTGACAAAGTTGTGTATCTTACCTCGTAGAAGCGCACAACAAATGATACGTAAGTTACCAAGCTTTGCAAGTATTCTCGACTACCTATAATCATTAAACGACATAATGAGCTAAACAAGTACCCACTTACTTATGGTCATGACTCAAGCCTAGATACCTATAAACATGACCCATGACAAGGCTTGATGCATCGGAGGTTCGATTAATACTTTAGAGCTCACATAACTCGACGGAATTTGACCTGCACTCACTAAATCAACCCTTCAGGTGATTTGACATTAGAATCATCTTTTAAAAGCATTACCATAAGAAAGTAGACTCTCTCACGATTCCGTGGATAGCTTATTTGTCAAAAACGGAGTTACGGTTCAAAAGTTATGGTCATTTACAAATTCAGTCGCTAATTGCGTCGCAGTGGTCTTGATGCGTCGCAGTCTAGTGACTGCGCCGCAGCAGGCCCCGATTCTGCACAAATCACTTTGTTTAACCTCCAAAACTTAGCCAAACACACCCCAAATGACCCCAAACCTTATGAACGACTTTTGTACCTCAAAATTCATCATTTTAAGACCATAATGATGAAATGAAATCATTGATTAACCCCTACTTGATTTGCATCACAATAACAAACATTTTAGGTTACCGAATCGATTGAAAAGCATGATTTCGACATCAAACAACCCTCTAAAGACTTGGACCAGATATGAATTGAATCAAGGGATTAAAATGATATGAAATCAATGTAATAATACCACAAATACCTGAAGATTACAAAAGGGATGCAAACTATGGATCAAAACCTCTTCAAATCACCAAGAAACAATCAAAATCACTCGAAAATGGAGCAAGGGAGGGAGGGGGCGGCCTAGGGTTGGAAGAATGTGTTTGGAACTGAATAATGAAAAGGGATTAGGGTCTAATTACCCCTAAATCTGCTGGACACACTTTTCTAATCTTGCACTTAGGCCCCCTCAACTTTACATCTTCACATTTTAGGCTCAAACGACTTAACGAAAATACTTACTAACACTTTAAACACATTAACACATGAATCATTAAGGCTTTAAAGCCTTACACATAAAGCACATTAATCACACATAAACATTAAATCTCCTAGAGACTTAACGGACACGTAGTGTTGACTTAACGACTCAAGTCAACCGTTAATTAAAAAGTTCGGGATGTTACAATAAGGAACATTATTATTAGCCCTTACGTATTTTAGGCATTACTTTAGTTCCATTACTTTTATAGATATTGGTTAGTCTGCCTTATATAGCTAATTATGTCATTATAATCTTATTACTCTTAGGCCTATTTAGTTTTAGGCATTACTTTAATGATCTTCTATTACTTGTATCCTAAATTTATATCCTCATTATTTCCACTGTAGCACCTACCCTTGGCATTCAGTCACTTACCGGTGCAAACTATGCTGCTTGGAAAGATCAATTAGATCTTACTTTGGGGTACCTAGACCTTGACTACGCCATTCGTCATGATGAACCCGATGCTATTACTGCGAACTCTACTGCAGAACAGAAAGCAGCATATGAGAAATGGGAAAAGTCGAATCGCTGGTCACTAATGACGGTTAAGAACTCTATTCCCCCTGGTCTTCGAGGAGCTATCCCTGACTCTGATAAAGTCAAAACTCATCTCAAATCTGTTATTACTTCAAGGGATCGTCTAAAGCGCATGCAAGCAGCGTAATGTTACAGATGTTTACTCTGAAATATGATGGAACTAGCGGTGTTCGTGAACACATAATGAAAATGACTGACATGGCGAACAAGCTTAAGACTCTTGAAATGGAAGTCTCTGATAACTTTCTTGTGCATTTCATACTGACATCATTGCGTGCTCGTTTTGATGCCTTCAAGATTAACTATAACTCTTTGAAGGATAAATGGAAGATAAGTAAACTGATTGCAATGTGTCAACAAGAAGAGGATCGCCTTAAGGTAGCGCAACCTGAAGCTGTTCACCTTACTACCACTGCTAATTCCAAGAAGAGAAAGGGTAACAACACTAATAAGACTGGAAATAAAGCTTCAAAGATCAGTCCTGGTGCAGTTGCCTCTAGCTTTAATGCCTTGAACAGCAAATGTAAGTTCTGTCGTGCCAAAGGGTGCATTCAGAAAGATTGCCCTAAATTCAAGGAATGGCTAGCTAAGAAAGGTAACGTACTTTATGTAATATTTGATTCTTTTATGACTGATGTTCCTGTTAATACATGGTGGGGTGACTCTGGTTCTATGGTTCATGTGACTAACTCAATGCAGGGATTCCATACAATCCAGAAGCTGCCAAAGGGCCAAAGAAAACTTAGAGTTGGAAGCGGTGGGAAATTATGATTTACATATGAGCACTGGAAAGTGTATTAGTCTAGTAGATACCTTATATGTACCGAGTATTACTCGGAACCTTGTATCTATTTCTAGACTAGACATTGAAGGTTTTGTAATAATTCATGGTTTCGGCAAGATTACTATTACTCTTAATAATGAATTGCTTGGTCGTGGTTTCTTGGATGGATTACTGTATAAATTAGAACTAGATCATAATTTCTCACAATCTTTGTTGTCTTTTAATGTTGATGATATAACTAAAACAAATACAAAATCACTTAAGCAACAAGAGAACTCCTCCATGTTGTGGCATAAACGTCTTGGTCACATCTCACGAGATCGCATGACACGACTTGTAAATGATGGAATCTTACCTTCTCTTGACTTTAGTGATTTTGAAACATGTATTCCATGCCTCAAAGGCAAAATGGCTAAAGGGAATAAGAAAGGAGCCACTAGAAGTTCCAACTTGTTGGAAATAATTCATACTGATATTAGTGGTCCCTATCCCGTTTCCATTACAGGACATACATCATTTATTACATTCATTGATAATTATTCACATTATATGCACCTATATCTGATTAAGGAAAAGTCTAAATCCTTACAAACTTTTATTGATTTTAAAACTTTGGTTGAAAACCAACTTGATCGTAAAATAAAAGTTGTTAGAGATCAGATAGAGGATGTGAGTATTATGGTAGACATACTGATGTTGGTCAAGCCGTTGGTCCTTTCCATGACTTTTGTAAGGATCATGGCATAATTAACCAATATACCATGCCTGGTTCTCCTCAACAAAATGGTGTTGCTGAAAAGAGAAATAGAACCCTAATGGACATGGTGAGAAGTATGCTTGCCAACACTAACCTACCTACTTTCCTTTGGACTGAGGCCTTAAAAACAGCCGTTCATATACTCAATAGAGTTCCTTCAAAATCTGTCCCTAAAACTCCTCATGAGATCTGGATAGGTAGGAAATCGAGTCTTAAATATATGAAAGTATGGGGCTGTCCTGCCGAAGCTAAAGTCTATAACCTTAACTTAAAGAAACTTGATCCTAAAACTGTTACATGTTTCTTTATCGGTTATCTCGATCACTCAAAAGGTTATCGGTTTTACTGTCCTTCCCACACTACTCGCATCCTTGACACGCAGCATGCCACGTTCCTAGAGAACTCAGAGATCAGTGGGAGCACGACAAATCATAACTTCGATTTGCAAGAAGTACAAGAAGCAGGGGGAACGACTCGTCAGTTATTATTACTCCTCCCATAATTCCTCTTGTACAGAACGCTGCTCCGAATGTCACTGATCCAACTCCTCCTAATGCTAATAACGAGACCGCTAATGCTGAAGGATCTTCCGAAAACCCCAAAAATCAAATCGGGAGATCATCGAGGTTACGTAGGGCCACTAATTTTAATGACTTCATAACTTATCTTGCTGAAGTTGAGGACGTTGAAAAGCTTATTGATCCTACTTCCTATCAAGAAGCCATTAATAGTGATAAGGCCACTCAGTGGAATGAAGCCATGATTGACGAGCTTAATTCCATGAAGCATAATGACGTTTGGGAATTGGTTAAACTTCCTGAAGGATCCAAAACTGTCGGTTGCAAATGGGTCTTCAAAACCAAATTAGACCCGAAAGGAAACGTCGAACGCTATAAGGCCAGATTGGTTGCGAAAGGCTATACTCAGAAGGCTGGAATTGATTATCAAGAGACCTTTTCTTATGTGTCTCGTAAAGACTCTTTAAGGATCGTTATGGCACTAGTAGCTCACTTTGATCTTGAGTTACATCAGATGGATGTCAAAACAGCTTTCTTAAATGGAGACTTGCAAGAAGACGTATACATGTGGCAACCTGAAGGATTCATTCCAAAAGGTAAAGAGCACATGGTCTGCAAGCTAAAGAAGTCCATATATGGGTTGAAGCAAGCATCACGACAGTGGTACCTTAAGTTTTATGAAGTCATTAAAGGACAAGACTTCATAAAGAATCAAGTGGATCAATGCACCTATCTCAAGATCAGTGGGAGTAACTTTATAATCCTTGTTTTGTATATAGACGATATTCTACTAGCAAGTAATAACTTGGATATGTTGCATGAGTCGAAGCGGATGCTTTCCCAGAAATTCGACATGAAAGATCTCAGTGATGCCTCTTATGTCATGGGTATCGAAATACATCGGGATAAGCATAATGGTATTTTAGGTCTTTCTCAAAGGACCTATATTGAGCTGATTTTAGAACGCTATAGCATGCAACATTGCGCACCCACTGTAGCTCCAGTAGTTAAAGGAGACGTATTCGGTACTTTCCAAAGTCCGGGTACTGAGATTGAAAAGGAGCAAATGAGGATAATACCTTACTCATCAGTAGTTGGGAGCATTATGTACGCTCAGGTCTGTACTCGTCCAAATATCGCTTACATCGCCGGTATGCTTGAGCGTTACTTATCTAATCCCGGATTAGCACACTGGAAAGCGGCTAAGAAGGTTCTACGATATCTGCAAGGGACCAAAGACTACAAACTAACGTATAGAAGAAGTGACAATATAGAAGTAGTAGGTTATTCCGATTCTGATTTTGCCAAAAGCAAGGAAGATAAGAAATCTACTTCTGGGTATATTTTCATGTTAGCTTGCGGACCTATCTCTTGGCGGAGTCATAAGCAGAAATTGACTGCAACGTCCACCATGATGGCTGAATACATTGCCGTTTATAATGCTACTTGTCATGGGATGTTGATTAGGAACCTGATCAGTGGACTCAAAATCGTCAACTCTATTTCTAGACCATTGAAGCTTTACTGTGATAACTCAGCTGCCGTAACTTTCTCGAACAGTAACAGTTCAACTGGCGCTGGGCTGTATCTCGATACAAAGTATTTGTTTGTACGCGAACGGGTTGAGGAAAATGTTCTTTGTATTGAGTACATAAGTACAAATGATATGCTAGCGGATCCGATGACCAAAGGTCTTCCTCCTAATGTCTTCGTAGGGCACGTGTTGAAGATGAGGCTTACTAAAGACTTAATTTAATTTAATAGCATATTGTACTTATTGGTCATTATTATTATTATTATTGTCTTAATAAAATTTTCCTCCTTATTCAGATTTTGTTTGTCTATTAATTACACTTTGAGTACTCATATTGGTGTATTGACCTTATTGTAACAAAATTTGTCTTAGTCAATTGATCATTGCTTATTAGTTTTAAATTTGATTCATAGTTTGACTAGTCGGGGTCCTGAGTTGATGTTCTTCTCTACGACTGTACTTATTGGCTATGATTTCGGTTCAAAACAAAATGAGTATTATTCCGGACTTATTGAATACTCATAGATAAATGATCGCTTGGTCAAGTGGGAGAATGTTGGAACCACGTTAGTGTGACCGTCACTGATCGTTTATCATTCCTGATATAATAATTGACGATAACTGAAATCCCTATGTCTAAGTAAATATATGATGGGCGTATTTACTCTTAAAGACATACTATAGGGTTTCTCATTAGGTGATTGTAACTTAGAGGACTAACAGTGCACACATTAAACACCAAAGGGGTTGAAAGTGTAAATACTCTCATTATAAATAGAGAGTCATTAACCCTAAGTTAAGGTTAATCTCTAATCACATACAATACCCTAATTTTCGTGTGTCTCTCCTCTGATTAAATTCGTGCATCATTATAGCCGAATTACTCATCCCATTATTACTCAATCACCTTGTTTTGGGAACCCGAAATCAATGACAACTATGTTTAATGCCCTTACAGGTTCCACAGGATCATCTGGTGAGTATTTTCTCTTGAATCAAATCATGTTTATTCCAACACATCATCCATTTTAGTGGTATAATGATTAAGAGTTTTGTTTCTTCAGAATATATATTAGATTATACTTTTCAAGGCAAATACTTGGTTACACGGATAATTCGGTTAGATCATACACATGACAAAAAGATTCGTCATCCCGAGTAGGAAATTAAAATCGTCTCTGCTTATTCATTTTAATCTTATAGAATGGTAAACACGCGATGCGACGGTGTAATGACGTCGGCGGTGGTGATGTAATGGCGGCGGCGGTGGTGGCGGTAACGGGTGGTGGTGGCGGCGGCGATTGGTGGTGGTGACGGTGGTGGTGGCGTTTGGTGGTTGTGGTTTTAGCAGCAGCGAGTAGTGTAGGTTGTTGATGTAATGTAGTTTTGATGAATTATTGAATGTTGAAAGTTGAAAATACTATTTGTTTTATAATACGAGTCATATGCCCGCGCAATGCGGCGGCGATGGTGGTGGCGGCGCAGAGTGGTGGTGGCGGCGACGGGTGGTGGCGACAGGTGGTGGGGGCGGCAATGGTGTGAATGTAAAAGTAATTGATGTTAAAGAGGTAAGATAGTTATTTAAAGGATTGAGTGATTTATGTTGTAAATTATTTCATTTAGGATATTATAGGTATATTAAGTGGAGATGTTTAAATTAATAAATTAAAGAAAAGGTATTTTAGATAGTTTAATTCCTTATTTGAGATTTTTTGAGGGATGAATTCCCCATTCATAAGGTATATTATAGATAATCATAGTATAAATTTTTATTTTTTTTTTAAAGTAACTTTTATTATTCACACCACCAACGTCTAAAATCAAAAGTGGCAAAGAATACAATACATTAGTGATGGTTATAATAATTTAAATTTACACCAATCTTATCAAGATGTGGTACTTTTCTTCATTCTACATTGGAACCACAATAAACCCAAAAACTTGACCTCTTGGAATATCTTCTCACAGTTGATAGGTGAATTATTAAACCTTTTCGTTACGAGCCATGAAGATAATCCCTTTTATAACCTTTCTTTCAAATTTGCCTAAACCAACATGTCTGCAAATCAAAAAGATCCAGAACCGAAAAAATAAAAATGGGGGGAGTCTTGCACCATCCACTAACTCGTTGCCAAGTGCCGTCGGCAACCTCACAAGTACACAACATATGTTCCACAGTCTCGTTGCCGGCCTCGCACAAACCACAAAGCAATGAGTCGTAGTGACAGTTCCTTACACTCAATGCAAACAAGGTAGGGATTCTATCCAAAGCCACACGCCACATAAAAACGCTACACTTCCTAGGGATCCATTGCGCCCATTTGAAGACAAATCTACTACTATAATCCACGTTACTTCTGAGAAAATCTTTGGCCGCTTTCACCGGAAAAACGTTCTCCTATCCTCCCAACCATTCCCACTTATCACTTCTATTATTCAAAACGACCCCTTCCAACAATTGCTCAAGGGCAGATTTGTCTCTAATCAACTCAGCAGAAAGAGTTGAGCATAACCAGTCCCGCGATTGCCCCACACTCGAACTGAACCTATCAGCAACGAGACACTTTTTGCTCTTCTCTACTTTGAACAGACGTGGAAACACATTTCTTAAAAGTACGTTACAAATCCACGGATCCAACCAAAATCTAATACTACTCCTGTCACCATGAATACCTTTAACAGCTTTAACAATAGAACTCCAAACCCCGGAATAGATTATTAAAGCAAAGACCAGAAACTTTTACCTTGTCAACAGCTTTAACAATAGAACTCCAAACCCCGGAGATCGAAGAGTTACTCGGTAGAGGTTTCCAGCAACGTTTCGTGTCGTGAATGGCCGAAACCACCTTTCTCCATAAGCCTTCGGTGTTGCATTATATCTCCATACGGACCATACCCATTTTGTCAATAACACCATATTAGCATCCTTAAGCTTACACAATCCAAGACCCCCCACTTTCATGGGAGAAGCAACCCTTTCCCACGCCGCCCAATGGATCTATTTTGCCTCCGTCGCCCCACCCCAAAGATACCTCCTAATAATCGATTCGAGCCCATCAATAATTTTTGCTGGAACTTTGAACAACGGAAAGAAAAAAGTGGGCAGACTCTCAAGCACAGCTTTGATCAGAGTGATTCTTCCAGCTAAAGATAGTAACGACCCCTTCCATTTGGCTAGTCTCGCTTCGAATATATCAAACATAAACTCCCAACTGGCCGCTCTATTCATTTTTCCTCCAACTTAGATCCCTAAATGCTTGAAAGGAGTAGAACCAGGCTTGCAACAAATAACATCTGCCATACACTTAACCTCCTCCTCCCTCACCCCGAAACCATATAAAAAAGATTTTCCATAATTGATTTTTAAACCAGAGCAAAGAAAAAAGCACCTCAGAATTCTAGTCAACTTTAAAATGTTATCCTCAGACCACTTTGCAAGAAAAATACAGTCATCAGCATAGAACAAACTACCACTCAACCAAAGCTACATTATCTTTACCACTAAACCAAAGCTACATTATCTTTGAGCTGAACGAAAGCATCTGCCACTAAACCAAAGCTACATTATCTTTAGCCACTAAACCAAAGCTACATTATCTTTAGCCACTAACCAAAGCTACATTATCTTTAGCCACTAACCAAAGCTACATTATCTTTAGCCACTAAACCAAAGCTACATTATCTTTAGCCATAACCAAAGCTACATATCTAGCCACTCAACCAAAGCTACATTATCTTTACCACTAAACCAAAGCTACATTATCTTTGAGCTGAACCAAAGCTACATCTGCCACTAAACCAAAGCTACATTATCTTTAGCCACTAAACCAAAGCTACATTATCTTTAGCCACTAACCAAAGCTACATTATCTTTAGCCACTAACCAAAGCTACATTATCTTTAGCCACTAACCAAAGCTACATTATCTTTAGCCACTAACCAAAGCTACATTATCTTTAGCCACTAACCAAAGCTACATTATCTTTAGCCACTAACCAAAGCTACATTATCTTTAGCCACTAACCAAAGCTACATTATCTTTAGCCACTAACCAAAGCTACATTATCTTTAGCCACTAACCAAAGCTACATTATCTTTGCCATAACCAAAGCTACATTATCTTTAGCCACTAAACCAAAGCTACATTATCTTTAGCCACTAACCAAAGCTACATTATCTTTGGCCATAACCAAAGCTACATTATCTTTAGCCACTAAACCAAAGCTACATTATCTTTAGCCACTAAACCAAAGCTACATTATCTTTAGCCACTAACCAAAGCTACATTATCTTTAGCCACTAACCAAAGCTACATTATCTTTAGCCACTAACCAAAGCTACATTATCTTTAGCCACTAACCAAAGCTACATTATCTTTAGCCACTAACCAAAGCTACATTATCTTTAGCCACTAACCAAAGCTACATTATCTGGCCATAACCAAAGCTACATTATCTTTACCACTAAACCAAAGCTACATTATCTTTAGCCACTAAACCAAAGCTACATTATCTTTAGCCACTAACCAAAGCTACATTATCTTTAGCCACTAACCAAAGCTACATTATCTTTAGCCACTAACCAAAGCTACATTATCTTTAGCCACTAACCAAAGCTACATTATCTTTAGCCACTAACCAAAGCTACATTATCTTTAGCCACTAACCAAAGCTACATTATCTTTAGCCACTAACCAAAGCTACATTATCTTTAGCCACTAACCAAAGCTACATTATCTTTGGCCATAACCAAAGCTACATTATCTTTAGCCACTAAACCAAAGCTACATTATCTCTACCACTCAACCAAAGCTACATTATCTTTACCACTAAACCAAAGCTACATTATCTTTGAGCTGAACGAGTCAAAGCATCTGGCCATTGGGCTAACCCAGCCACATACTAGATACACCAATGAAAAACAGAACTAAATATAAACTTAAAAACACAGACCCAAATGACTCGAGCAAATTTCTCATGAGCCTAGAAATCAATACATCAGAGTAGCATACTTAAACCCGCCAAGCTGAAACCAACTTACCTCAGACCCGGGTCGAAACTGAACAGAGCCACTCCATCTAATCCGTATACGAAATTTGGTCGTTGCACAACTCAGCCCAAAAGTACCAAATAACACAGAGCAAAATTTCCAAGGGACTCACGTTGCTGAAAAAGAGTTTCAATTCAAAGAATAGATCAACCCTTATTTTCCTTGCCAACATATATGAACCATACACAAATACAATCAAAAACAGAAAAGGATAATCTCTCACTGAGTTAAAGTATTAAAATGTCACCCCCAACTATGGCGGAAACTTGGAATGAAAGACAAGTTGTGTTAGAAAACAAGAGAAAATTCATTTCATAACAAACTATTCTTTCATTTCCACTCCCACATAGCTTGAACAATGCTCAGCAAGGTCGCATTTCAGTATTTTACATTGAATGCTACAAAAGCACATATAATGCTAATAGATCAGCTCGTGGTCTAAAAGATGATTAATTGTACAAGTACATCGTTTTTGACATAAAACATTATTTGAATTATACAGGTTACCTTATATTACCATTGACATAAAACATAAGAGAAGTAACAACAACAACAACAATGCATTTGATATGCATACTTAAATCAGCATTCTAGTTTGATAGTTTCTAATCTTGAAATTACCAAAATAAGATATGCATACAAGTTTTACAAGATAATCCACGAAGCTGTCCTGAGATGAAGCATTTTCTCAAAAAAAGTGTCAATCTGCTGCTTATTACAGCTCAAATTCCTAAAATTGCCAAATAATATGCTAATGATAAGATGAACTGTATAAATAACAACTTTATAAAGTCTAAAACCGAGTAAATAAGCTCCGAATGTGTCATTGCATAAACTCTAAGTCTCTAAGAAAAGCTCGATTACTGATCCTATATGTGGTCATAAACAACAAAAGAAAGACATAGTACCTTAAGAATCGTTGATTCAAAAGTTCAATAGCTTTCGTTTATTTAACAACCAAATATTGCTAATATGTGCACATAACAAGATCTATATTTTTCCGGGCCTGCTTGCTTTTAAATGTAAAGTAAATACTGAAGCCATAGGTCAACAATTATAGAAGTTTGACACATATAATAAGCCGTTTCTGTTCAAACAGATAAGTATATATTTGTAAGGTAAAATAAGATTATATAAGGCTCAGATGTATTTGATAATCGGAACAGAGCGCCATGGCTGCAATCATCACGGGGTTGCTCAATGATGGAAAGAACATCGATTCCCACCATTGAAACCTTCCGGAAAATTACCCTGCCAAGATACGTTAAGTCTCAAACTTTGTCCGATTTACTCAGACAACAATATCATTAAAAATGGGAAGGAAGGAGCATTATTATTAATAGCTGCTAATGCTTGTACAAACAAGTAACATGATCATAAAAGTCAAGTCTTATTCTTATCTATCAGAAAAGAAAAGATACTGGCAATCCTTTTAAGTGTAGTATCTACTAAAATAATATTATTCTAACACCGTTTTCATAAAAGAAAAAATAGACCAAAACTGTAATATTTATGTATGGAAAATGAGTAAATCCAACAAAAGGGTTGTTATTGAAATATGGGGGAAAATCATTGGAAAGAGAGGGGGGTCCACAACCCTTTAAAAACATCCGCTTCCCTCTCTTCCCTCTTTTCTTAAGTGATGTATGTTAGAGTCAAAGATTCGACTCTTCCTAGATAGCTTAAGCATGAAAAGTAATGTCAAACTACAAAAATAACTAAGTTGGTCGACATTGTTTCTCGCCCAACACCCGACTCAAAGTCGCCATGGCTAAATTTCTCCCCAAAACTCATGTGACTTGTATAACCTGAAATCAACCGGCCAATCGATCAACCCATTTGAACCGCCAACTAGGACTCAAGATGGCAACCCAATTTTTTTTAATATGGCAGGTTAGTATTGGATTGATAGGTTGGAGGTCATGGTTAAAATTTTAACCTTAAACTTTTAGAGGGTCAAATTAGGGTCAGAAGTTTTCAACCCGCCAACTCGAACCCTGCCCTAGCTTAGTGTACCATGACGCTACCCTCTCCCACTTTGGATACTCTAAATTAGTACAAGCTACAAAACACCACCCGGTGATTATAGTAGATATCAATGTAATTAAAACTGTTAGATAATAAACTTAAATTGCAATATCTTTGGCAATGATAATTTTGCTTCACCAATGACTTAGAATTGGATAAAGAAAGGTCTCATGCAGTCATGCTTATCGAGATATATTTTGTTTGCACAATGTATAAATGCTTAAAGCAGGTCATTCTTGTAAATGATAAAAATTTTGTTGTGAATTTATCATTGTTCTGTTACATATACCACAGCCAAATTGTTGAGGAATATTTATCGTTGGGACAACAATCCCATAAACTTTTGGGCATCACAAAGAAATAGTTACGAGTCTCACCATTGTCTTCTTTGTCGGCAGTTTGCATCACATGTCCAAGGTTATTCTAATCCATGGCATGGGTACTCAATCTGTGGTGCTCAATACAACTTTTAGTTGCATTTGAATGAGTGGCTTCACAGTTTAATGTAGAGGTGGCAAAATCTACGGGTCGGATCGGGTTGGGTGACGGGTCAAAACGGGTCCGGGTCATAATGGGTGCGGGTCAATATGGTCCGTTTTGAAAATTGTATCAATTGGACCCGGGTCAAAACGGGTCCGGGTCAAAACGGATCATTTTAAAAAATGTGTTTAATTCTACAAAAATAATTTGCTTAAATAAATGAGTTTAACTCAACACATTGACGGAAAAAAAAAGTTGAAAATAGGAAAATCTATTATCATATCTTAAACATTGCAAAATTCAGTTTTTATCGACACAAAGTCGTCCATGAAGAAAAGATGAATGTTTAGTAATAAGTAATAACTATTGAAATACTTTAATTAAAATTTAATAAATGAAAAGCAATACATAAGTTACGAAAATGAAAAGCTGATCAATAAGTAATAATAATAATAAACAAAACTAATATATAAGTTAGGAATTTAAGACCACCGATTTACTAAATAAACACTTAAAACTAAAAATTAATCACAATATAATATCTATAAATAAATAAATAATTTATAGGATCAATTATAAAAAACAAATCAATAAATAAATTTCAGTAAAACACACAGAAATTAAAAAAATCAAAATACCCTTCAAATAAAAAGTAGGAAAGGATTGAAAGTGAGTCCACCTGACACCTGTTGTCTTCTCCGTTCCACATAGGTCGTTTTTGATCCAAGTTTCATTTTATATTCTGCCCATTTGACCCGAAGTAATGAATGCAATGTTTCAAATGTACCCAATTAGACCCGTTGTGTTATTTTATATAGCCCAGACAAACCCAATCATCAAAAAATTCCACCCAGAATCGCCCAGCTTTACACAAGCGGGTTAAGATTACCGGCTATAGTTTAATGTTTTGATAGACACGCGGCTTTTTTAATGTGTGGCTTCACAGTTTAATGTTTTGATAGACGGCTGTTCCAGCCTTATTTATACTTTTTGATCTAATAGTACACAGTCCGTCTTGATGCTTAATATACATTATACATCAATCATATCCCAAAAGTATAACTTGCAAGTGCACATACGGAATAAGATTCTTTATTGCTAAAACTACACCAGAACACAATTCTCAAATCGCAAAATCAGTCGATGGTTGAACAGGAAAAGTGGTTTCAGTTGCATTTCTACAAATAATAGACAAGGGCACAAAAAACTGTTGGTCAATGTTGGTTCAAGACAAAACTTACATTCAAGTATAGATTCCCAAAACTAACTATCCAAATATTGACAAACGTCGTTTTAGGCGTTTACAATGTTCAAAACAACTGCAGCTTCTTCTTTAACAACGTCTGTTGCAGGTAGAAACACGAATTTCTACTATTACAACACAACTGATGGGTACTCCATACTCGATGGGCACTCCACCCTGATATAGCCATTTATCTCCAGTGAGCATTTCATATGTTCTTGGTAGCCAAGGCTAACTGGCCGAATATAAAAACCCTATTGCAGTTAATACCAATTACCAAATAAAGTACTAGTCGAATGTTTGACATCATCTCCAAAGTAGCTTAGACTTATCCAACCTTTTATAGTTTTTCGATACAAGTAAAAAGGAAGCACAAAAACTGGAACTTTAACACCCTAGTAAATAATGACCAACCATAAAGTAATCCGATAACTTAACAGCCCCCTTTTACAATACCCTTTTGATTCCGAAACAACATTAATATATTTGAATACTCATCTATGCAGTCATACTCAGATTTGCAACTATCATCATAAGATAAATATGATTTGAGACACTAATACGGAACCACAAGGGTGGTCGCCTAGTGGTATAAACTTAGTCTCTAAGGGTGAATGTACCTGGACGTCCAAAGCTCTAACTCTAGGAACAAAAATAAACCCACTAGGGGCCACTTGGATTCACATGCAACGCCTCCAGGCTACTCGCAAAGCGGGGTCAGGTACCTTGGTTAACCAAAAAATAAAAAAACTAATACAGTGGGTGCACTCTAATAGAAGTTAGTGAAGATCACTGATAATGAACGTACGATTATCTAGCTTCCCAGCAAATGGCAGAGTTGAACAATCAAAAACTTACTAATACTGGAATATAATCGAGGGTGTATGCTGCCAGTTACAAAATACAGCCCATGATAAAACTTTAAATGTGGCCCTTATACCACGACCCTTACCCTTTATACGCTTTTCCCTTGAAAGAGTGCACCATTCCACATTCTGCTTTTTGTCACCTGCATTGATCTATTAGCAACGTGCATATGTATAAATTAAGACAAATGTACGAAAAGGACTCTTCCAGAGTTGATGTTTCCATCACACATGAGATAAGCAGCAGTGCATAATAAAATATTTACTAACAACAAATTTATTGACTCCATAACTTTAATCAGGTTTGAAACAAGTATTAGAAAGACACTTTCGAAAACCAGCTTTATCTAAACAAAACACATAAGCTTTACATCTCTTAAACTTCAATTGGTGAATTATAACCGGGAACACCACCCTGTTATTGGCTTTTCGCTACTCAGGTTGTCATTTTTTTCTCGTAGCAAAGACTCACCTGCCAAATATATATAGGAAAAACCTTGGAGATACGAAATAAAAAATCTCTTGTAAAATCTCACACCATCTCCAGTTCAAATTAGCTTACACATCCTCGCCCCCTTGCAACCACTTCATTTATTAACTGAACTAAATTCATTAAAACGTGAAATTCAAGCTTTGTCAAATACTATGGCCGTCCATACAACATTACAACATACCAGTTCCTTAAGCCCTCTACATCATTAGGTACATTCCTATAGCAGTGGCAAAGATGAATTTTTTGGTACATTTAAATACAAAAACTAACAGATAATAAACCACCCTAAATTCCATGTCAAAAGAAACTGCAGTCTTGTACCTCAACCGTTTATACTCCTCTCCCTTCAAAATGCTGTCCCATTCTATTTCAACATCTAACAGATAACGGATACGTGTCCCACCTTTTGTCACCTGCATAAGTCACACCTACACATGTATAATGACAAATTAAGACAGTTGTACTAAAAGGACCCTAGTTCCCATCAGATAAAGAGTACTGCATGTTAAGATCTTCATAAACAATCAAAAATAGAGACTGAAATGGCTTCCCAAAACCAGCCGAAAACAAGGTACATTGACAGAAATACTTACCACATAAACATCTCAGATAGAAGTTCAAAGGCATTACTATACGTGTAACTTACATAGCAAGTAAACAAAGTCTGCTCTATACTACTATCATAAAACATCCCATACATATACGTTAGAGCTGGAGCTCGGGGCTAGATGCGGAGTTTTTTTTTACAACTCTCTGACGAGCTTTCATTTTAAAGACTTTTAAAAGCTTTTAGAAGCTTTTTGGGGCTGAGTTTTCTTCAAGATGTCATTTGAAACAAATCTATATGTTTAAAAGAGACTTGCTTTTAAAAGCTTGGGCTTTAAGGTCATAAAAGACCCTCAAAAGCATCTTACCAAATATGCCGATATTGTTCCATGTATTTAACAGGTCAAATGTAGAAAAAAGGAATGGGTTGAAATCCACCCGGGGCAAATTTATATGTTTACAACCTCTGCAAGAAAACATTTGCTTGTCAAATTAATATTCAGGGGCACAAGACAGTGTAGATGTAATTCGCATCCCAAGTAAGCTAATTGTACTCTAACGTCGCACTATGATACAACATATAACATCCTTTAACAACAAAAGCTTCGCCATGTAACTCTGGAAAGCCCAATGCCAGAATAGAACCCACACCATGGTACTTAATATATATGTAGCATAGCGTTACACTTAATTATACGATACAAAGTCAAAGATGGTATTGTTCCAAACTTTTATTTACAATCAAGCTTGATTTTTGAAGACCAACTTTCTAAACAATTAAATTAATAACACCTATGACTTGCCAACTACTATACAAGCAATAAAACACCAGCAATGATCTATCCCGGCACAAGCAAATAATACACACACACTACTAGTTGACCAAAGCTATGTTACTTTTGAGCTCAGCGAATAAAAGAAACTGTCCATCAAGAAAGCCAACCCCATACTTAAATACTTGACACACAAATGAAAAACATGAGACGAACAAATTCACATGGACCTAGCAATCAATACAAGAGCAGAGTCGCATACCCAAACCCACCAAGGTGAAACTTACTTACTCAAGACCTTGGTCGAAACTGAACGGAGCCACTCCGTCTGACCCGTACACGAACTTGTCTCTGCGCCACTCAGCCCAAGAGTACCAATAACACAGAGCAAAAATTCAATAGGACTCAAGCTGTTAAAAAAGGGTTTCTATTTGAAGAATAGATTTTTCGTAATTTATTGAAAAATCTACTTTGATTCTCTATCAACCACCCGTATTTTCCTTGCCAACAAATATGAACCATACACAAAATTAATCAAAATACCAAACCATTTCTATTTGCCCCAGCGGCAGACTCAAGGTGACAAACCAGTAATTACATCACATGTTAAGAGTTTGTAATCTGCAATTAATACTTGAATGTCTAACAAAGTTTATATTAAGCCTGTTTCATAATAAATGTGATGAGGCTCAGATCAGAAAATGAATCTAAATAAAGAGGATAAACCGGTTAACCGGCATAGCTGCATTTATCATAAAAATCAATTAAGGTTGTAAAATCCAAATGATTTCTACACAAGACCGCAGAAAGTTACCACATCAAGATACGGCTAATCTTATCTTTAAATGATTAACTAATACAATAAGAAGATCATCATCAATGCCTCAGTTGTGGCTTTTTCAAACCATTTACTAAACTACACTGACTTGGGTTATATTTCATCTCTAAACAGCCCAAACCTGAACCACCGCCGCCAAGGTGACCTAATATATATCTTGGAGATGGTCAAAACAAACCTCCTAAATTTTACATCTTGGAGATGGTCCGGAAAAAGGAATCGAAAATGGTTACGGGTTTTCCTCGGTAGGCCGTGCACCTCTGAGTCAAAGACCTAACTTAGACAAAAACCTCATTCATTTACCCATTCGAAACGGGTCAAACATACAATGATCCAGTCTAAACGGGTCAGAGTCTATTCTTAATACTACCCTATAACACAAAACACTACCTAAACAGTTGACATGCTTTATTTAAAATAAAATAAAAATTGTGAAAAGATATGTATAATCAAAAGTTATACTAGTAAATGCAGGCATGCAGCAATGGTGACATTCAAATAAAATTTTCAATCAAATAATACAAAACAAATAATCAAAGTTTAAAATTCATTTTACTTGTAATAATAATAATAATAAGAAATAAGGGCTCAGATCTGTAAGAGAAGAATTAGTGTAACTTGGAAAAAACCGCCATGGCTGCAATCAATAATAGATTAATTACCCCGCCAAGATACGGTTAAATCGCAAACTTTACCCAATTTTAACTCAGACAATCAACAGTATATGTATATCATCATTGCCCTGTTAATTACACATTTGTCCCTGTTGTTTGGTAGAATGATAAAAGAGTACTACTGGTGGTCGTGATGGTGTTGGAATGTTGGATATACATCAATCATCATCAACTATATGTATGTATGTATATATATATATGTGTATATGTATGTGTGGGGGGGGACAAAATGAGAAAATCATAAGCGGCAAAGGGGAGGTAGCAAACAGCCTCCTCTTCCCCTCCGCTGTCGCTTCATTTCTTGTTGATCGTCTTCTGAGTTAGATAAATTTGTATCTAGAGTTAATTTCATTACATGCCCCTGGGGTATACCATATTATCAAGTTTCACCCCTGTACTTTTATTTTATCAATACATCCCCCTAAGGTGACTTTTTGCTTCATTACACACAAATGAGAAAATCATAAGCGGCAAAGGGGAGGTAGCAAACAGCCTCCTCTTCCCCTCGGCTGTCGCTTCATTTCTTGTTGATCGTCTTCTGAGTTAGATAAATTTGTATCTAGAGTTAATTTCATTACATGCCCCTGGGGTATACCATATTATCAAGTTTCACCCCTGTACTTTTATTTTATCAATACATCCCCCTAAGGTGACTTTTTGCTTCATTACACACAAATGAGAAAATCATAAGCGGCAAAGGGGAGGTAGCAAACAGCCTCCTCTTCCCCTCGGCTGTCGCTTCATTTCTTGTTGATCGTCTTCTGAGTTAGATAAATTTGTATCTAGAGTTAATTTCATTACATGCCCCTGGGGTATACCATATTATCAAGTTTCACCCCTGTACTTTTATTTTATCAATACATCCCCCTAAGGTGACTTTTTGCTTCATTACACACCCCTCCCTTTAACAGTCGTTAGTGTGGCTCCGTTAACCATGGTACTTAAAAATTATATGTAGCATAGTGTTGCACTTTATTATACGATACAAAGTCAAAGATGGTGTAGTTAAAAGCTTTTATTTACAATCAAGCTTTCCTTTTGGAGACCACCTTTCTAAACAATTAAAATCAATGACACCTATGACTTGCCAACTACTATACAAGCAATAAAACACCAGCAATTATCTATACGGGCACAAGCAAATAGAACACACACACTACTACTTGACCAAAGCTATGTTACTTTTGAGCTCAGCGAATAAAAGAAACTGTCCATCAAGAAAGCCAACCCCATACTTAAATACTTGACACACAAATGAAAAACATGACACGAACAACATTCACATGGACCTAGCAATCAATAAAAGAGCAGAGTCGCATACCCAAATCCACCAAGCTGAAACCGACTTACTCAAGACTCAGGTCGGAGCCACTTCGTCTGACCCCTACACGAACTTGTGTTTCTGCGCCACTCAGCCAAAGAGTACCGAATAACACAGAGCAAAAATCCAATGGGACTCAAGCTGTTAGTTTCTATTTGAAGAATAGATTAACCCGTATTTTCCTTGCCAACAAATATGAACCATACACAAAAATAATCAAAATACCAAACTATTTCCATTTGCCCCAGCGCCATAAAATCTGACTGAGGCAGACTCAAGGTGACAAACCAGTAATTACATATTTACATCACATGTTAAGAGTTTGTAATCTGCAATTAATACTTGAATGTCTAACAAAGTACATTAATACTTGAATGTCTAACAAAGTACATATTTATCCTGTTTCATAACAAATGTGATGAGGCTCAGATCATAAAATGAATCTAAATTAATAAGAGGAAAAACCGGCATAGCTGCATTCATCATAAAAATCAATTAAGGTTAAAAAATCCAAATCATTTCTACACAAGACCGCAGAAAGTTACCACACCAAGATACGGTTAATCTTATCTTTAAATGATTAACTAATACAATGAAAAGTTCATCATCAATGCCTCAGCTGTGGCGTTTTCAAACCATTTACTAACCTACCTGACTTGGATTATATTTCATCTCTAAATGGCTCAAACATGAACCATCGTCGCCAAGGTGGCCTAGTATACATCTTGGAGATGGTCAAACAAACCTCCTAAATTTAACATCCTGGAGATGGCCCGGGAAAATTGGAAATGGTTACGGGTTTTCCTCGGTTAGGCCGTGCACATCTGAGTCAAGGAACTAACTTAAACAAAAACCTCATTCATTTACCCATTCTAAACGGGTTAAACATACAATGATCCAGTCTAAACGGGTCAGAGTCTATTCTTAATAAAACACAGTTGACATGCTTTATTCGAAAGCGAATAAAATATAATAAAACATGTGAAAAAGATATGTATAATCAAAAGTTATACAAGTAAATGCAGGCATGCAGCAATGGTGACATTCAAAAAACTATTTCAATCAAATGTAAAACAAATAATCAAAGTTTAAAAATCATTTTACTTGTAATAATAATAAGAAGAAATAAGGGCTCAGATCTGTATAAGAAGAATTAGGGTAAAGTGGAAAAATCCGCCATGGCTGCAATCAATAATAAATTAATTACCCCGCCAAGATACGGTTAAATCTCAAAACTTTACCCAAATTTTTTAACTCAGACGATCAACAAATATTATATGTATGTATATCATCATTGCCCCTGTTAATTGTATATTGGTCCCTGTGGTTTGGTAGAATTATAAAGGAGTACTGTTGGTGATGGTGTTGTAATCATCATCAACAACTATATGTGTGTGTATATATATATGTATATGTATGTGTGGGGGGGGACAAAATGAGAAAATCATAAGCGGCAAAGGGGAGGTAGCAAACAGCCTCCTCTTCCCCTCCGCTGTCGCTTCATTTCTTGTTGATCGTCGGAGTTATATTGTTTGTCCCCAAAAACCCTATCAAACAATGGCATCTCCCTTATATGGATGTGAATTAGCATCTATTAATTTCATTACATACCCCTGGGGTTTGTCATTTTTTATTTTTTATCCCTCTTGTTTTTTCGTATCATTACATATCCTTATGGTGGCTTTTTGTTTCATTACATACTCATCCCCTTAACGGACGTTTGTTGCCCTCCGTTAACCCACTCACGTGCATGACACGTGAGGATATTTTAGTATTTTAACAATATATCTTCTTCCCCAAATCAAAATATGTCTTCTTTCTCCTTCCCTATCCCTAAACAAATCAAAGTGCCCCAAGGTTTAACTTACTTCCTATACATATCACATATGTATCCAACCCAATTTCATATTCCCAATAACATATCAACAAAAATACAGTAGATCAACAAAATCACTCACCAAACAAAAAAAAACACTGCCACAATCGACAATTAGAAAAGAGGAAAAGAAGATTAGAAAAAAAAGTATCAAAATCAGAAGGAAAGAAAAGAAGATCACCAAGGGTGGTGTGCGAGGTTTTAACTGTCGGATCTTGGTGATGGTGGTGGTGGGCGGATCTTGATTGCATCTCCAGCTCCCTATCGATCTAACTATTTTTTTGACTACTTTCGACGGTAATACCACCACCATAACCATCTTCTGCTTGGCATGATAAATTGGGGACCGTAGCAGGTTGATTGGAAAAACAGGCGGCGGTGACTGGTGGCCGGATATGCTTCCCTTTCACTCTTCAGTCTTCCACTTTTCCTTCCTTTCTTTTGATTAGTAATTCATCTTCTTTAGGTTTTATGTTCGATGTTCATTACCGAGATGATGATGATGACGATAAAAATGATGTAAATATGGAAATTCTAAGATGTCTGAAGTGTATGTATGTTTATGTATTGATATACAATATATGGGATATGGATATACAGATCTATACATAATTTATTTTTCCTTTTGAAATAAATTTTTGCTTATGTCTGAATTGTATGTATGTTTGTGTATTGATATATACATATTTTTTTTCTTGAAACTTGAAAGGAATGATTGATGCACAAATCTAAAAGAGAACCAGAATGTGTAACACCCGTCGTTTATAAAATATGGATTTCCAAAAATTTTGCCTAACGGCGTCAAAACAAGCGGAAGCATTTAATAAAACGTTTACAATTCCTACTGGAATTGTTATTTAATAAAACTGGTGTTACGAATCCATATCATAGCAACAATAAAGGAAATCCACAAATGTCATCAACTACATAAATGACAAATAAGTCAACATATGGTCATGTCTTGTGAAACCCAAGACATTACTATAATCACAATAAAGGTTCATAAATGTCGTCTAAATAGGGGAGGTCACTAGCAGGTAGCTAAGCATCTTTAAACGTCTACCCAGCCTCACATGCATCTCACTAATCTTCAAACACTAACCTGAGGAAACACAACACATTTCAACAAAACAAGTGTTAGCTTTAAAAGCTAAGTAAGATAACCACATGTTGTATAAAACGGTTGCCAGTTCAAACATCTTTTGAAACTATCATACGCATGTTAAGTAACAAACAACAACAACAACAACAACAACAACAATAAGCATTAGGAATATCATATCCCTAAATGTGCCTAGCAACCTCATCAATCGACAATAAGCATCTCAACAAATCAACACCAGGTTATCGACATTAAACATCTCAACAAATCAACATCAGGTTATGCCACAACAAAGCCAAGTAACTTATGGCACTTGTTATCGACAATATAACTTGTGTGAAGGCGGTCCATTGACCTTTAGGGAGCCTCACACCCGACATGATGGGTAGACCATTCGGTGGTCCATCGACGTCATTACGGACGGCATAACCAATCCACGAGTAAACCGGCATCGACAAAAATGGCCAGCCCACGCCATCCGGCAAACCCCAACAACAGACTGAGTCGAATGGGGGTTATCATGATTACCCCAAACGACAGCGACGATAGCATACTAGCCAAGGCTAGCATGGGTTAAGCTTAACACTTTCGATAATAATTATACTCGAGTATCATCAACAACATCAACAACAACAACTTTTAGGGCCCTTAACGTGCTCGTGACATGGAAATCCTACCAAGTCTAGTGTTGGAATTCGTCTGCCCAAGACACATATTAAATTGACGTGGCTAGTACGTGATGATCCAAGTCGGGTCATACCCAATAATAAGCTAGACAAACACTAATGATTTTATTTATAAGATATGATCTTTAAATAAATATCAATACTTGAAACATTTAGAAAGTGGTTTTCTAAATAATTGCACTTGAGATATGTAAATAAATTATATGGATGATTTATTTTGAGAGAATATGTTTATAAGGCCAGAGAGTTCCCACTGCGGCGCAGTGGGAGCGTGTCAAACCCACTGCGGCGCAGTGGGGTTTTTGCACACGAAGGCCAGAGAGTTCCCACTGCGGCGCAGTGGGAGTGTATCAGACCCACTGCGGCGCAGTGGGTTAACGTCCATGTGATGGGCTAAGGGGCCGGCCCCCCCTCCCCATGTGGTGTTACATGCAATATGACACTTGTTGTCTTGCATGTTACACAAGACACATGACATAAGGCTTAACACTCAACATAGAGTGTATCAATTTTACACAACTCTTACATGCAAGTGAGATTACTCTCTCATTACTCTCTCATCTAGTTTTCTTCTTATTTTTGGTTCTTGGAAAAATCGGCCAAAGGGAAAAAGAAGAAAGGGGTTTCAAGTATAATTCCTAGCATAATTTAGGGTGTTTTGTTGGAAGCTTGGGGTATACTAGCTTGAGGTTCTTCTAGGTTGAAGACTTGCCATTTGAAGACATCATCTCCTTCATTCAACCTTCTCATTAGCTTGGAAGAAGGTAGTCTTCTAAACACCCTATGGTTGTTGTTTTGTATGTATGTTATTCATATACATGGATCCTTATTGTTTGGGTTTTATTTTATAAGTTAAAATTTGATTTTAACTACATATGTCACATTGAAATGGTTCAATTTTCCGCTGCGTTTTTAATATTATAAGGATAATATTACTTTGATAAAAACCCAAAAATCCCAACAATGGTATCAGAGCCGGTTATATGGATACATACATCAAAAGTTGAAATTTTGTTTGGACAAAATCCAATATTTTGGTCATTTGGTTATGGCCAAAATAAATACACAAAAAGGAGGTTCCTTTTTCTTGTGTATTTTAGTGTCACAACTTAGCCAAGAGACCTTGTGAATGTTTGTGATGTGTGGATGTGTTTGTTTAATTATTCAATGGTTGTAATAGTTAAATAGGATTTTATTCATTCATTTGGTTATGTAATCTATTTATTTCATTTGGTATGTAATAAGTAGATTAGTTGCATTTCTCATTATAAATGTAATCTCCAAGAAGGCATCAAAAGGTTTGGGGCTAAAAGTTGGAGGCTAATGAGAAGACCCGTAAGTTCTCACTGCGGCGCAGTGGGTGTATATCAAACCCACTGCGGCGCAGTGGGGATTATGTGGCCGAAGACAGTAACTTCCCACTGCGGCGCAGTGGGTGTATATCAAACCCACTGCGGCGCAGTGGGGATTATGTGGCCGAAGACAGTAACTTCCCACTGCGGCGCAGTGGGAGTATGTCAAACCCACTGCGGCGCAGTGGGTTATCAAAATGAAGAAAATCATTCAAATCACATCACAAAAAGGTTACTTGAAGCATTTGGATGCAAGATCAAGTGGGAGCTCAACTAACACAATATTTGTGTTACTTTGTCCCTTAGGTTGAGACCTTTTGGCCCACTTGTTTCGGCTAACAAGTGTGGTCAAAATAGTTGGCTAATGTTGTGCACTTATTATATTTGTGTGGTTGTTTGTTTATTTTGTCATATGGATGCTCAAAACCAACAAACTTGATGACTACATAAAAGATTAAAATTGGTTTTAATATTGACATTAACTTGATAAATTAAAATGGGTTTTATTAAAAGTTAATGGTCACAATTATAAAAATGGATTTTATAAAAGAACCTTGAAATTTGGATTTCAAGATTCATTATGGTACATAGTTTTAACTAGAATATAAAAACTCAAACGACCCTTTAAAAACAAGTTAAACGCCATCCTTTTATACAACACTTAATTATTTGGGAACTCTTTGTAGGATAAAGGTCACCTAACTACTTTGAGGGAACTTATAAGTTAAGGTAAATTTATTGTACTTATGGGATAAAGGTCACCTAACCACTAGTATAGATAAATTTACATGTGTGTATAAGTAGGACAACTTGATTTGGAAGCCATGTGATTAGGGTCACCGAAGCATGGTAACCAAAGGCGTTGATGGGATTAAACATGCCAACTTAATATAAGATATTAAACCGGTCCCATACCACTAGAAATTGCAAAGTGTTGCAATTGTCAAACGTTGACTACCTTGTTAATTTAGATCATGGGATAAAGGTCACCTAACCATCATTTAAATGTAACGTTGGATTCTAGGTTTTAATTATTAATTGTCCATGGGACATAAAAGGGTATTGACAATTAAAATTTATATTTGATATCGAAAATACTAATAAAGAACTTTGTTAATCTTGTAGATGGCCGCTAACAATGCAATTAACCCCAACCCAAACGTCCATAACTTTTCACTAAGATCCATCCTTGAAAAGGATCGTCTAAACCAAAACAACTTTGTGGATTGGTTTCGTAACTTAAGAATTGTTCTTAGGCACGAAAAGAAATCCTATATTTTAGACGATCCTATTCCTGATGAGCCCGAAGAAACTGATGTTGAGGCCTATAATGATTGGGTTAAATATGTCGAGGACTCCGTGCAAGTTAGTTGCATAATGCTTGCGAGTATGACTCCCGAACTCCAAAAGGAGTTCGAGCATCATGGGGCATACGACATGATTACCCAACTCAAGGAAATGTTCCAACAAAAGGCAAGGGCTGAACGCTTCGAAACGGTTCGAGCGCTTCATGCATGTCGCATGGATGATTCACAACCCGTATCAACATATGTTCTTAAAATGAAAAGCTACATTGATCGCCTCGAAAGGCTTAATTGTCCCGTCTCAAATGAGTTAGCTACGGATATGATCCTTAACTCATTATCTAAGAGATTTGAGACTTTCGTGTTAAACTATAACATGAATGGATGGGACAAGACCGTTTCCGAGCTTCATGGGATGCTCAAAACGGCCGAGGCTAGTATGGGAGGAAAAGTTCAACCCGTTCTCATGATCAATGAAGGCGGAAAGAAAAGGGCTTACTCCGGACCCAAGGCAAATGTTGCTAAGGGAAAGGGTAACTTCAAAGGGAATTTTAAAGGCAAAGGAAAGGGAAAAATGGATACCCAAAAGGCGAAGAAGCAAAAGGTTGCTGTCAATGACCCATGCTTTGAGTGTGGGGAGGTAGGACATTGGAAACGTAATTGTCCAACCTACCTCAAAGAGTTAAAAGCTAAGAGGGATGCAGGGCAAACCTCAGGTACAATATTTATGATATATATTGAGCTTAATACAGTTTTTTCTTACATATGGGTATTGGATACCGGATGTGGAACTCATATTTGTAATATGTTACAGGGGTTCATAAGAAAAAGGAACATCAAGAAGGGGGACATTAGTCTCTTTATGGGCAATGGTGCATTGGTGCATGTTGAAGCCCAAGGAGACTATCTTTTGAAACTTCCAAATGGTTTGGAAATTGTATTAAACAATGTTTTGTATGCACCTAGTTTGACTAGGAGTATTATTTCAGTTTCCCGTTTAAGACATGTTGGATATGATTTTAATTTTGTTAACAATGATATCCATGTTTCTATGAATGATGTATTTTATTTTAAAGCTATGCCTTTAAATGGTATTTATGAATTAGTTCATGAAAACCAAACAAATGATAACTCAATGTACCAAGCTACCACCAAGAAACTTAAATTAGATTTAAGTGAAACCTATATTTGGCATTGTCGTCTTGGCCATATAAATAAGAATCGCATACTAACACTTCAAAAGAATGGTCTTTTGAAGACAAAATCAAATGATTCATTTAATGTATGTGAATCTTGTTTACAAGGCAAGATGACTAAAGCTCCTTTCAAAGGCACAAATGAAAGGGCAAAAGATTTATTAGGTATCATACATTCGGATGTATGTGGTCCTTTTAAGCCAATGACTAGGAATGGTGAAAGATACCTCATTACATTCACCGATGACTATAGTCGTTACGGTTATGTATACTTATTAAGACATAAGAGTGAAGCTTTTGAAATGTTCAAAATTTTCAAGAATGAAGTAGAAAACCAACTCAGTAAGACAATAAAAATTCTTCGTTCTGATAGAGGAGGTGAATACCTAAGTGATGCTTTTCAAGATCATCTTAGAAGTTGTGGGATTGTCTCACAACTAACTCCACCTGGAACACCACAACATAATGGTGTGTCTGAAAGGAGGAATCGAACTCTATTAGATATGGTTCGTTCCATGATGAGTAAAAGCTCACTACCTCTATCATTTTGGGATATGCCATAATCTCTGCTGCCCGAATTTTAAATATGGCTCCCACCAAGAAAGTGGAGAAAACACCTTTTGAAATATGGCATGGAAGAGTTCCATCTTTATCATATTTAAAGGTATGGGTTGTGAGGCTTATGTAAGACATGATGCCTCAAACAAATTAGAGCCCCGATCCACTAAGTGTATCTTTGTAGGATATCCCAAAGATGATTTGGGATATTATTTCTACAATCCTAATGAGCAAAATGTATTTGTTGCTCGAAAGGCTGAGTTCTTGGAAACTAAATTCCTTATGGAAGGAACTAGTTCCAGAACAGTGGAACTTGAAGAAGATCAAGAACCACTGACAGATACACACTTGAGTGACACTAGCATTCAACAAAAGGATGTTGAAGATGATCAAAGGGTTGATCAAGACACACAAAACGTTCGTAGATCTGGTAGAGCTACTTATCCACCTGAGAGATATGGATTTCTCGTGGATGAATGCTACATGGTAGTTTCTGATGAACCTACCACCTACCATGATGCTATGTCCAAATCAGATTCGGACAAATGGCTAGAGGCCATGAACGCTGAGATGCAATCCATGTATGACAACCAAGTCTGGGAATTGGTTGTTGAACCTCCTAATTCCAAAGTAGTTGGAAGTAAGTGGGTGTTCAAATTGAAACACGATATGCATGGAAACTTGAGTACTTATAAAGCTAGACTTGTAGCAAAAGGTTTCACTCAAACTCGAGGGGTCGATTATGATGAAACTTTTTCGCCTGTGGCAATGCTAAAGTCTATTAGGATATTATTTGCCATAGCCGCACATTATGACTATGAGATATGGCAAATGGATGTCAAAACCGCTTTTCTAAATGGATATCTTGAGGAAGATGTCTATATGGATCAGCCTGAAGGTTTTGTCGATCCTAACATCCTAATAAAGTATGCAAGTTAAAGAAATCAATCTATGGATTGAAACAAGCATCAAGAAGCTGGAATCGTCGTTTTGATGAAGAAGTCAAGAAATTTGGCTTCATCAAAAACGCTGATGAAGCTTGTGTGTATAAGAAGGCTAGTGGGAGCATCATTACTTTTCTAGTATTATATGTCGATGACATTCTACTATTTGGAAATGACATTCCAACCTTGGAAGGTGTAAAAGCCTGGCTTGGAAGTTGCTTTTCCATTAAGGATCTTGGTGAAGCCGCCTATATTTTGGGAATAAGGATCTATAGGGATAGATCAAGGCGCTTAATAGGTTTGAATCAAAGTGCATACATAGACAAAATCTTGAAAAGGTTCAAGATGGAAAACTCAAAGAAAGGTTTGGTACCTATTCAAAGAGGTACTATATTGAGTACTTCTCAATCTCCTAGCTCAAAAGTTGAGCAAGAGAGAATGAGTGGAATCCCATATGCATCTGCTATAGGATCCATCATGTATGCTATGATATGCACGAGACCGGACGTGTCATGCGCTTTAAGCATGACAAGTAGATACCAGCAAAATCCAGGTGATAGTCATTGGATGGCTGTCAAATATATATTAAAATATCTTAGAAACACTAAAGATATGTTCTTAATATATGGATCTGGTGAGGAGGAACTCGTTGTAAAGGGTTACACGGATGCGAGTTTCCAAACTGATCGAGATGATTCTCGATCACAATCGGGGTATATCTTCATTCTAAATGGAGGAGCTGTTTCTTGGAAAAGCTCAAAGCAAGATGTGGTTGCATTGTCCACTACAGAATCGGAATACATCGCCGCTTCTCCCCCCCCCCCCCCCCCCCCCCCCCCCCCCCCCCCCCCCCCCCCCCCCCCCCCCCCCCCCCCCCCCCCCCCCCCCCCCCCCCCCCCCCCCCCCCCCCCCCCCCCCCCCCCCCCCCCCCCCCCCCCCCCCCCCCCCCCCCCCCCCCCCCCCCCCCCCCCCCCCCCCCCCCCCCCCCCCCCCCCCCCCCCCCCCCCCCCCCCCCCCCCCCCCCCTCCCCCGCTTCTCTAGCAGCACAAGAAGCTGCATGGTTGAAGAAATTCATTGCCGATCTAGGGGTTGTTCCTTCCATTCAAGGACCCCTAGAAATTCTTTGTGATAACGAGGGTGCGATTGCTCAAATCAAGGAACCTCGTGCACATCAAAAGACTAGGCACATTGAGCGGAGATTCAACTACATAAGGGATGAAGTTGAAAAGGGAAAGATATGTATTCACAAAGTTCACACCGATCAAAACATTGCGGACCCACTCACGAAGCTCCTTGAAAGGCCTAAGCATGAGAGTCATACTTGTGCCATGGGACTTCGATATTCTAGTGATTGGATTTGATCTATTTTATGTATTTGGATATCGGAACACTTGTAGTTATTAACACATTTATATGAATATTGGTATTTTGCATTTAAATTGTGTTATGTTCCATTTTTGCATGTTTAAATCCATGAATAAGTTAATTATTCTAATGTCCGTAGTCGATCATATTTGTGGGAACAAATATGAATGTAAGATTATTATGAACTTGGATTGGTAGATATTCAAAAGGGTTTGAATATAGAGCAAAGTGTTGCTACCAAGGTTCATAGATATTTGTGGGATACAAATATTGGACTGACCTGCAATCAAGCATTACTACATGGAATCTCTGTGATTGATCATAAGTAATCTTGAATTAAAAGGCGAATATCATTGTGTCCTCAGACCTGAGATACATATTGGGTCTTGATATTCACTGAATATTATACTTTGACTTAGTTCTTCGCTGTTCTGAAACATGGCAGTACATAAGACTAAGCTCAGGTATGATATAAGGTGATTGTGAGAGACGTATGTAGTCGAGATGGAATTTGTCCCTCTTATTCGTTGAGAGTAAGATGTCTAAGGCCTGCTACAAAGTTAAATCAATAGAGAATGATCACTCTATGTCTCTAGGATTTAACATGACATCTGTGACAAAAGGATAAATGATCGATTCACCTAAATCATTTCAAGTAAGGGACTTGAAGAGGATGATGTTATTGAATGGCACTTAGTCATACGTATTAGGGGTAGCAAACCGTTGTTAGGCGGTATTTGCTGCTTGCGTCAATCTTCTATGAATCTTGTGCAAGTGGGAGATTGTTGGAATTCGTCTGCCCAAGACACATATTAAATTGACGTGGCTAGTACGTGATGATCCAAGTCGGGTCATACCCAATAACAAGCTAGACAAACACTAATGATTTTTATTTATAAGATATGATCTTTAAATAAATATCAATACTTGAAACATTTAGAAAGTGGTTTTCTAAATAATTGCACTTGAGATATGTAAATAAATTATATGGATGATTTATTTTGAGAGAATATGTTTATAAGGCCAGAGAGTTCCCACTGCGGCGCAGTGGGAGTGTGTCAAACCCACTGCGGCGCAGTGGGGGTTTTTGCACACGAAGGCCAGAGAGTTCCCACTGCGGCGCAGTGGGAGTGTATCAGACCCACTGCGGCGCAGTGGGTTAACGTCCATGTGATGGGCTAAGGGGCCGGCCCCCCCTCCCCATGTGGTGTTACATGCAATATGACACTTGTTGTCTTGCATGTTACACAAGACACATGACATAAGGCTTAACACTCAACATAGAGTGTATCAATTTACACAACTCTTACATGCAAGTGAGATTACTCTCTCATTACTCTCTCATCTAGTTTTCTTCTTATTTTTGGTTCTTGGAAAAATCAGCCAAAGGGAAAAAGAAGAAAGGGGTTTCAAGTTTAATTCCTAGCATAATTTAGGGTGTTTGTTGGAAGCTTGGGGTATACTAGCTTGAGGTTCTTCTAGGTTGAAGACTTGCCATTTGAAGACATCATCTCCTTCATTCAACCTTCTCATTAGCTTGGAAGAAGGTAGTCTTCTAAACACCCTATGGTTGTTGTTTTGTATGTATGTTATTCATATACATACACTTATGATTTTATTTATAAGATATGATCTTTAAATAAATATCAATACTTGAAACATTTAGAAAGTGGTTTTCTAAATAATTGCACTTGAGATATGTAAATAAATTATATGGATGATTTATTTTGAGAGAATATGTTTATAAGGCCAGAGAGTTCCCACTGCGGCGCAGTGGGAGTGTGTCAAACCCACTGCGGCGCAGTGGGGGTTTTTGCACACGAAGGCCAGAGAGTTCCCACTGCGGCGCAGTGGGAGTGTATCAGACCCACTGCGGCGCAGTGGGTTAACGTCCATGTGATGGGCTAAGGGGCCGGCCCCCCCTCCCCATGTGGTGTTACATGCAATATGACACTTGTTGTCTTGCATGTTACACAAGACACATGACATAAGGCTTAACACTCAACATAGAGTGTATCAATTTACACAACTCTTACATGCAAGTGAGATTACTCTCTCATTACTCTCTCATCTAGTTTTCTTCTTATTTTTGGTTCTTGGAAAAATCGGCCAAAGGGAAAAAGAAGAAAGGGGTTTCAAGTATAATTCCTAGCATAATTTAGGGTGTTTGTTGGAAGCTTGGGGTATACTAGCTTGAGGTTCTTCTAGGTTGAAGACTTGCCATTTGAAGACATCATCTCCTTCATTCAACCTTCTCATTAGCTTGGAAGAAGGTAGTCTTCTAAACACCCTATGGTTGTTGTTTTGTATGTATGTTATTCATATACATGGATCCTTATTGTTTGGGTTTTATTTTATAAGTTAAAATTTGATTTTAACTACATATGTCACATTGAAATGGTTCAATTTTCCGCTGCGTTTTAATATTATAAGGATAATATTACTTTGATAAAAACCCAAAAATCCCAACAGTCTAGTGTACTAGATGTACAAGCCAACATGTATCCAACTAAACATCAATCTCAATCATTTCCAACATCTAAGCATGCATATCAAGTATAACGACAAATAAATAATCATTAGCATGCATAAATAACACCCAAGTGACCTCCCGTGAGTTCCCATACCCAACATACGTACGAAAGGCTTTAACAAACATTTATTATGAAATCTAAGTTTTCGTTGTGTCCCTCGTGTCAAAAGGTAGTTATCTTACTTTACAAGATGTACAACAACTCACCAACGTGAATACCGAGCAAGCTACAAGATTCTGACCACCTATAGCGATACATATATCATCATAAGAAGCTAACATGACATCCAAATACAACAAATACTTCTCAACATGAACTCCATACCTAAAGACACAATAAAAGCATCAAAACTCACAATTCTCTAAATGAACACAACACTGCGCGTCTTTAGAAATAAATGGCTTTTTCAAAGCTTTACTCAGCCAATTTAAAAACTGTTTCACCACCTTAAATATACCCCTTTTCTCTAACTATATCCGTTGGAATCACCTCAATACGATTTTTCATCATTTTTCTATGAATTTTTAATTATAGACTTACTGATTTCGTCCTCAATCTGACCACTTTCAGAAATCAGTATTTTTGTCCCCTTTCGAAGCCAAATAAAAGAAAACTTAGTTCTTGAAGAATTTATTAGACACATAGAGGTTTCCAGATATGTATGGCTTGACTCTTGAAGTTTAATAACGAATAAGATATGAATTTTGAAAACAGATTTGCTGCATTCGTCTATAAGCTGACCAATTTTAGAAACTAGCATTTTCGAACCATCTCTGGACAAATTCAGAAGAAACTTTGTTGATTTCAAATTTAAAAGACACATAGAGATTTTCAAAAATTTAGGATTCATCTCCTATCTCATTCATATAAAGGAGATATGATTTTTGCAAGATGCCTAAAATTTCAGACCTACGAACCCGTTGTTTTCAACATCAATTCGACCCTCAAACGACCTTAGCAATACACCACGACCTACATAACTCATATACATATATTATATGACTCAATTGATGGTTTGAAACCATAAATTGTTCCCTTAATCGATTGCAAAATAAATGGGAATGTTTAAACACCCGAAAACGTAATAAAACAACAACGATTCGTAACCGGATTAACCCCAACCCTTGAGATCAATTTATAACATAAAATCCTTTAATATTAATCATGAATTGATTAAGTAATGAATCATTACCTGTACGGAAGATTATAGGATCAAGATCTATCAAAAATCACTCCCGATTCGACCCGAAATCGATCAAATTCTCTAGAGAGGCACTTAGGGTTTATGGCTGCTAATTTTCGTGGCTAGGAATTATAATGAGGATATTAGGGCCTTTTATAACCTAAATCTCCAGCCACAAGTTTGCTAGTTCGACATCTAAGCCCCTATACTTTCCGTTAGCTCTAATTATCGCTTTAAGACTCATTTAATGGCTACGCGACCCCTCACCTACACTTTAACATTATTAAACACATATTTAATTTATTAATTATCATCTTTAATCACTTTGTTACATATTCCACATATCATTTGACATATTACACGTCTCACCTTAATCATTTAATCACACAATCACATAAAAACACACATTAACTAACGGTCACAAACTACAGGTTAACGGTCAACGTCTAAAAGTTTTGGGATGTTACAGAATGTATGTTTAGATCGGTATAAAAGTATCTTGGAGAAGAAGTAGCCTGAAAGGACGAAAATACTCTCACGTGCCATGCACGTGAGTGGGTTAACAGAGGGCAACAAATGTCCATTAAAGAGAGGAGTATGTAATGAAACAAAAAGCCACCATAAGGATATGTCATGAGAGGGGTGAAAAATGAATATATGACAAACCCCAAGGGTATGTAATGAAATTAACTCATTTAATTATTTCACTATAAATGATGAAAAATAACACCTAAATGTTTTGAGTTCAAAGACCGCTCCCAACGGTACTTCACGGTTATGTCACCTGCGTGTCACGTCGTGACACCGTTGGTTACGCAAGCGTCTTTATCGTGTAACCGAAAATCATGTCTTCGTGGAGAATATGCTATGACGAAGAAATTTGCATTCTAATATTATTTTATATTTATGTTCAGTAAATATTATTTATTTATTTATTCTAACATTTATTTTTACATGATAATGTTTGGCAATATTATCTCATATGTGTAAACTATTTTCTATGCATAATATGGATAGATTGTGGATTCTCATGGATATATATGTCCATATAGATGTGTCATTACACGTTTAGTTTTTTTTAACGAGCTCTAGTACGTTATTTCATTTTCAATATTAAATTTACTACAATGTCTAAAAAATGCAAAGAAACTTGATCACCTGCTAACGATATGTAGACAAACCTACTCGAAACTTCGTTTCCATCACCTACTAATTCTTCATCCGCATCAATGTGAGTATGCAAGTGATGGTACGACGGTACCATTGGATACATGCGAGAGTCTTTTGTGTTTTTGCCGTCCTTCGTATATATATTTGTATGCAAACTTATTCATTAAGCATTCACTTATATTTTAGTTGTTTATCCTTTTTATATGTGGTTCCATAAGAGGGAATTAGTGATTTGTTGATTGACGTTGTTGATAGTTGAAGTTGCTAGTTTTTGAAGATATTTTAGCCATTCGCGAAAGAATGGTATTTTGTAGATACTTAGTAATCTCACCTCACTCATGGATCTTGGTACATTTATGGTTTCGATACAATTTGGTTGTGTGCATTTCTGCAAAACTTGGTTTGGAGTCATGGTCTTTTGTATCTTATAGTATTGATTAGCTTTGGTTGATGACAAAGTGGGTAATGCGACCCATTTGATCGTTTTAATGTAACTTAACTAGTCAAGTTAAGAAAACTTAAAGATCTTCACTCACCTATAAATAAATAGCCTAGTATATTAGATGTGATACATGTATTTGTGAACATTTTATTATCTCCACCAAATTTATCATTCATTTTACCAGGTACATTTAGAGATGGCCAAAAAAACCAGTCCAAAAAAACCGGTCCGGATAAACTGAAATAGATGTGATACATGTATTTGTGAACGTTTTATTATCTCCACCAAATTTATCATTCATTTTACCAGGTACATTTAGAGATGGCCAAAAAAACCAGTCCAAAAAAACCGGTCCGGATAAACTGAAATGGCGACCCGAAAAAAACCGGTTCCTGAATAACCGATTGCGGTTCCTCAAGAACCGATCGGTTTCGAACCGGTTCCACTTTTGGATCCAAAAATCGGTTCCGAATCGGTTCGAAATCCGTTCGGTTCTGGTTCTTGGTCAAAAAAACCGAAAAAAATTGAGCAAACGTTGACCAAGAACCGGTTTCAGTCAACGTTGACTAGAACCGTTCTGGTTCCGAACGGTTCCTCCAAAAACCGGATTTTGGCCATCTTTAGGTACAATCACCATATTTCTAAAGATGCTAATTATATTTCTCAATCATTTTGATACAAAGTGGTTTTTTATAAAATTAATAGTGTATAAGTTATTTCCTTTTAAAATAATTGGAATTGATGATCGTTTAAAAAATTAATATAATAATATTCATAATTGTTAAAATCACTTGATAAAATTATAAGAAACTTAGTGGATTATATGTGTCATATAATCAAGTTGTGAAGAAAATTATTAGATTACTGTTTAGAAAGATATATTTATAATTATTACTTATTAAAAAGAACACTTCTTTTTATTGAAAGTTAAATGGGGAAAGTGTTTATAATGTCCTCTCTTATCTATATTATATAATATTTTTACATAACATTATTTAAAATATTTTCACATACAATATTTTCTTAACAATAATGATTAAATTTCATTATCAATCTTTATCTTTTAAAATTTTTCCATTAACCCTTTAAATTAACTACTTTTATATCAATTATCTACACCATTCGACATCGCCACCACTACGAATAATCGGCCCCACCACTACACCGTCAACACCACAAGTACCGCTGCATTGCTCGGGTGTGTGTACGAAAAATGTTTTAGTAAAATTTCTTTTATTTTACACGTTTTACCGGCAAAAGTAGATATAGCTTTCAATCATCCAATAATAAAAAACAAATCTAAATCCATATAAATAAACAAATGGGTTCCACATGATTCACATCTTAATCTCCTGATAATCCACCACCCGCAAATATCTCCTCCTTTTTCAACCATCCTATCGAATTCGACCCCACCTTTCCTTTCTTTTCTTTCTGACTGACACCCCAAGTGGACTTCCAAACATGTAAAACACTTTCACCCTCCTCCATAACTCCATATACATATAATATATACATTTCACACACAAACAAACTATTTTCACACACACAAAAACACACTACTTTGTTCTGTAAAACTTTCTTTGAGATTTGGAGAAAATAGAAGAACAAAAAGTAACAAAAAGTCTAGTCTTTTTTTTTTGTTTAGTGGGTTTTTGTTTCTTGGGAAAAGGGGTTTTAAGTTTTTAGTAGTTGGTGTGAATAAGTGTGAAGTTGTTTTTTTGTCCTTGTGTTTTGTCCACCGCCCACCGACACATTGTTCTTGAAGAAGAAAGAAACACCATTTATTTATGTTTTTTACTTATACTCTGCACTGCATTTATTCTTGGTTAGTCTTCTATCCATCCTTCGATGTGTAATTATTTCATCAACTATTTCTTTCTTGTTAATGTGTTATTATAAGTTAAGACTGTTTGGTTCTTATAATTTTATTGAAGTTTTGTTATAAGCTCATTTTCGCCTGCTTATTAGCTTTTCAACCTAAGATTAACTACTTAATGCAAGCAATAATTAAGCTCAAGTTGACGAGCTTAATAGTAGTTTAGTGTAGCAATTCAAGTATATTTGCCCTTTTCATCTTTTAGTATATTTTATTTTTGCATTAGTTTAAATATGCATGATAGCCTTTTTGTTTTTAATTTTCATGTCCAAGAAAAAAAAACCAAAAGCCTTTTTTTATGGGTATATCTTGCTTTTGAAGTTGAATCACAACTTTTGAATATATATTGGTCAACTTTATAGTGTATGCTTGTAGATTCAGGGTCACTTTATTGTGTAAATATGCTACTAGATAGCTTTTTATTATATCATGACTTAAGGAAAACATAAAAGGTGAACTGAACTTGAGCATGTGCTCAATGCTTATCAATTGATTCTCACTCAATTACCTTTTGATCCTTGTATCCCCTGTCTCAATCAGAGGTTCCATATTCAAACACTCTTTTTGATTGTTATCCATACTTCTTTATCAATACTACTAGAGAATCTTATTTATGGTTTTATTTATTTATATATTTTTGTTTTGTGATAACATTAAATTTATTATCTTTTTCTCAACACTCATATAAATGATCAATTAGGTTATAGGACCACCAGATTCTCAGTTTCAGTCCCTTTCTTGTACTTGTCTTTGTGCAGGTTGTCATTAAGCTGTAGGTTTTAGCATCTAGAATATCTTGAATAGCATATGTATACAGTTTGTTGAAGCCCTTTTGTATGTTTAATGTTAAGTTGATGCTTCACATTTAACCACCGGGCCACCACCAAGGTATCCCGGTTAAGTCGCGTACATCTGAGTTCAATAACTCGCTCTCCCTAGGTAACCTAAACAAGGTAAACCATCTCTGTTTACCCGTTTGGTACACATTTCTGATGTCTAGTATTGATATGTCGTCTCTAATCCACTTAATTTTGAACCGTTTCCCTGTTGGTTTTATACATTCTGGGTAGTGGCTAATGACTTTTGTTTCTTTTAAAAGATATTACTGGCCTGATTATGTAAATTCCCATCAACATTGATAAAACTAAAGTATCACTCAGGGGCTATGGTGAGTTTTTAGCTTTAGGATAAAATTTTGCTATAAAGAAATTGTATTTTTATAAGAAGTTTACAAAAGGTAGGGGGGGGGGGGGGTTAGCATATCAAAGCAATATTGATTTGTACTACAAGGGGATAAGGTGGACCATCAAGTAGAATCTAGATCATTAGTTTCCTTTGAAATTTTGTTTTAGGAATTTGCCAAAAGTTATTTTTATAGCTGTTGTGCACACATAAAGTGTGAAGATTTTTGCTATATATAGGGAATATATCATAATATCATATGTTCTTAGCTGTTATGCAATAAAAATAATTTTGTTTTTCTTGTTTGACTATAGTGCTCTATGGTTGAGGAGGATGATGCTTTTCCTGTTTTTGTGCATTTTCTGTCTAGTATACTTTGTTAATATGTAGCATGTCTTTGTTGAATTCCCAAGATAAGAACTCTATTGTGTATGGGTACGAGAGATCGTTAGTCCTAAGAAACACTGGCTGACTTAGGTTGTTCCCGTATCATTAGAATATAAGTTAAAGCTGGCAAATGAGCAGGTTGGGTATCGGTCAAAACAGTTTTGAGTCAAATGGTTAAGTTTTGGGATGGGTCTGAATGTCTGATCGACCTGAAACACTTGCTTTGTCCGCTCCTTTTTTATGATTTCAACAATGATCTAATTTTGTAAATAAAAATGATTTATGAGGTTTTATGCATTAAAATAAACTTTAGGAGACTTCTTATTGTCCTGTCCATTTGACCCGTTTTCTGTTTAGCTATTATCTTAACCATTTGAGCTGTTAGAGATATCGTCATATCGATAACCAGTTCAATCCAATCATAAGTAAATAGGTCAAAATTTCCACCTCTAAATTTAATGTTCATTTAAACTTTCTTCAACTGGATTTACTTGGCATGTAAACTCTGTCAAAAGTTAGAATTGGTTCTAGTCAATAAAGTTTCTGATTTCAAATTTTTGCTGTAATTTTCAGAAGGGATATCTCTTAAGTCATCTAAAGCTAATACCAAAGGATAATCTCGCCAAGAATGTAGTTCAATTCTACTCAGTTTGCATTTGAAAGTTGAGGCAAAACACAACTGAAAGACGTAAAATGGCCGATACAACATTTAACCGTGCCACATTAAGGAACAAGTTTGAATTGGAGAAATTCCGTTCCAAAGTTGTAAAAGGTCTCCCCGAGATGGGATCATCACCGTCAAACTGTAGCCAAAAGCAAAAGGCTGCAGAGATTGAAGAGCTTGTTAAACACATGAAGCATTTACCAAGTTATCTTGAGAGGGGAAAACCGCTTCCAGATAGAGCTTTGAGTTTTGGAGTCATGGACTGGGCCCGTTTAGAGAAATGGCAACATAAAAATCATATAAATGGCCTTGTTAGAAGTAGCAAATGGTCACCGTCTAGCAGCAATTCTTCTTCCTTGTTTTCAACTGATGGATCATCTCCTCGATCCAGCAGAGATCGAAGCTGCTCACCTGCTCGTCAAAAAGGTCATCGGGTAACTCTACAATCTCATTTTGAGGCGTCACCTAAAGAAGATTTCACAGAAAATTTCGACAATCTTCAACTTCAATATTTTCAAGATCTTCGAAACCAGTCCAAGTCCATACTTGTTACGGAAAGTTTGGACACACCACCATCATCATGTTTGAAGGGAATGATAAAGAATCGAGAGAAGACTGAAAATGAACTAGAAAAGGTTCAAGATTCATTGTGTAGAACCCGCTATGATCGTTACCCCGAAAAGCAGGAAAATGGTGACAACAATCTAAATCCAGGCAGATTTCAGACCGAAGCTGCCAATAGGAAAAATCCACGAAGGATACTCGACTTTTCAAGACATCAAGGCAGTCCCTCTAGAAATAAAACCCCGGAAAGAAAAAGATCTGGTTCCTCCGACAATCCAGATCTTAAAGCGACCAATAATTCGGTTAGTAAACCAAGAAGTATATCGCCACTTCGTCGTTTTAGCTTCAGCCTTAGTACTAGCTCGAAGCCAGAGTCTTCGACTTCTCAAAATTCAACCACGGATACTGAACGGGCTCATTCAAGTCCACTAAGGAGGTTATTAGACCCAATCTTTCCGTCAAAGACGCATCAAATTGTTGGCACGGGCCATGAAGATTCTAGAACTAAAGCAAAAGTGAAACTAGATTTTAAAAAGGAAACGCAGATTGATGATGTGCCTTCACCATCATCAAGGAAACAAGCTCTTTTCCAGACAACTGTTAAGAACGACCGACTTTTGTTTACATTTGCAGTTGAAGATAACAAGGAAATACTTGCAGCTACAGTAACAAGTTTGAGTCATTTAGGGAAAGATGATAACAAGAACTTGCTTTATACGTTCTTCACTGTTCACGAAGTGAAGAAAAAGAACGTTAGTTGGTTATCTCAGGGGACTAAAAGCAAAGATAATGGTTATGTCCCTAATGTAACAGCTCAAATGAAGGTTACAAATTCTCATTGTGACACTCGGGAATTTGTTTTATATGCTATGGATTCAAATGTCCAGCCACAGGATGAATTGGAAGCCATTGTCGTGAAATTTCCAAGAAAGGTGAATGGTGACAATTATCAAGAAAGTTTTAGCACAACGGTTATTTTACCTGGTGGTACTCATGGTATACCAAGTAATGGAAAACCTTCACCACTGATTGATCGATGGCGATCTGGTGGGGTCTGTGATTGTGGAGGATGGGATATTGGGTGCACGTTAAATACTCTGTCAAAGCCGTTGCAGTCTACTGGATCAAGATCAAATAAAGTTCACATGAGTTTCTGCCCGTTTGAGCTTTTCTTTCAGGTATGACCGTCTTCTTCAAAACCATTTAATTTGTTCTACCCATAACAATGTATTTAATTATGTATATATTTTATTATCGATTAATATACTTATATCATACATAAATTATTGGCAGGGAGAAGTTATGAACAAGAAACCAAGCTTCAGACTCTCGACACTGAAGGAAGGTATATTTTCTATCGACTTCAATTCATCACTGTCTCCTCTACAGGCCTTCTCAATATGTATATCAGTTGTAGAATCCCAGAAGTTGTCCCAGAATAGACAACGCAGAATACACATTCACGGGGAGGCTCCAAAAAAGTACACCCCAATTCCGGGTATTAAGAAAAATACAGTTGGTAAGATCACTTCTTGATAATAATTATGTAATTATGTATGGTTATCATAATTGGGATATCCACATTCTTGAATATGTAAATTATGTATGATATCCAGTGTGAGTTGAAACTAAAGCTTTGTTTGGTGTCTTTAGTTATATCTTGCATGATTTCGTTTCGATAACCTTGTTTAAATAGATCATGTAACTACTGACTATCGTAATTAAGCTTATATTAGATTTTGTTCACCAATCTAGATCCCATGGGTTCAAATTTCGTTAGTGGTGTGTGTATGAGTATTTACCGTCCAAAAAAAACTTAATATGAACTGTACCTCATAATACCTTACAATATAACCGATCAAAATAAAACAAAACAAAACAATAAATAATTAAAAGAAAAGAAATGACTTACATGTCTACCATCTAACCTTTCTATTTCACTTATGGGGGGTCTAATCCTCACCAATTTCATCACTTCTTTCCACCTATGGTCATCACCGACTCTTACCAGTGGCCTTTTTAGCATTATTCGGTATTTACTAAAGGGAGAACTAGTGGGTGCTCAGCTGTTCTAACTAAAATGATTTTTCACATAAATTTTTATTCCAACTAATATGATTTGTTATCGAATAACACGGTATAAACTTATCACAATTGTAAATCATTTATTCATTTAGTATAGCCTCTTAAACGTAGTTGTAATTTGTAAAAGCTTAATTTGTGAATTTTTCAGTTGAAATAATTGAGAAACTTGGTTTAGTATATCTAAGATATATAAAACGTTTTGCAATCATATATAAGGTTAACTAAAAGAAATTAGACGGAGGGATGTTGATATTTTTCCTGATAAGAAAAATCATGTTGATGTTCTGAACACTGAAGAAAAACTCAATATCCATAAAGGTAGAGACAGAGTTGGGTCCCGTACGTTGACTGAGATGAATAAGGAATAAACGTATAAGAAATTTGCAATCATTGATATTCACATGGGTTATATTGAAAATTGTATTTTTTTTCTTCTTTCTGTTAGACGTATCAAAATAAAAAAATTTACTCGTACCACTTCATTGATAGCCATTATTATTACCAGATGGATGTTCGCGCGTTGCGATGGCTAAACGGTGATGGTTTTGGGGATTTATAGCTGTGGTGGTAATGGACTACGGTGATTGACGACAGTGGGTGGTTATGACGAGATATGTGTGTTTATGTGTGTGTTCAGTGTGGAGTGTGGGCAGAGGAGAAGAAAGGGGAAATGAGGAGCGTGTAGAGTTTTGTTTGTGTACAGGAGTATTTTGGGTAGAAAAAAAATGTTGAATTAAGAACTCCCAGTTTATATTATAAGGGGTATAGATATAGATATAGATATTACTCGTATATATTTTAAAATATTGGAAGTTAATCGAAGTTTTACATTTGGCATCCGCGTAAAGGCGACTCAACAATTGTGGGTAAGCCATCATTTTAGGCCTCTAAAAATATAAGGCCTTAATTTTTTATATAGTAGGCTTTGATATTTAAGCTTTCGGCTAGGTATCATTGTACAATTTGCAATGAAGTAACAACCCTATTGATTTTTTTATCAACTTATGTAATTTTTTTTTTACTAGTAGTCCAGTAAAAAAAAGTTGAGCAATCTTATTTCTTTTTTCATTGTTTACTTTAGTTTTATGCTAATGAACTAAGCTTTTAAAATTGGTCTCGTTTAAGGCCCAAAAAAAATTAAGTCGGCACAACATCCGCGATACCTATAGGGCAGACGGAGTGCCCCGGGGAGAGAACCGGTACCGGTCCGGTACCTATTTGAGCACCGCTCCGTCCTACCAGTACCGGTAGGGTGGGGAGCAAGGTGGGAAGGGCGGTCCCCGGGTCCGTCTCGCATGAAGGGACCGTTACAATCATTAATTAAAAAAAACAAAATCTTCTGATTTTTGCTTTCTCTTCCCTCAGTTTTTTTGTTCTTCTTCCTTGTTTCTTCTCTTTCTTTTTGTGGCTTTCTGTTTCTTTCTTTCTGTTGCTACCACCATTTTTTCCGGCGACTGTTAATTTTTTCCGGCGAGTGAGAAAGAAGAAAGAAGATAAAATATAGATAATGGGATAAACGTGTGTAGCTGCTTTATTCTCAAGATAGATAGATAGATTTTTATATAATAAAAATATTAACTTAACACTATCTGATTTTCAATATTTATTATTATTATTGTTTTAGTTAAATATATTAGTTTTTATTTAAAAAATAAAAAAATAAAAAAGGACGGGGAGGGGCGGGGAAGTATTCCGTGCAAATGGGGAGAGGGCGGGGAGGAAAAAAAAGGGATGGAGAGGGGTGGGGAGGTACTCCCCCCACCCTAACACCTAACTCATCTACCGCAATGTGAATAAGTTGTATAATCGACATGAAGCAAACTAACAACAATACAACATGCCACACCCAGGAACCTCATCCACAACACATGTAATCCACCTACAACAGTCGTGAGTAGACTAGATGATTGGTACGTGTCTATAAACTATTCTCCCACAACTATACAAAACCAATTAATCGCAACAAACCTAGTCACTTGTAAATATTAAATGGAGTTAATTACACTTTTGGTCCCTGTCGAGGGTTAAAAATTACCGTTTTCATCTCTACCTTTCATATATTACCGTTTTGATCCAAAAAACTTTGCTCCGTCAACGCTTTTGGTCCAATTCTCGAAACGGACGTTAAACACCCATCACGTGATCTGCACGTGATGGGTATTTTAGTCTTTTTCTTACCAAAGGACTAAAGTTTTTTGGACAAAAACGGTAATTTTTAACCCTCGACAGGGACCAAAAGTGTAACTAACTAGCTACGAATAGATACGATAACAGATCTAAAATGATGGGAATATCGGTGGTAGTGTGACAGTGGCAGCGGCGACAGTTTTGAGATGGCAGTTTCCGGTGCCGCCACCGTTGCACCACCAGCAGCACTAGGGTTTAAAGTTTCTACAACCATAACCATTTTCAAACTTCATTTATCCATTTTATGTATGTGTTTGTATATATGTGCGTTTTCACCACCGTTGTACCACCGCCACCGTTGCACCACCAAGATCGACGACAATCACATCATGAAGATCCGTCTACCTCATCACCACCACCACCAAGATCCAGCCATTTAATTTGTTGCTGATGATGATTGAAAATTTGGAAAAAGAGTTAATTACACTTTTGGTCCCTGTCGAGGGTTAAAAATTACCGTTTTCATCCTACCTTTCATATATTACCGTTTTGATCCAAAAAACTTTGCTCCGTCAACGCTTTTGGTCCAATTCTCGAAACGGACGTTAAACACCCATCACGTGATCTGCACGTGATGGGTATTTTAGTCTTTTTCTTACCAAAGGACTAAAGTTTTTTGGACAAAAACGGTAATTTTTAACCCTCGACAGGGACCAAAAGTGTAACTAACTAGCTACGAATAGATACGATAACAGATCTAAAATGATGGGAATATCGGTGGTAGTGTGACAGTGGCAGCGGCGACAGTTTTGAGATGGCAGTTTCCGGTGCCGCCACCGTTGCACCACCAGCAGCACTAGGGTTTAAAGTTTCTACAACCATAACCATTTTCAAACTTCATTTATCCATTTTATGTATGTGTTTGTATATATGTGCGTTTTCACCACCGTTGTACCACCGCCACCGTTGCACCACCAAGATCGACGACAATCACATCATGAAGATCCGTCTACCTCATCACCACCACCACCAAGATCCAGCCATTTAATTTGTTGCTGATGATGATTGAAAATTTGGAAAAAGAGTTAATTACACTTTTGGTCCCTGTCGAGGGTTAAAAATTACCGTTTTTATCCTTACCTTTCATATATTACCGTTTTGGTCCAAAAAACTTTAGTCCTTTGGTAAGAAAAAGACTAAAATACCCATCACGTGCAGATCACGTGATGGGTGTTTAACGTCCGTTTCGAGAATTGGACCAAAAGCGTTGACGGAGCAAAGTTTTTTGGATCAAAACGGTAATATATGAAAGGTAGGGATGAAAACGGTAATTTTAGACCCTCGACAGGGACTAAAAGTGTAATTAACTCTATTAAATGCAACTCACACGCGACTATTTGGGGTTGTTAACGTCTAATGTAAATGGTTTTTAACATGTATATCTTCTTTTATTAATTTTAGAACGAAATGCATTTTTGGTCCGTGTATTATCACCGCATTTGCAAAATTCGTCCAAACTCATGTAAAGTGGCTCTTTTGGTCCCTATGATATCGACTTAGTGGCAATCTGAGTTCAAATAGACGGATCCGTCTATATTCTACCGTTGAGGACATCACGTGCCCCTCACATGAGGGACAACACTGTCTTTTCATATAAACGAGGACTATTCTTGCAACTAACCCAATTACATATATCTTTTTTATTTCCAATTACATATATGATCATCATCATCAAATCACATATATATATATCTTTATCATATATAAAGCTGAGGTCCTTGCCTAAATAATAGCTAAAAAAAATCTGACTTGGCATAGTTATAATCTTTTCATTCACTAATTTACTTTTGAAAAATCTATTTATGATGTCATACCTGTTGTTAATAAAATTGAATTAATTAATTAAACAACTTCGAAGCCAACCTATTCTCCTCATTGCTTTTCCTATTTGTTCTCCTATTTTATCTAACATATTTTAAATTGGTTAGGGTTATTTAGATTATTGACAGTTCTTTATATAATTTTTTGTTTTCCATTTATACACAATTCCACTTATTAATTATTTATCATTGGTTATTTATTATTAAACTTTACGTTATTTTTTCTCTAACCGCTTTTCACAACTATAACTATTAGTTGTGTTTCTAATTTATTTTTTTTCTAGTTTATTTAGGTGTCATTGAATGATTGACTTATTTGGTCGGGTTAATCGGATTCCGGGTCATATGGGTTTTAACAATATAGTGTATCCTAGATCCTTCAAATCGTAGAAGAAAGAGTTGTCTTCTACTAATCATGTTTCCATGTTTGGAAATTTGGCCGATTTTAAGGAAAAAACACAATTCGATGACGAAAATGCGTTGATGGTTTTCAAACTAGATTTGGAGACCTTAACACGTCGAAATGTTTTAATCCTTTTATTATTTGATTATAATTTTGATTTTATTTGATATTAGTATCATGTTCTATTTTGGATATGACTTTTTCATTTGTTTTTTATATATTGCAATAACTTTTAGGGGTATATGTAATTAAAAATGTCTGATTATTACGTAATCAACTATATTGTCTTATTTTTCATATTTAACATTCACATCATAATTGAAATAACTATTAACCAATTAGCTTAATATTACCTGGGTATCACCCGGGTGCTTAAGCTAGTATTTTTATAATATGGAGTGGGTTAATTTAGGACCAATTTTAAATTGGGACCATTAGGACCAAATCTCAACCATTCATTTTTCTCTCCGGAGAAGAAGGAAGGAGGAGGAGGAGGTGGTGGCCGGAGATGATGGTGGTGGCCGGAGATGAAGGTGGTGGCCGGAGAGGAAGGAGGAGGAGAGAGAGAAAAATGAATGGTTGAGATTTGATCCTAATGGTCCTAATTTAAAATTGGTCCTAAAATAACTTTTCCCTATATATATTATATTTATATATGTCTTCTTCAAATCTCTCTTCCATTCAACTCAGATCTCTGTCTTTCCAAGCAAAAAAAACTAAGATCTATTTTATTTGAAAACTCTGGATTTAATACTAACAAGACTAAAATCTGGGTGTTTGTTTAAACACTCAAAGCTTTAACAATAATCGAGATCTGGATTTTTGTTTAAAAGCATCTCTGGCAAGAAAGAGGGTGGCAGCCACGAAGGTTAAGAGTTCATTGGGTGTTGGCCTGTAAAACAGGGAAGGATTGTGGTGGTGGCGAAGGTTGGTCAAACCGTCATTCCAGGATTTGCAGGAGGAAAAACCTTATGGGAGAGGGAAATAGCAGCACTGTGAATCTTAACTATTTTTCATTCGTCGTTCGATTAATTCACCAATCACTCAACGATTTGTGGGTCGTAAGTCACAATAGTTTTTATCCTTGGGTGTTAATTAATTTTCAATGATTGCTTTGTTTTTTATTTGCAAAATGATAAATCCTTTTAAAGATTAGCCTAAAAATCTTCCTAAAATTATAAGAAGCTAACATGGCATCTATTAATTCTCTTTCTTAATCTTGCCCCCTGATTTTTCCACATGTCATCATCTCATCGTTAGGAGAATTTTTAGGCTATTTAGTTAGGAAGATTAATCATTTCCCTTTTATTTTCCATTATTGAGTATCCAATCACAATTAACATATGTGCTAATTCTTTAATTTCGTATTGCAATTAATTTTGACCAAAAACAATAGTGGGTCGGCGCATAATTATTTCCGATTAATTTAATGTTGTGTATGACTTTAATGGTTTTTTTATTATTAGATATACTTTCGTACATATAGATAGGATATATATAGATGATAACTACGATGGTGAAGTCGGTGGTTAATGGTGGCGATGCTGATGTGTATATACATAGAAAAACTAATGGTGGCGCCTAATTCTGATTCAATATTAATGTATTTTATTTGTAGGATTTTGTGATTAATATTTATATTTAAATTTGATGATAAATGTGATTGAGATAAATATGTTGTAGATGATTTTGAGTGATCATCTGATGGATTATGATGGTGATAATTAGATGAATAGAAGATGTGTTTTATCTATTTATGGTAGATGATGGTGATGATTGTGAGTGAAGAAAAGACAGTATTGCCCCTTACGTGAGGGGCACATGATGTCTTTAACGGTAAAAAATAGACGGATCCGTCTATTTGGACTGTGATTGCCACTAAGTTGATATCATAGGGACCAAAAAAGTCGCTTTGCATAAGTTGGATGATACTTGCAAATGAGCTGATAACACAAAGACCAAAAATGCATTTTGTTCTTAATGATCCTTAAAAATGTATACTCATTTAGCACACATGTAGACACCCTTTGACTTATGCTTCACGTTATCTCCATTAGATTATAGAAAGTTGTATAGATTATATGGCGTTGTATGTATACAATTCATATATAGCAAAATTTTAGTAACCAATTATTGGTTGTGAAACTGTTGTAAGGAAAAGTGTGATCGCATTTACATACTTTTTTAGTTTTTACAAACATTTCTATTCAACTAAAATTAAAGTAGGACCAGATCAATAATCTCAGAAAATTTCTATGAATTTGGAATCACAAGAGATAAAAAGTAAATTTTAATTAAAAAAAATGAAATCTAGATATGACACCAGTCAAGAAAGTACCATGCATTACTATGTTCTCATTTGGATACCCATTGGTAGATCTTCTAAGTAAAGTAGTAAACTGACTTGTGTCAACAAAAACAAATCAATATAGAACAGGGCAATAATGTTTGGACTTTGGACAATCATTTTTGTTCAACCATTTTAAAACTATTATAGCGGTTAACATCTTGACAGGGCGGCTTAAGGTTTTTGGAGGCCTCAAACGAGATCAATTTTAGGGGCCTAGTTCATTACCATATAAGTTAAAGTAAAAACAAAAAAAACAAAAAAATAATAATTCGACGTTTGTTATTGAACTACTAGTAATAAAAAAGATACAGATGTTGATGCAAAAATCAATAAGGGTGTTACTGCAATGCAAATTGTATAATGATATTTAGTCTAAAATCCAAACATTAAGTCTAATATATAAAATATTGAGGCTTTAGAATTTTGGGGGCCTAAAACGATCGCCTAGTTCCATAGTATTGTTGAGCCACCTCTGCATCTTGAGATCTTCATAATAGGTTTCATGTTTGAATCTTGTGCGATATAACTTTGAAAGTGGGCAGAAAAAGATTCGAAAACGGTCTGAGATATCCCTACTCAAAATTACTCGTCGTTCTTAGATAATCCCAATAGGTAAAAACTCATCCAGTTAACTTCAACCATTAAAAGCATATCCTTGTATCTGATTTTCTACAAATGTACTACTCGTATATGGTTTTCTTTAAATGTACTACTCGTGTATCACATTTCGTCATAGGAACAATAATGCAATATGCCTTGTTAGGGATCTAGATCTACTATGAACATTGGGCTAGCTAATTTGAACAACTAATGATAATTAGTATCCAAAAGATTCTTACATAAGTACCCATAAGGCCATAACAAAAACGTTAAATTGTTTTAACCACAATTGCATATCTACCATAAAACACACAGTATGAACTTTCCAATCATTAACATAAACGTCGATATACTTTTGTAATTATTTTCGTCTACTAAAAGCAACATTAAGTGACAATCAAAGTTATATATCTAGTAATATATATAGGTCATCATAATATTTTGAGTGGTGTAATCAAAATGAAAACAATAATGTGAATGATGAAATTGACGAAACAAACTCTATAAAGGGTCGGCACCGAAAGGAGTTCAAGTACAAAATCTCCCTAAAATCTCCTACTCTAGCATAGTTAAGTTGCATTATTGAAATATTATACATTGCAGTTAAAAATTATTTTTAACTCATCACGTTTAAATTCAATAATTCACTATACCTCGCAATACACCCGAATAATCAATTAAAATAATCTTTAAAAAGAATAACAAATAAAAATAGACCCATGAAAACCTTCACTACCCTTCACCGTCCGTTACTTAGGCTTTTTTTTTTCTAAACAACGATCTATTTTATTTTTAATTCTTAAATTACACAAATGTCTAGGATGCAAGCTAAGAATGTGAGAATGCCTAGCATACAAGCTAAGATCCAAAAACCCTCCGCAATAATTCATTCTTACAAATGCAAGACATGAGACTTGAATCAGCTAGAATAACCAAAGTCAAAGATTTTATCAAGAGTTCACCAACCCCATTCACTTTATTTATGGTCTTATATAAGTAGTATAAACAATGATTAACTAGAACTTGATTCACTAACGACATTTAGATTATTTAATCAATAGTATAAACTAGCTACTTAAGCTCAATTAAATCCAGTTTAAGCATAACTGTTTTCAAACTTGAGTCGGTTTGTTATTTACTATTTAGTTACACAAATTAAGCTTAATATCAAATATCCAGCTCGCATGTTTGAATCTTGTTTATTTATCTCGAGTCAAACAAGCTAGCCAACCTTAACATTTCAGTTTAAAAATTAATGTGAAGCCAGCCCATTTTATAAAAACTTATGCCTTTTAGGCAGTAAATTAAGGTTCAAATTTAAAGTAAATTAAAGTTCAATATTTGGCATAAGCACTTGGGGTAGTTTTAGGAGTAAAATAGATTTGACACGGCTCGAGTGCTCGACTCAACTTTATTTTACACACCTAAATAGTTATCTATCTACAATTTTTCAATCATTTACACAATTACATGCACTCGTTTATATATAGTTACATTCATAACGGGTCAGAACTCATGTTTTCTAAGTTTCTATACGTACGTACCGTGATAAAAATATAATTAAGGCTTTATATTATATCATACGTACTATATCAAATGACAAGTTATAAAGGGGGCCATTGGTGAATCATACTTCTACGGACACAGTGGGTTTGGTTGTCTGAAAAAGAAGAGAAAATGCATGCTATGCCAGTAAAATAAAATAAAATCCTCATTATTTGCCACACTGTCAAAGGGGCCTTTTAAGATATATAGGTCTATATATAATATAATGCCAAAAGGACAATGTGCTTTCTCCATTATTTGAGGCTCATCTGCTTGAAATATGATTACCTTTTACATCAATGGATTTGTATAATAAGTTAATATACGGGGCGCGTAACACCACCGGGGCAAAAAGGGTACCCCACCAAAGACTATTAGCGGCGACGTCGCCGCTAATAGTGGGGGGCCCCACTGACACAATGAAGCGGTCAACGATTGATTTTCGCGCGTGGACCCCACACTATTAGCGGCGACGTCGCCGCTAATAGTGAACCAAAATTTCTTTATAAACGCGGCTCCCTTCCAGACGATCATAGTATAGAAACCAAAATCGCACCTCCGGTTAAAAAAAGAAAAAAATAAATCCGGCCATCTACCATTTTGTGTCTATATTCCGTCCATCAATCCCCTCACCCTCTATATCAAGAATCCGGCTACCCCCCCTTTTGTTGGTGACGAAAATCCGGTCCGGTTCAATTTCCGGCGACTTTTCAGGCGAAAATCCGGCCATCCCACTTTTCAGATGAAGTATTAGCGGCGACTAGCATTAGCGGCGACATTTCCGGCGACCCACTTTTCCGGCGACCCACTTTTCCGACGTTTTCTTTGTATGTTTACTAACACTCGTTAACTTTTGTATTGTTGTTATTATTTTTAATAAATGTTATTATTAGTTATAAAAATGTTATAGTATTATATTTAGAAATTTTACGTTTGTTAGTTTGATTTAAAGAAATTTGTAGGATATGATTGTTATAAATTATTGGTAGTTTATGATTATTCTTAATATGATTGTTAGTATTATGTTAGGAAAACCATTTTGTTAATAGGATTGTTAGAAATTAGTGGTAGAAAGGTTATGTTATTATAGTTAAAAATGATATGAGTATTAGAAATTATATGATTTTTAAGAATTATTGGTAGTTTATGATTATTCTTAATATGATTGTTAGTATTATGTTAGGAAAACCATTTTGTTAATAGGATTGTTAGAAATTAGTGGTAGAAAGGTTATGTTATTATAGTTAAAAATGATATGAGTATTAGAAATTATATGATTTTTAAGAATTATTGGTAGTTTATCATTATTGATAATATGATTGTTATAAATTATTGGTAGTTTATGATTATTCTTAATATGATTGTTAAAATTATGGTAGTTTATAAATTGTTTATATGATTGTTAGAAATTTTATGGTTATTGTTAATATGATTTGTAGTATTATGTTAGAAAACAGTTGTTAGTATGATTGTAATTGTTAATCTAGTTGTTATTAGGATAATATGATTGCAAGTATTATTGTTAGAAAAATGTGCTAATTTTAGGTATAATAAGTTGGAAATAAGATTTGTGTCAAAAATATGCATATATTTCATTTGCGCCTTTTTTAACCTTGATTATTGTTTTTATTAATTTTAGGTAAAATGGCTGCTGTTCATGGCGGAGATGGTGGCAATGACCCTCCAAATTGGGGGTGGAATCCCCAATGGGGATGCAAACGTAGCGGTGGTAAGTATATATAGATGTATGTAAAATATATATATATATATATATATATAGATATGTATATATATTTATTCTTTAATTTTGCTTTGCAGGGAATAGCTCAGGGAGAGCTGCCGCTGCTAACAAGGAACTGGAGCGGGAGTTTCAGAAGTCTGGACGACGTATAACTCTTAGACTTGATACCGCTGAAAGCAGGTGGCAGACTATCGGTGACACCTCCAAATGGTACAAGAGCTATTTGGGGACATATGTCGCTACCGTCCCGCATACTTACGACTCGTGGGATCAGGTGCCCCCACACATCAGGGATGGACTTATTCCTTGGCTCCAGGTTTAAAACATTTTATTTTACAATTTAAATACGTCATTACAAAATTAGGGTAAATGCTGACTATTACTACAAAATTGCAGAGACGGTTCTACTTGGACCCGTATCTAAATAACGAAGACGGTCACCCCTTACGGGTCGCCATTGAAAACATGATTCGTCAAGATGCCCTAAAGAACTACAGGGATAAAAAATCAAAATTCAAGGGGAAATGGTTTAGCGACAGGGGTGGGTTAGATAGACTCGGCGAATTCGAAGGTGTTCCGCCGCATGGAATGCCTCAAGATGTCTGGAGGGATCTACTGCATTACTGGACCAGGAGCACCGGATGCTTGTTGCCCAAAGAAACGCGAATAACAGGCATGGACAAGATAATCTTGTCAGTACTCACGGTCGCCAGTCATACGCTCAGCGTGAATATGAATACGCTGTAAGTTATTATTTTTACGTTTTATATCCACATATGTATATATATATATAGAGAGAGAGATACACATACATATATATAACTTTTATTAACGTATATACAGCGTAGTAATCAGGGGCAACGTGAGCCCCCGCCTGAGTTCTTTTTGCGGGCCCACACATTACACGATGGGACGGTGCAGGCAAGAGCTCCTCCCATTTATGTAAGTTCTGTCACAACACTTAAATTTGTATTTTTTGTAAATTTATATTAATTATAACTAACTTATTTATTTGTTTATGATTTAATGTGGTACAGGACCGGCTTGTTGAATCCCACCAGGCACTTTCCCAACAGCCCAACACCCCGCCGACTCAGACATTTTTGGATGCTTTGGGGCTCCGGTCGGGACATACCCGCGGGGTTGGGCGTTTGGTTAGAGGAACACGAGGACTGAATGTCGAGCTCCCGCATATAGATGACCCTCCTCAGTCGCCGCCCTTTAACGTGGATCAATTCTTCAACCCTGCGAGCCCTTGGGACATGGCCGGGTCTAGTTCCGCCTCATTACCCACACATCGCTTGGGTAGTGATAGTGATAGTGATACTGATTAGTTTATATTTTGAAGTTTTCTATGTATTATGTACATTATGGAAAACAAATTTGTTATATATATTTATATCTTTATATAAGTTATATATATTTATATATATTCTTTAAATCACTGATTAAGCTTATGATGTGTTTGGTCTACCTTTGGCGGCTTTTGTTTCGACCCGACCGGTCTACCGCGTGTGCTCTTCTGAACAATGGGATCTTTCAGTTGTGAGTTACCCGGCTTAAACATGTCCTTTATCTTCGACAACCAATGTTTCCGTTGGGCCTTGGGTTGCTCCACCAAGAATGTCGTAAGATCACCTACGACTTCATGGACAGCTTCTATATCGTCTTCGTCTTTTAGGGATGTCGATGGTGATAAGTCAAGCTTTCTCCAAAACGGGTCTATCACATTCGGCTGAATACGAGTCTCTGCATTTTTTTATATCAATAAGTATACGACATTATGTAGGTATGATTAAAAAAAATTGTATTAAAACATACTAACCACGGTGCATATACTCGGCAATCTTGCAGGCACATGGTAGCCCACAACTATACCGAACCTTGCACCCGCACTTTTTCACATGTTTTTTCAGTTGTTTGTTTAAGCGAACGATTTCATCAACCATGATGTCCAAAGCTTTATGTGAAACCGTTCCCAGCAGGGCCTTCATACAGTTGTAATTATGTTTACCCAACCGGGTTCCCTTGCTATACCCCAGTTGGCCCCTTATTTCAGTATCTTGACCGATAATGACAGAATCAACACATTGCAGGATTCTAGTAAATGTACATTTCCCCTTCAGCTCTTCCTTCAGATGGTGGTGCTCAGCCTCGACTCTGTTTGTGGTGTGGTTCTGATAGTTGAGATGTTCATCGACCCAACATGACACAAACTGCTCTCGGTACGGGGACAACCAATTATCGTTGAGGTACTTGTAGACACCTGGATAAGCTCCCAATTTTTTCTTTAACTCCTTCTCGTAGGATTTAAACTCGTCAAGAGTCCGAGATTCATAGACTCTTTTCCACCACACGTTAAGCCTTTCAATGTTAACATCTTTCTTCACCCGCAATGCCGGTTCACAGTGTTTGGTTATGTTTTGCCATATGTGGTACCTACACAACAGGTGTTTCGCTTGCGGCATAACAACCTTCAATGCTCTCATAAGGGCCAGCTCCCTGTCAGTTAAAACCACACGAACGGTAAAGCCTTCAACAAGGGTGGACTTCAGACATTGTAACACCCATTTATAATTCGCCTCCTGCTCGTTTACGATAAAAGCATATGCTAAACTGAAGGTCCGGCCCGTTGAAGTGACGCCGACAATCTCAACAAGCGGCATGTTGTACACGTTGGTTTTGTACGTGGAGTCTATTTCAATAACCCAGGGAAATGCGCGCCATAGGGTCATTGATGTTGGATGCATGAAAAAGAGATTCTCCAACCGTCCATTTTTACTATTTGTAGTAAACTGGTAAAAGTAGTTTTTCTCTTGCAGCAGTGAGAACATAACCTGCGACAGGTGAACAAGATATGGTAAATAAGTCACTTCCAACAACGGAGTACGTAATCACTAATATGATGTTTGTACCTGCATTGGAGTATGTCCTGCATGGCCCGCCCTCCGTCTCGATTTCAGAAAGTTGGTAATGTCTCCTCTTCGAGTCAGGTTTCCTGGAAATTCATTTTTCAGGTTAACCAGGATCTGGCGTGGGAACATACCGCGATCCGATAGGTTTCCCACATATTGCTTTTCTTCTTCCGTCATCCGTCTCGCGTATGCATTCCCCTGCAGATCGGTAGCTGGATCATGATTGTGTTTCCAGTCCTTGACAGTTACCCTCCAACCACCATCATACCCGGGGCGGCCTTCCAAAGTAAAGGGACACCCTATCTTGTTGGACCGTTTGGGTGGCCCAGTTAACCTTTTATCGCGTGGTCCACCGTGGTGACATATTAGTGTCACCTTATTGACCACCTTTATCGAATTTTTGTTCGACCGCCGTGTGACTAAAACATAACCCAACTCCAGTGCTGTTCTTTTGGCCCACTCCGTCAATTCTTCGACGGAAGCGAACACCTCCTCGGTTTCTAAGTCTCTAGGTTCGCAGTCAAATTGACCGTCTGCATCAGGTGACTCAAACTCATCATCGGGCACTTCAATACGTACGTTTTCTGGGTTTGCCCAAATATCTTCAAAACTATCCATCTTAAACAATTCAAGTAAACAAGTAAACATCTAGTTCATTAACTATTGATGATATCCATACTATATATATATCTATATTCATAATATATTTATATATGTATCGTCCGAAATATACCTGTGCGAGCAGCTTTGAAAACAATAGTGTGAAAGAAAAATATATGCAGTTTGAAATCCAAAGTGCAAAAGAAGGGTAGCCTGTAGTTTAAAACCGAAATAGAGAACATATATAGGTGCCAAATGTTAAGATCGTGGTAAACCTCCAGAGAATATATATACCAAATGTTAAGATCGTGGTAAACCTCCAGAGAATATATATACCAAATGTTAAGATCGTGGTAAACCTCCAAAATTCGCCGAGGTGCCACGTAGCTCGTATTAGCGGCGACGTCGCCGCTAATACGAGACACGTGGCACCGCGTGGCACCTTGGCAGTCATGGTTCTACGCTTGTTCCCGGGGTGCCACGTGTCACTTATTAGCGGCGACGTCGCCGCTAATAAGTGCACACGTGGCACCCCGGGAACAAGCGTAGTCAGTCATGGTTCCAAAGTTGTCGGGGCCCCACCATTAGCGACGACGTCGCCGCTAATACCCTGATGGGGTTGCCCTGTTCCTGGTGGGGATACCTTGTGCCTTAATATATCACATATCAATGAATCTATTTATTTTTGTAACGCCTAAAATTCATGTCATCAAATCATTCCCTACATATAGCTATATAGGCCTATAGTGGTTATAACTATGTTTCTAAATATTTGAGTGATTATTATATACACCCACCTTTAAAATCATCTCTTATGTTTTATAAATATCTATAAAATTATAAATGCCCTTTAAAAATATACTCTTGCATAGTCGTCGACTAGTAATTTTTGACTCGACTCGAAAACATTATTTTGACTCGTGACTCGAAACGTGACTCGACTCTTAATAGATTTATCAAAATATTGCATATTCAATAGTTTTGAGTCATAAACTTATAATTTATCTTCAAATTCGCAATAAAAAGATCAAAACTACATAAATTACACACAAAATAATGTACCAATAAATATAATATATAGTATATATATAACCATAGTATCAAACTACAATATTTATAAGGTTGCGACTCGTGACTCGGTCCAAGTTCACACAGCGACTCGTAAGAGTCTGGACAAAAACGAGTCACCTAGCGAGTCGACTCGTTTTTGGTGTAAATCAACTCGTGACTCGTAAGAGTTTAACAACTATGTACTCTTGCAATACCTAATTGTGTTCAGCATACATGTACGTTGTACATATGATATCCCCGTATACTTATAATTCGTTTCATTTTCAATGACTTTCATCGTTGAACATATAATATGACTCTAGTGAAAGTCGTGTGAGATGAGGTTCACACCAAGATGCGTATGCGAGCCACCCTAGTTCACGACATGAGAGATGCAAGGGAGTTACATGATGCAAAGAGTTAGAGTATGAGAGAATGAAATCACACATATCATACTTTTAAAGTAGGGGAGGTCTAATATGTTGTTGACAATAGGAACATACCTGGTGTCTCTCCTAACATTCAGGAGGACTGGGTATTTTATTCATTATGTGTGAAATTGAGGTGTGAGGGTAACCTATATGCTCGTAACAGCATATAAGATTTTTCCTTTAAAGTAATAAAATAGGGTTGAGATCCCCTCAAGTTAGGGGTAACTTGAGGGTTAAAGTTAGATGATCTCGACCATTGATTTAAAATCAATGGTCAAGATTCAAAAATGATAAATGAATCTTGACCATTGATTTTAATCTAATGGTCAATAACCCTCCAATTTTACCCCCAAGTTATCCCCACCCAATGAAATATATGTCTACTATAGAGGCTAATTGACATGCCTAAAAATTCAATGGATCCACTCATTTTATTTTTCTTAGTTTCAATATTTAATCATTCATATATCATAATCAGATTTTTAGGCATGTTTCTATGTCTACCAAGATAGTCATATATTATCAAAGATTAGAGGTCTTTTTCTATCTCAGATAGAAACTGAAAGTAACATCTCTGCACCGTTGTGGTAGAGATAAGGCATCTTGATCTCCCCTCATACAACGTCGAAGTATTAGGACTCAAAACCCATGAAAAACGGCATTGGGTGCTTGTTTACTATCTTTATACATGTAAAAATACTTATTTAAGCTCGTTTAGATATTTAAGCTCAATCTTGTTTATCAAACGTACATTAAATTCAAAGTTTCAAACTCAATTTGAACACATTTGAGCATAACTCGCATCAAACTTTCAAGTAGTCGAGCTCAAGTAACTCGCGAGGAACTCACTCGTTTACAACAGTAGACGTGACTATAGAATATATTGCCTAATAAACACTCCCCATTGAATGCTCAAAGGAGAGAGAAAAGAGAGGGAATTGCTAGTTTACAAAATAAAAGAAAGAAAATAATCACTGTTGTTTTATCCCTCATCATCACTCTTTTCCTCCTCATTGTCTCTAACATTAATCATTCACTTTTTATGCAAATGCCAAAAACCCTATTCATGCTTAAAACTCCTTGATGCTTTTCAAGAAAACAACAATCCTTTTTCATCATCATCATCATTACTTCTTTAAAATCATAAAAAAAAACCCATTAAAGCACTAAAAGAAAAACCACTTTTGCAAAATTAATCCTTTGATTTTTCAAAATGGGAGCTTGTTATTCTTGTTCTTGGTTTCCTTCATGTGGGTGGTGGTGTTGTTTTAAATCCAAGATTCCTGGTTCTTCTGATCTGGGTATGTTAAAGTTTGAATCTTTATTGTGTTTTATCATGTTTTATTTAATGTATAAATGTTTAAATGTTTCAGAGAATCAAGGTGGAGAGAGTGATAAGCTAAAGTGGCCTTGTTTTAGAGAGTACAAGTTAGACGAGCTTAAGAATGCAACTGATGGTTTTTCTGTTGAAAATGTTGTGTCTGAACATGGTGAAAAGGCCCCCAATGTTGTGTATAAAGGAAAGCTAGCTGATGGTGATCGTTTGATCGCGGTTAAACGGTTTAACAAGTCGGCTTGGCCCGATACTCGTCAATTCCTTGTATGTTTGATCTTTGCATATTGTAAGTATATATCATGTATGTATGCATACTAAATAACAAATGTATATAAAAATTTGTGTTTATAGGATGAAGCAAAAGCAGTTGGGCAACTTAGAAGCCAAAGGTTAGCAAATTTGTTGGGATGCTGCTGTGAAGGAGAAGAGAGATTACTGGTGGCAGAATATATGCCTAATGAAACTTTATCCAAGCACCTATTTCATTGTAAGTCTATAAGAGCATCTAATGATAATATGTAGATTATCGAAATTCGGGTGACTAATTCTCATAGTAGATGTTGTATAATGTATATAAACAGAATGTTATAGTTTTCCCTGCTATGTAAAGAAAATTTGATGCAATTAGCCCCTTTTTGTCCAAACTTTCACTATAGCAATGTTTATAGACAAACAAAGTATTAAAATTTATATGTTTATCCATTTAGGGGAAAGCCAACCTCTGAAATGGCCTATGCGCTTACGAGTGGCATTATATTTGGCACAAGCATTAGAGTACTGCAGCAGCAAAGGGCGATCCTTGTACCACGATCTTAATGCCTATAGAATATTATTTGATCAGGTAAGGATGTCTCTGTTTATATACATGAGTTTGCTTCTATTTCATTGTAGGAAAATGATTAGAGAAATAAAAAATCTTATATGATGCAGGATTGTAATCCTAGGCTCTCATGCTTTGGACTAATGAAGAATAGCCGAGACGGAAAAAGTTACAGTACAAACTTAGCTTTCACCCCTCCTGAGTATATGAAAACAGGTAGAACAAATGGCCATTAAGGAAGTATGCATTCTTTAGTAAAATTGTTTGATTTAAAAAAAAATTACTTTCCATATGGCAGGTAGAGTGATAGCAGAGAGCATAATTTACAGCTTTGGCACCATACTGCTTGATTTGCTAAGTGGAAAGCACATTCCCCCTAGCCATGTAAGTTTAAGGTCTTAAAACTTCTCATCTTTCAGTTACACAAGAGGATACAAATAAAGGGAAAACTGCAAATAAAATGATATATCCTATTGACTTTTGACCAATATGTAATCTATATAACTATCTAATGCAACACACTTAGTATTCTAACCAAAAATGCAATTCCGGTAAGAAATTGCGAGTATGTTGCATAACTGGCAGGAAACTGGTAAAAGTACATTGCATTTTCTTGCTGTTTTCCCTGGATATAATTATCTAAATTTGTGTTGTAATTATGCTTGCAGGCTCTAGACTTGATACGTGAAAAGAATTTTCAAATGCTAACAGATTCATGTTTAGAGGGTCATTTCTCAAATGATGATGGAGCTGAGTTAGTGAAGATAGCTTCACGCTGTTTGCAATATGAGCCTCGTGAAAGGCCCACTGCAAAAGCTGTTGTAGCATCCCTCGCTGCTCTTCAGAAGCAAACAGAGGTATGTCAGTATGAGCATTTCGTGCTAATTCCTTCAAGGCTTGTATTGTACTTAGAAAGTTAGAAGTTTCCAGTTTCATGATTTAGTGGCTTTAAAATAGGTGCCATCCCTTGCCTTAATGGAAATTGATCATCTACCCCCAACTGAAGATGCAAAAGAAACGGATTCTTTATCACCATTCGGGGAAGCTTGCTCGAGAATGGATCTAACTGCCATACATGAGATGCTAGAAAAGGCTGGATACAAGGATGATGAGGGGGCTACAAATGAGGTCTATATTCCTCTTAAATAAGTTGTTTTCCCACCATTTATTAGTTATTGTTTTACCAGTCAGAAAGTTTTGAGCATTTTATTTTTTTGCAGCTTTCGTTCCAAATGTGGACAAGTCAGTTACAGGATGCTTTGAACGGTAGGAAGCGTGGGGACACTGCTTTCCGAGCGAAGGACTTCAACGGTGCTATTGAATCATACACTAGTGTAAGTACTTTTTAGCCAAATGTCTACACTGCTATATGATAATCACAAATATTTTATGGGGTCAGGGTTTCTCTACCAATCTTTAACAGTTTGCTAGAATAACCACAAATATTTTAAATCAAATTAGTCTTCCATAAATAAGGATATTGTTTGGTTCAGTACATTGAAAATGGAACTATGGGTTCGGCAACTGTGTATGCAAGACGCTGTCTGTGCTACTTAATGAACAACAAAGCACAAGAAGCTCTGGGAGATGCAATGCAAGCTCAGGTGACCTCCCCAGATTGGTCTACCGCACTTTATCTGCAAGCTGCTGTACTGTTTACCCTAGGAATGGAGAATGATGCTCGAGAAATGCTTAAAGATGGCTCGATGATGGAGGCAAGGTCGAAAAGAAACTAAAAATATGATTTGTATATTTATACTTTTGATTGTATGATTGGTTTGTCCGGTAAAAGGATTTTTAAAATATGCGTGTTCCTCACAGGCTGATAAGTTACTATGTAATGAGAATGTATGTTTCTCAAATTTGTAAGTGCCTCTTTTGACTTGGATTACATTTTTGGCAAAATTTAAAATTATCTTTTTATTATTTGTTTGTATTTTCTCTTTTAATAACTTTTATAGATATGAATCGTTTTCATTTAAAGCATAGTGTCAAGTGTGGGAGGAGAGGCAGCCCTCGGTCTGATTTTGTTCATAAATTTTCAATTTTGCCAACATACCTTCTATAAGTTTTCTAACATGTGCTATTTTAAATCCTTTTAGCTGATTCATGATTCATTTGACACCAATTCAATTTGGTAATTGTTATAATTAGCACTCTTGTATGTTGGCATTATGTAAATGTCTAAGCCCGGACGTACAAGTTTAACTGTGAAATAAGTATCAACAAATTGTGGTAACGTTTATTATAGATCTTATTGAGTGGACTAAACGAGACGAGCCCTCAAGGAGTATTTGTAGCTCCTGGGGGAGCCTGAATAAGAGCCCTCAAGTTTTATAAGAGTCTGTATAAACCAAGCCAGAACTCACTTAACAAATCTATAAAGTTTTATAAGCCGATATTGTTCCTTGGCACAGGTCAACGTTACAACAAAAATAATGAAATTCATAGTTCTAACATCAAAACAAAAATCCTTTCATGTAATTTATAACTGGATACTAAGAAAATGTGCGAAACTCATGTAAACGTTACCGTGAGCATCCCAGAGCCAGAAGAACGAGTATTCATTGCAACTCAGAATCCTCACACAAAACTGATGACAATCAAAGATTTACATTGGTGGTTTGCCAGAACCAAGCATCTGGCCCACGAGATTCGTTATCTAAAACATATGGAGTATATATTATATATCTATCCATCATATGAGCTAAACTTCACAAACTAAATTGACCAAGCTTCAGAAATCATACCTGCCAATACTTGGAAACACAGCGATCAATGCAGCTAGTTTCACCCAAGTTTAACTCGGGCTCTTTGTACCTAAAAGCAATTGGATTAATTCAATATCATATCTGGAGACACCATATCATATGAGCACAAATACATTTACTAATCAATGACTTCAATTTGGAATGAAGAGAACATACCTTCTCTCAACACACTTGGCAAAACATGTCTGAGTTAGCCTGCAACATAGTACCGAAAATATAATAATTGACATTGATTTTTACATTCTATTTGGTGAATAAAATGCAACATTCTTTAATGAACACCATCAAAAGTTTATAATTAACCAGTAAAATTAACAAACTTGCATAAAAGTTGCATTATATATTATATGAAGATGTAAACAAGGTGCATAACAGGCAGTGGGACCTTACTTGTTAAACAATTCAACCCTATACTCCATCTCCTTTTCTGCCATTCCAAAAATCTGAAACCGTAACAAACAACATTCAGCCAACTAGCATCATCCGCTCTCCTTCATGGAACTAACTGATCCTTTTATTTGTCAACAACAATAAATGAACACCTTTTTTTATTCTAAAAATGCTGAATTGGTATGTTCTCGATTCAAAAAATAAACATAAAAGAAAAAGAGGAGAAAAGAGCATGAACGATTCTAATCCATTATCCACCCTCATAGCCCACCCATCCAGTGGATCGCATAACCCGCAGTTTGAAATAAAATATCAGTATGTATCTAAGGAACAGTCGCTTCAAAGTGAATTCTTCTTGACCGAATCTGTAACCTTCGTTAGCAGATTCATTTTCCCACCCTTGTTACGTCACCAAGCCTAGTTCCCTCAATTTTTTAGTTCCGCAGGAGAGACAACCACTAACTGATTCTTAACCATTATACTATCTAAAAGAAAAACCCCCATCCCATTTAACACGTAAACAACACCGTTAAGTGCCCCCCCCCCCCCCCCCCCCGCCCCGCCGCAGAAAACCCACCCTTGTTACGCCACCAGGCCTAGTTCCCTCAGTTCTTTAGTTTCTCAGGAGAGACATGTCGTTACTAAACTTTGCGAACCAAAAACTAATTCAGGGTTTTGGAACCTACTCAAGCCCTCAAGCTGATATTATTATATTAATAGAATGTCACAAGTTGAGAAGATAAACTATGATTTACAGGTTCACAGAATACATAAAATGATGTCTTTGTGCCTTTCTTTGAGTAAAAACATCAATTATCTGGCAACATTTGCTACAAATTTGTATCAATACACAAAATTGATAACCCATTCACCCTCTCTTGACTCATTGTACTCCACAAACAAGACTTCAAAAACTTTACTTTTAAAAATCTTCTTTCTGTGGCACCGTAACTGTTATAAACTTATATGGTTTGCCATTATTCTAATTAAACTTCTTTATCTTGTGGTTAACCTCAACTACAACTAAGACCAAGTCCACTCAGAACTATTATCATGCAAAAGCTTGAAGTATCACAAAAAGTTTATTCGTTCACTTACTAATTGACTTCTCAATCAAGCAGTTGGAAATAAGTTGCAACAAAAACAGAACACTTTATCGAGCTCTTTTAAGTAAATCAACCATTTTATATCAACAGAATTGCATTTCATAGCTTACACACATACAATTCAAAAGAGAATTGTCTACCTAATCTAATTTTTCAATAAGATTTACACTAATGCAACGTCATAGACAAAACTTTCACAGTTCATGAGATTTTCGTTGATTACATAAATCACATCATTTTTAAAATTTTCATTATTTTTTCAACATTATATATATGACTCATTTCTAACAAAAATCTTACTTAAATACCCTTGTAGAGGTTATTTAATTTCTTATTGTTTTTTCTTTCATTTTCCATTTTGATCACTGGAGTTCGTAAACGAGGAGGCAACATGATTTTTCTAGTGTAACTAAACAATTTTTAACAAAAGACAGTAAACATGGAGAGATAGCACCTAAGACGGGGCAATGACTGAAGGCATCAAACAATTAACGAAATAAAATTTTGGGTACCTTAATCCTTTACAGTTCTTATAAGCCAAAATCCTAAGCAATAGAAAGACACAACTTGCAGCTATTATGCAACATACCAAACTTCTAAATGTCATGGGCAAGTCACAAGTGGGCAGTCCAATAGTGTAACAAAACGAATAGAAGCATCTATAAATATCTCACCGGGTGCTATCTTACCATGCTTGGTTTTTTTCCATAAGTATTACACTAGAAATTATCATGTTATCTCCTCATTAACAACCGTCAAATGCCCAAAATATAAAAACAAAGAACAACAAAAAACCTTTCAATGATTCAATCTCTACATAGGTATTTATAAAGATTTTAAAAAAAAAACAAGAAAATAATAGAGATATTGTTGAAGAAAATAATGAAAATTTTGAAACTTCTAAGAATCCTATACACAATATAAATCTAATAAACACCAAGTTACTCTTTTGATACAAACTTTTGAATTTCCACTCGGACCATACCTAAACTTGCACTTTTCCACACTGATCATACCCAAAGTTCCACTTTTCCACTCGGACCATACCTATCACTAACGGCCGTCTATTTGGCCGTTAAGTCAAGCCACGTGCCGTGCACGTGAGGTATCAAACACGTAATTTCATGTATACTTCAGGTATCATATTGTGATTCTTTTAATAAAAAATGGTTTACTTACTCAAAAGAGTTCCATAAAGTATTTTCTTTCGTTGTAAGCTATATATAAAATTGCTCAATTAAAAAGTCAATTAACATAAAATTGTAAAACTTGGCCTACTACTCGGATATGACTCCCTATTCGGTGAGTAACCAACGGAAGTAGAACCTACTCGGCCTCAAAATCAGTTTGATTTAAGATTCACCCAAAAAATCAGTTTGGTATTTTGCACAATTGTGTCACTGATTCTAAACATATTTCTAAAAGGTAAGGGATACTAATTTGTTAGTACACAACTCTAATACATATACACTCCTATATAATTTCAAAATTTACATACAAAGATTTCAATCTAAATACTCCCTGTTTACTAGTTACAAGATATCCGCCGGCTCGAATACCGTTTTACAATAATAATATTGCTAAATTTTATATACACTATATCCATAAACTAATACTAGCTGTTAAATAATAGCTTCAGAAAACTCGTACAAAAGATAGAAAGAAAATTAAACATTAAAAATAAGAATGCAGATTAACAAAAAGATTGAATACCTGTTCCCTGTCTACCTCGGCCGGCATATTATTCTTATTATTGTTGGTGTTGGCAGCCATTTATTATTAGCGATTTTGATTGATTGCAGAGTTTGAATGTAATGGAGAGATACAATTAAGTGAAACAGGGGAGAGAGATATGTGTAAGTGTTAGTTAGGGTTTAAGGAAAGCAAAATAAAACCCAAGTTTTCGTTATTTGCATACTTTGGCCACTCAAGTTTTGCCCAATCAAGTTTGGATGTTTAAAATTTTGGCATCTATCTTGGATTAGGATTCTCTAAAGTTGATCCAACTTTATAGCCATTTTTTTCGTTTTTTTTAAAAATCATAATTAGAGATAAAAACTTTTTCTCAAATTCAGATTTTGTCCCGGTTATTAGGTATAAAAACTTTTTTCTCTAATTCAGATTTTGTCTCGGTTTTTATAACAAAGCCTTATCAGATTTTAAATGGAACCGAGACGATATATATATTTTGGTGATTTTTTGGATTCAAACCCTAACAATACCAGAATAATACAATAGAAACCAGGAAATACCCGTACTCGTATTTGGGACTAGGATCGATATCAAGTTTTTTAGATTTTCAGGACTGAAACTGTCGAGACAGGGACTTGTACGGGATAGTATCAATCTCATGCTCATTTCTAATCATCTCTATATATAACTAAGAGAGGATATGAAATAGCATATGTATCACCTTTTTTTAAATGACAAGTAAGATTTTCGCTTATGTGTCATAATGTCATAGTTCTTCATTATTTTAGTTATTCTAAACATTAGTTTAATATTTAAGTAATATTTAATATTAAGATTTTTTTCCCCATAACATAATACTCAATGTATATTATTTATTATTACTATTGCTATCGTTATCATTATCATTATCTATAATATAACTAAAAGAGGAGGTTGGAGGTACACTTGACACCCTTAATCTCCCTTCTTAGACCTAATTCTTCCTTCTAATTAATCTAGCTCTCTTTTTTTTTCTAATTTTTTTCTTTTTTCTTATTAAATAGATAATTATATTTAAAATCTATCATAAATCTTTTCCTATCAAAACAAATCTTTTTAAATTTTAAAGATATATACTATCCTTAAAACTTTCACAAGAAGTTATTATATATACAACCTAAATAAATTTTTATTAATCATTTTCCATCATTCCTATTCTTTCTATCTTTAAAAAAAAAATCATAGTCATATAGCTTTTCCTATCAAAACAAATCTTTTTAAATTTTAAAGATATATATTATCCTTAAAACTCTCACAAGAAGTTATTATATATACAACCTAAATAAATTTTTATTAATCATTTTCCATCATTCCTATCCTTTCTATCTTTAAAAAAAATCATGGTCATATAGCTTCTCAACAAAAGAAACATACGTTTTTTATCACTTTAATTTAATTTTTGGTATTTTGTTCATGTTTGTTCATTATTCGATATTGAACTGTTATGTTATTGTTATTTTTCAACTCTTTTAATTTATTTGTTGTCAATTGTAGGTTGATCATGACTTCTTCTTCTACAAAAGGTTTTATTTTTTTAAATTTATTTTGCTCGCTATTTACATCTTTTCTTTTTTAAATTTAGAATATGACATATATTTTGTTATTTTTTGTTAGATGAAAAGAAGACAACGTTGGTTCATGTTGAAGATTTGAACCCAACACATGTTAATCATCATCTAACACATGTTATCATTTTGATTCCCTTTGATATATATATATATTTATTTTATATATATATATATAGATTCTAGTTAAAATAAAACAAGTATTAAAGTAAAACAAACAAAACAATTTTTCCATCAATATGTCTCAGCTAATAATGACAGTGACGAACTTGTGATTATTGTACTACAACTTGCAAAGTATAACACTTGGAACCGTATATCTTCAAAATTATAAGCTTTTATGACTTAAATGTATGAAGATCTAATATTGATAATATCGTAAGCCCCGTGTCCAGTGTTGGACACGGGTCTAAAATCTAGTATAATATTACCAAATATATTATTATATTAATATGAGAAATTATCACAAATCGTCCCTGTGGTTTGCTCAATTCGCATTTTCATCCTTGTGTTATTTTTTCCCAATTAGGTATCCTTGGGGTATTCATTCTCATTACCAATCGTCTCTGCCACTAACAGCCGTCACTTTTGCTCCTTTAAACCCTCATGTGCATTGCACATGAGGGTATAATCGTCCATTCCATAACCACAGGGACTACTTGTGATAAAAAAGATTATGAACAATTAGATTATATATATATATATATATATGTTCTTGTCGCAATGATTTGTTTTATGCCTGGTGTAATATATTTTCAACAACTTTAGGTTCTTCATCACCAACAACAAGCCCTTCTCTGAAATCATAAACAACTAAAATCTAGTCTTCATCGATTATCATTAACAAAATAACAATCTAAATTTATATTCCAAAAATCTACAATCAACCCAACAATACAAACTTACAAGACAAATCCCCAAAACACACACCCACAAACTATACAAACAAAAATGGATCTACCTATTAGCAGTCAAATCAAACCACATTATTTCTTATTTCTTTCATAACCATAACTTCAAACCCGCTTTCTGGGTACTACCTGGGTTCTGGTTCAAAACCCATATGTAAAAATTCATCCAAATCTTTGATTCTTGAAGTTATATTTGAGTTTTAATCAACAATGTTTAAGCAAAACAAATAGAAATGAAAAACCCCGATCGATTATATATATGCGGCGAAAAAAAAGGAAGATGGGGGTTGCGGTGCGTTGCTGAGTGGTTGATTGAAACGGCGACGGTTTTTGGCCCGGCGGCGGTCGCTGTGTTGGGTGGTTAATTGGACCGGTGGTGGTGGTAATTGGGTATATTAGTTGTAATTTCGTCAAAGTTTTCGTTAAGTGGGTGTTTCTAGTTGAAAGTAAGTTCGATTAAATGAGTGGTAAATGGGTGTTTATATGTGTTATAAATTATTGGGTGTAATGCTTTCAGTACATGTATTCCCCATTTTTGTTGTTTATAGATAGTTAGTAGCTCATCTTACTATGATGAAACTATATGCACTCCGTGCTGCTTTTTGAAGTGAATGGCACCACCTTATCTATACTTCTATATAAAACAAACTACCTCTCCCTAATTTTAAACTTTCTACCTTTAATATACCAAAATACCCTTAACTTTCAACACATTTTCAACCCACACACTACATCTACTTAAAATATTTCACCTAATATACCTATAAAATACCCTTAATGAAATTATTTACAATATGCATTCATTAACCCTTAAAATAATTACACTACCTCTTTTAAATAAATTACTTTTACATTAATAACTGCACCGTTACCGCCAGCAGCCCACCACCCGTCCCCGCCGCCGCATTGCGCGGGTACCCTTCTCGTTTTTCATTACAATTTTTTTAGTTTTTTGTTCTTGCTTGCTCTCCATTTGGCATTAATGGTCAAAATAGATATAGAAATCTGGTGTTAACTTTCATTGTTATTGAAAATGGGTAATATTAGTATTTAAAATATAGTGTGTTTGATGATGATGGGTTAAAGATGATAGATTGATTTTGTTAATATTATGGAAGAAAATTTATTGATTTTATTTTTTTTGCTTAAGATCTGATAGTGTTATACTGTTTGTTTGTGAAGCTGATGTTAATGATGAAGATGATAATTGATAGAGGGAAAGATTGGGTTGAAAGGACCAATATACCCTCATGTGCATTGCACGTGAGGGACTTAACGAACTGTAATTAACGTCAGTTAGTGGCAGGGACGATGCAATGAAAATGAAAAGCCCAGGATACCTAGTGAGAAAAAAAAAGCACAAGGATAGAAATGCGAATACAGCAAATCACAGTGACGATTTGTGACAATTTCTCTATTAATATTTATAGAAAAAGTCTCATCAATTTACATTTTTTTTGTTTTCCATTAATAATTTACACTTTTTAGCCTAAATACTTAATTTATATTTATTACAATTTTTAGCCATCAACTTAAGAAGACTTTTTTTAATTGCATCAATATTAACAATCTTTAATTGTTTATACGTACGATGTATGTTCTGGTAATAAACTTTAGATTTTCTACAATTTTAATACTATATGCTTACATTTAATAACTCCTTAAAAAAAGCCACTACCAAACAATCTTATTCTATATTACGATTCATATCTGTTTCAATTTGTCAAAGTTAAAATTCAACATCCACACTTCCACAAACTCATTAACAATATGAACAACAATTCAAGAAATCTTAATGAAAAACAGAAACCCAAAAAATAAAAAATTAATTTGCATATAGCAGATGTAGCCAAAGGTAACCCAGAATATGGTTCATTATTATATGAATTCCCAATCAATTATATGATAAAAAATGGAGTATCGAGAGATATACATCTAAATTATTTCACTATTAAATAATAAATACATTATCAAAATGTTTGTCTGTAACAAAATACATTGACATGGACGACCTAACTTATATTTGTAACTCATGTCATAAGCCCCGTGTCCAGTGTTGAACAAGGGTCTAAAATCTAGTTTACATGACTAAGCTTTCAGTTATGGATTTTTTTTAATCAACTTTTAATTCACATGTATCTATATTTATATTTACTAAACGTATGCTCGCACAATACGACGACTATTATGATAACGGGAAACGTAAATAAAAAAATGGATATATATGATATATGTCAAATATATTAATCATATTTACGTTTCATTCCTTTACGGTTACACCTTTATTTTGGCTTAGGTTCGCCCAAGTTTAAATGACATTAAAATTACTGTCAATAGGTCGTCTTTGATAATAACAGAAAAAAATAATATTAAGTTAATTAAAGTATCTAATAGTATGATATTTGTATTTATTCCAATACATTATTGCTTAGTTTATGAATACTATATGTTATTTTCTTTCATCTAGCATATCTTGAGTAACCAGTTTTATATGTATATACTAATTGTGTGACTACATTATTAATTAAAACTATCTTTCAATGTCTACTATAAGGACTATGTTATGGAATAAACATTCTTTATAAAATATATAATTCCATTGAGTTGTTTAATATATAGCTATTTTAATCATTTATGTAGTATTTGTATATTACTATGAGCACAAAGATATTTATATACTTTATATCATGTTTTATTTATATATTTATATATTATATTTTATATATTTATATATTTATATATTTATATATTTATATATTTATATATTTATATATGTATCTATATTTATATTTACTAAACGTATGCTCGCACAATACGACGACTATTATGATAACGGGAAACGTAAATAAAAAAATGGATATATATATGATATATGTCAAATATATTAATCATATTTACGTTTCATTCCTTTACGGTTACACCTTTATTTTGGCTTAGGTTCGCCCAAGTTTAAGTGACATTAAAGTTAACAGTCAATAGGGTCGTCTTTGATAATAACAGAAAAAAATAATATTAACTTAATTAAAGTATCTAATAGTATGATATTTGTATTTATTCCAATACATTATTGCTTAGTTTATGAATACTATATGTTATTTTCTTTCATCTAGCATATCTTGAGTAACCAGTTTTATATGTATATACTAATTGTGTGACTACATTATTAATTAAAACTATCTTTCAATGAACTATGTTATGGAATAAACATTCTTTATAAAATATATAATTCCATTGAGTTGTTTAATATATAGCTATTTTAATCCATTATGTAGTATTTGTATATTACTATGAGCACAAAGATATTTATATATTTATATATTTTGTCGTTTATTAATTCAATAATAATTATCATTTTTCAAATTAGATTATTTATTAGATTATTTAATAAATATAGACCATAAAGAATATTCTTTATAAATATTATGTTTCATTAGTCATGTTTTAACATAATTGACATATATCATATACTCATTAATCATAATCTTATTACTTACCGTCTAAATCTAATAGTTTTTTATATTATCATAACATATGAATGATAATGTAATCATCAATTACTTTTTATTTATGTTTTTAGTGAATCACGTACAACGTACGAGTTTAATCTAGTGATTTATAAAGAAACGAACAATTGAATTGACAATTTGATGTTCAAAACTTCAAATATTTCAATAATAATTTTCATATACTAGTGTTAGATAATTAATTCAAATTCAACGGTTAGTAAAGTCGGTTGGACCATTGTCACCTTTTGAAGTACTAATTGAAGTTTACAGATTTTATTTTTTAATCTGACTTAGACTGTAAATTTAGAAAATTTTGAATGTAATAGGGTTGGTGGCCCATTGGTAAGGTCTTTGACCTTGGGGGGGTTCACCTGGGTTCGAGTCCCACTTCCCACATTTGTGGGGTGGATTAATAAGGATTTTTCAAGATTCCTGGGTTTCATCCCAGACATGCGTGTAATTTACGCTTCTATTATATATCTTTTACTAGTGCTCAGGCCCGTCCAATGGACGGGTAGTCTCAAAATATATTAATCAAAGCTAAAAAATTGGAATTCAAATATATTAAATAGATACCGAATAAAATTAAAATACTAAAAATAAAACATAAAACGATTCAAATAAGGCAAAAAGTTGAAGAAGTAATGCGTAATAAACTAATTTTTCGGGGAAGGGCTATCATACATATCAGAATCATACTCGTTATCAAAATAATCGATGGGATCTTAGATCCGACAGCGACAACCAAACCAATAATGTCTAAGAATACATGTCAAATATACATAGTGGTGTTAATTCAAATTTAGATAAACAAAATTTCTTTTTTAAAAACAAAATTGCATGGCGTACCAATGATCTGATTGTTTGATAGAGTGTGCTCAATGATTTCTTCAAAAGTTCTGAAATCAAAATGGTGCATAGGACCGGAATAGTTGTCAAGAACTTTGACCAGAGTGTCGGCCTGAAAGGTGATCTTATATGTATGATCCGAGTAACGCCAGGTTCCAACGCTTCTATCAACTTGGAAATTTGCTAGCTGAATAGCCACTCCATCGGTCAAAATACTCCTAAAATTTTATGCCCATTCACCATTGACCGAGTCATGTATGGTCCGATGGTCGTGCCCTGCAAATAGTATAAAAAACATAGAAAAATCTGGTAAGTTCTTTTATAAAGTTTCTATGTACTTAATCCTATGTACTTAATCCAATTTCATACAATATTTACACATCCATAGAAATCATATTTCTCTAATAAACAATTAAAAACACAGACAAAATAAACATCCATAGAAATCATAATCAAAATTTACACAAAAAATTTATTCGAATGGAACTATCGTCATAATCGATTGATTTTGGCTACTTAAATTGTTTCATTTTGGGCAAATATCCCCTAAAAGCAATGTTTTAAAAACCGGTATTTTAGTTATATTATATAGATAGATATGTTTTATATCGGTGTCCATTAAATATACAGTACAAGGTTCAAAGTAGTTTCGAATGGAACTATCGTCATAATCGATTGATTTTGGCTACTTAAATTGTTTCATTTTGGGCAAATATCCCCTAAAAGCAATGTTTTAAAAACCGGTATTTTAGTTATATTATATAGATAGATATGTTTTATATCGGTGTCCATTAAATATACAGTACAAGGTTCAAAGTAGTTTCGAATGGAACTATCGTCATAATCGATTGATTTTGGCTACTTAAATTGTTTCATTTTGGGCAAATATCCCCTAAAAGCAATGTTTTAAAAACCGGTATTTTAGTTATATTATATAGATAGATATGTTTTATATCGGTGTCCATTAAATATACAGTACAAGGTTCAAAGTAGTTTCGAATGGAACTATCGTCATAATCGATTGATTTTGGCTACTTAAATTGTTTCATTTTGGGCAAATATCCCCTAAAAGCAATGTTTTAAAAACCGGTATTTTAGTTATATTATATAGATAGATATGTTTTATATCGGTGTCCATTAAATATACAGTACAAGGTTCAAAGTAGTTTCGAATGGAACTATCGTCATAATCGATTGATTTTGGCTACTTAAATTGTTTCATTTTGGGCAAATATCCCCTAAAAGCAATGTTTTAAAAACCGGTATTTTAGTTATATTATATAGATAGATATGTTTTATATCGGTGTCCATTAAATATACAGTACAAGGTTCAAAGTAGTTTCGAATGGAACTATCGTCATAATCGATTGATTTTGGCTACTTAAATTGTTTCATTTTGGGCAAATATCCCCTAAAAGCAATGTTTTAAAAACCGGTATTTTAGTTATATTATATAGATAGATATGTTTTATATCGGTGTCCATTAAATATACAGTACAAGGTTCAAAGTAGTTTCGAATGGAACTATCGTCATAATCGATTGATTTTGGCTACTTAAATTGTTTCATTTTGGGCAAATATCCCCTAAAAGCAATGTTTTAAAAACCGGTATTTTAGTTATATTATATAGATAGATATGTTTTATATCGGTGTCCATTAAATATACAGTACAAGGTTCAAAGTAGTTTCGAATGGAACTATCGTCATAATCGATTGATTTTGGCTACTTAAATTGTTTCATTTTGGGCAAATATCCCCTAAAAGCAATGTTTTAAAAACCGGTATTTTAGTTATATTATATAGATAGATATGTTTTATATCGGTGTCCATTAAATATACAGTACAAGGTTCAAAGTAGTTTCGAATGGAACTATCGTCATAATCGATTGATTTTGGCTACTTAAATTGTTTCATTTTGGGCAAATATCCCCTAAAAGCAATGTTTTAAAAACCGGTATTTTAGTTATATTATATAGATAGATATGTTTTATATCGGTGTCCATTAAATATACAGTACAAGGTTCAAAGTAGTTTCGAATGGAACTATCGTCATAATCGATTGATTTTGGCTACTTAAATTGTTTCATTTTGGGCAAATATCCCCTAAAAGCAATGTTTTAAAAACCGGTATTTTAGTCATATTGGTGTGGAAATTTTTTTCGGTATTACCGGTATTATCGGTATTACCGAAAATACCGGCCGGTACGACTATTTTAATTTATTTTATAAAAATCCTACAAAATTTGTTACAATTTAACGAAAATAGCTAAAACACAATTATAATCCACTCATAAATAATACCAAATAGGTATTTCATAACAAAATATAAGTTTTAAAGTTTACAAATAACAAAAAATAACATTAAAATATTATAAAAATTTATTAAAAAAATTCAAAAAAAAAAAATTAAAATACCGGAAATACCGGGATAATACCGGAAAATAGGAATACCGGAAATACCGGCCGGTATTGAATAGTGAAAATACCGGAAAAATACCGGACTTAAAATACCGGAGTACCCTCCGATACCGGTAATACCGGTATTTAAAACATTTCCTAAAAATATCATGTTTTCACTCAAGTAGTTACAATCATCAAAGAGGATGTTGATAATTGTAGGCCGTTTGTTACTAACATGTGATTACATTCATAAAGAATATGGTAAAACATCAAAACCCCCCTAAATATTCTAGTAATAAAATACAACTATTATGCAGTTATATATTTACTCACATCGTTGTGATCACTAGCAAAACCTTAGTTTTACTACTAAAAATAAAAATCAAACGGTTTGAGAAAAATACAATCGGTTTATGAATAATAGTTATTTTTTATTTATAATATTTGTAAATAGAAGAACAGATATACTATAAATTGAAAACTGGGAGTAATATTCTACAGTCAATCATGCAACATTTTTATTTTAAACAAATCCCCATCATGTATGTATAGTGCTTGTAAGTTGTAACTAACGGAATTTTGTCTTTGTAGTTGGAGTCTTGGAGATATTATTATATCAATATATATTATTATGTTGGAGCAACGTGATTACAATCTTTAGTCCTTTGTATACTATACAGTCAAAGTTGGCGAGAGAATTGTACTAAAGCTTGTATAACTCCTTGCCTATAAATACAAAGAATAAGGAAGCTCAAATTAAGACAATCACAAGCAGAAGTGAACTCAAACATCACTTCTCTCTGAGGTCACACATTCTTCTTTTAAGTTTTTAATTAGTTACTGTCTTTTATTCTCCTTCCTGTTTTATGGTAGTTTACATATGTCTAATAGTATTACTTTTGATAACTGCAGGTTAATATAAGATATCGACAACATGGGTGCTGGTGGTCGGATGTTGGATCAATCAGAGGGTAAAAATATCCTCGAACGTGTCCCAATTGATCCTCCGTTCACATTAAGTGATCTAAAGAAAGCAATCCCTGCTCATTGCTTCGAAAGATCTGTCATCCGTTCATCCTACTATGTTGTTCATGATCTCATTATCACCTATGTTTTTTACTTCCTGGCCAACACATATATTCCTATTCTGCCTACCCCTCTAGCTTACTTGGCTTGGCCGGTTTACTGGTTTTGCCAAGCTAGCATCCTCACCGGTTTATGGGTCATTGGTCATGAATGTGGTCACCATGCCTTCAGCGAGTACCAATGGATCGATGACACCGTTGGATTCATCCTCCATTCTGCTCTCTTTACCCCTTATTTCTCTTGGAAATATAGCCACCGAAATCACCATGCCAACACAAATTCACTTGATAACGATGAAGTTTACATTCCTAAACGCAAGTCTAAGGTCAGGATCTACTCTAAGGTTCTCAACAACCCACCTGGTCGAGTGTTCACTTTGGTTTTTAGGTTGACCCTTGGGTTCCCTTTATATCTCTTAACTAACATTTCTGGCAAAAAATACGGAAGGTTTGCCAACCACTTTGATCCCTTAAGCCCAATTTTCACTGATCGTGAACGAATTCAGGTTGTGCTATCGGATATTGGTATTCTTGCTGTTATATACGCAGTTAAGCTTCTTGTAGCCGCAAAAGGAGCTGCTTGGGTAACATGCATGTATGCTATTCCCGTGATAGGCGTACATGTATTTTTCGTATTGATCACATATTTGCACCACACCCATCTCTCATTGCCACATTATGATTCAACCGAATGGAACTGGATCAGAGGCGCCTTATCAACAATCGACAGGGACTTTGGATTCTTGAACAGGGTTTTCCATGATGTCACACACACTCACGTCTTGCATCATTTGATCTCATACATTCCACATTATCATGCAAAAGAGGCCCGGGATGCAATCAAACCAGTGTTGGGTGAGTTTTATAAGATCGACAGGACTCCAATTTTCAAAGCTATGTATAGAGAGGCCAAGGAATGCATCTACATCGAACCAGATGAGGATAGCGAGCACAAAGGAACATACTGGTACCACAAAATGTAATCGGCCAATTGGACCCAATGCAATTGTATGCTTAAAATGTTGTTCCACTTTGTATTCAGCGTAATGAACTTTGTAATACAGTATGATTGAATAATATAATTAATCAAGGAGCTTCTCAAAAAGAACCAATTCCAATTTGAAGTATTATAAACTACTCTGTACTCCACTACACCTTACTACAAGTTGCTTGACCATGAATACTGTTTAACAAGACATGAAAAAATTACCCAGAATGTCTTGGTACAAAGGGTTATAACAGGATTGGATTTAATTTGTTTTATTATCTTAAAACTGGTAGTTTTATCAGGTTGGGCCAAAGGCCACTTACTAGTTAGAACATGGGTCGTTTTAATCACCACGGCAGTACGGCACCACCAAATAACCCAACCCATTTAGTATTTTCGTTTTGAACATTCGATTTGAGTCTGGACCCTGTTCGCCCCAGCTAAACTAGCAGTCTGCAGGATCCATTTAGTCTTTTAAGCAGGTCAAAAGGAGCCGATACAGCCATTTATCAAGAGTCATACCTGTTCATATTAGTGTCTATATATAGTTGGAGACAAAAAAAGTTGGTCTGTTCTCTTTGTATTGATCAGTGGAATACAAGATTGTTATTGTGTTTATAATTACTGTTTATATTCTGTTCAATTCATACACGTTCTGTTGCTTTCTAATAATGAAGAACACACCGAAAAACTTACTGCTATCACAGCAAATTAACACAGATGGATAATGGATTCATGCATTCAATTGATGATTTCAAAGGGGCCAAGTTAGATACTGCAAATGAAATTTCAAACAGTGGGAGGGAAATTTCTAACAGTGTTATAGAACACAGCGGCTTGATCTACATCTTTCGAGTCATTCATATCAAACTGGGGCGACAAAGAAGGTGGCACATACAACACAACGAATCAAGAGTCATGGGATTCGATCCGTGTGGGTGGGATTTGGGATAGCAGGCGACCTTTCGTCATTGGATTTGAAGGGACGTTAGAAGATAAAAGAAAATCACCGGAGGGTTGCGGTTAACAGGAATACAGGATCATTCACAAGGCAAAGAATTTTAGTCTACATATTGAAAGCTTTTCGAACCTTAACAAATCGAGCTTTAGTTCCGTATGTTTGAGCTTTTCAAACTTTTAACAAATCGAGCTTTAGTTTACATATTAAAAGCTTATTTATGCTCGAGTTTTTTTTATGAGCCGGCTCGAAACATAATAAGTCGAGCTCAAGCCTAGATACGACAAGCCTATGGAGCTATTGAACCAAAGCTCAAACCTACTCTCATTTTTCAATCCCTAATCGCCATTTTGGTATATCAGATATTGACAAGTTACAGCAGATTTATCATTTAAAAGAGATTTACCGTCTCAAACTCCCATGTTTTGAGTTTAGAGATGTATCATCCCATGTTCTTAGGCAAATACTTGTTCTATCACAATTACTTAAACTTTTGTGCAAGAACACTGACAAAGCGAAAGCGGGAACAGACATTGCATTTTGAAACGCGAAAAAAATTCAAGTTACCTAAAGCTCTACATTTAAAGAAATAAAAATAAACATCTACCAGTTGAAAAGAACACACTTTTAAGCAACACCATCATATTCAGGATACAAAATTCATTCACAAAAAGGCATAAAGCACAAAAACAAGTAGTAATGGTTATAACCCAGAACAGAATTACACCCATAACCCTTTTAGCAAAAAGTATTGCTTTCTTGTAAAAGTTTCACAGACTAACCTGCCTTCATCTCCCTAATATATATTCGGATTGAATGGTAGTTGAGATTACAACCACTGACAAAACACACATACAACTAAATGAAACCATAATAATAATAATAATAATACTCCACTCCCTTACCGAGATCCAACTTCGATTGCTGCAGGCATACTTACTTAACCCTCATACTCTCCCTCTTCCTCTTCTTCCTCGTACTCTCCCTCTTCGTCAGCTGTGGCATCTTGATACTGCTGATATTCTGAAACCAAATCATTCATGTTGCTTTCAGCCTTGGTGAACTCCATCTCGTCCATTCCCTCACCAGTGTACCTGATGATACGTCGATTAACATATACAGTTTTAGAGTATGCAATCTAATATCATTATACAAAATAAGGGGGTTTATACGGATCCCATGCCACCTAGCATGGGAAGGTGTGAGGAAGATTAGGATATTTGGGTGGCGATTTCCTGCCGGTAACTCGTATTATGTATACGGTTTTACGCCATCCAATCCTATGATGATAGTGATTGTGTTAACAATGATTTGAGGGACGATAGTCCAAGTGTTTTCTCTGATGGAGTTTTCTTGCTCTCTTGTTTGAATGAATTCTTTCATTCTCGTCTGTCACTATTTATAGTGAATATCCAGAATCTTTTGGATAGATTTTTTTCCTTTAGAAAGATTTTATTCCTTTGAAAAGATTTTTTTCCTTTCCAAAGATTTTATTACGATCGGATAGATTTTATATAGATTTTATTCCTTTGGAAAGATTTTATTCCTTTCCAAAGATTTTATTCCTTTTGGATAGATATTATTCATTTAGAAAGATTTTATTCTTTTGGATAGATATTATTTCTTTAGAAAGATTTTATTCCTTTTGGATAGATATTATTCCTTTGAAAAGATTTTATTCCTTTTAGTATCGCATTATACTATTTTATCGTATGTATACTATTAAGCCCCCAATTCATATGTATAAAAAATACATATTTTTGAGACATATGAATTCTAAAATAATGATTGATGAAGAGTTATATTTAATATTACTATTAATGAGTGACCCAATAAGAATTGCGGATAATTTATCATGATTAATCATGAATGATTTATACTTTATATGTAACAATCACAATTATGATATGGTATGGAAAGAAATTCTCACGTACCTTATTTGTAGTATAAATTTGATTACTTTTGTGCTTACTTGTATATCGTCATGTTGGTGTGGCAATTGACCACATAGCTGCTTTTCTAATTTGTAAAGAATTTGTATATTCGTTACAAATTGAAGAGACATGTATATATATATATCCTCCAATCATGTTGTACCTATCGATTACATTAGTAACTTCTACTCGAAAGAACAAAATAGTTTTTTTTTATGTTTATACATCATTCGTGTATAACTAACTATTATGCGTCTTTACATTGTTTGTGTATAACAACATTATTCATTTATACACTATTCGTGTATAATTTATTTTTCACGTTTATATATTGTAATATCCCATAAAATTAAAACGATATAAATAAGATAATATGTAACACATATATTTATGGGGACACCATTTGTAGTTGAAGAGGTACAATTTATCTTAAGTTTAAAAATAATTTATTTTATACTAAGTAATAGTTATTAAAAAAAAATAAATGAAATAAAATCACATAAACTTAAAAACTAGTTATTGATAAAAATAAATTAGATTGTGGTGTATTTGTGTGTCACGTTGGTAGATTAAAAAAATATTTGATATCTTAATTAGACATAATAGAATTCTTACATCAATTTATGATAAAATAATAATACTACTTATAGTAAATTAAAAGCTAATATAAATTTGCTTTGTAATATGATGAAAGATATATACAGGAATCATGTTAGTTAAATGAGAGTACTTATGGAGCTTAAAAATGAGCGGTCCATAGCTAGACAAAAATCGTAACATTGATTTGTGGTTAGAAGAAGATTAATAATGATGGTAATAAAATAAAACAAACTATCTAGTACACATGATAGTGAGGTTATCGGTTATGGCAGACTTGGAGGAAATACATAAACATTTATGTTAATTACAAATGGTATTTATGGATCATATAGTTAGTGTAATGACAATTAAAATACATGACCTTTTGTATGGAACAATTATACGGTTAAGAAGAGAAAAGAAATAGATAAATAGGCTAGATCAAGTATGAGAAGTTAAAACAACACTTATATTTAGCAACTAATCCTCCGAAACCATTTAGTCTGTGCTTACATACTTTTGTCTTTCATTATCAATATTAGAACAAGTGTTTCAGTATATAGAAAACTATTGGGGATTGAGGAAAAGAAAAGAAAAATAATATAAGTTTGGGTTGGTTTGTCAAGTGATGTGCATAGTTCTAAGGCTTCAAGAATCTTCATCTTTATTGCTAAAGGCTTCAAGTATATATCATATTTTTGGTAAGTCCTTTATATAATTTATATTATTAACTTTATAATGTTTAAATACATAATTCTTATTTTATTTTAAAACTGAATGTTTTTTTTTAGTTGAACCAAATTTTAATATTGTAACAACCAAACTTCATTTAATAAAAGAATACAAAAGTTTTAATAATTTTTTTTTTTTACAGTGATATCCCACTGCGCCGCAGTGGGAGGGTACATTCCCCCACTGCGCCGCAGTGGGAGCAAATGCTCCCCGGACCAGAAGATCTCCACTGCGCCGCAGTGAGAGGTCTGAGACCTCACTGCGCCGCAGTGGCACCCAGATCAGCAAACCAAAACTTCGTTTGACACTTAGATTAACTTATAACATTCCAATTCAAAACCAACTTTCAAATCAGCACATTTCAAGCTTCAAAAATAGTAATGGACATAAAATGTAATACTTACACCATAGTTTTGTACCAAAAACGATAAGTACCAACAAACGGGTCATTTGACCTAAAAATGACCTAATTTTCCAAGTTATGACCATAGACACTCCAAATGACCAAGAACTTTGCTTTCCTGCAGATTTTACAATCAAAAGAGACTTGTTCAACCAAAACAAACTTGTACCCAGAGCCAAAATGGTCATAAGGGATGAACTACCAAAATTACCCAAGATGTCAACCATCAAGATTATCCAAAGCTTCAATCCAACTTCGCTTGCTCAAATATTTACCCTTGCTACTACCAACTCCTATAAAAGAGTTAAACAACTAAAACATAAGCAACGCTTAGTGAATGCATATACATATAATCATAATCAAGTTACCATAGCAATGTGCATCAAGCACCACATATAGCCTATCAATGATAGCCATTCCAATCATAACAATCATAATGCTAGTAGGAATTTACCCACCTACTAGCTCTTTCAAACAACTTGGCTAGTAGGAATTTACCCACCTACTAGCACTTTCAAACAACTTGGCTAGTAGGAATTTACCCACCTACTAGCACTTTCAAACAACTTGGCTAGTAGGAATTTACCCACCTACTAGCTCACTCAATCATTTTCACATGGCCATGGAAACATGCTAGTAGGAATTTACCCACCTACTAGCAATAATCACAAATGGATTAGTAGGAATTTACCCACCTACTAACCCTAATAACAAATATGCTAGTAGGAATTTACCCACCTACTAGCAATAATCACAAATGGATTAGTAGGAATTTACCCACCTACTAACCCTAATAACAAATATGCTAGTAGGAATTTACCCACCTACTAGCAATAATCACAAATGGATTAGTAGGAATTTACCTACCTACTAACCCTAATAACAAATATGCTAGTAGGAATTTACCCACCTACTAGCTCAACAATCAAATGGATCATAGGAATTTACCCACCTATGACCCCAAATAACAAGAACATGATTATATGCATATACACTCACCTTAATCTTGGCTATTTGATTCTATGGCTATAGGCTCAACTAGATGATCTTCACCACCTATACATAATACAATACATATCTCTATGAGTTCTATAAACTCAACTATTTCATAATCATCAACTAGAATTAAACATGCATTCTATATTATGGTGTTTGGCTTCACAAATCATTTTAGCAAATTTCCATAATCAACTTCATAACACAAATTTAGCCAAACACCCAATTCATAAGATTTATCACAATGGAGTTTATTATAAAAACTCAAATGCATTGACCCAATGTTTCTCCTCATAATTTCATTAGAGTTCTTCATTCCAAATTCCCAAGATACCAAAATTCCCAATTTCAACTAAGAACCCTAATTCCAAAATCAGGAACCCTAAATCTCGTAATAAAAAGGGTCAAAGAAATTCTTACCTCAAAGAACTACACAATTAAATTTTCCAGATTTTCTCCTTCCTCCTTCTTGATGAATTTCGATCCACCCCAAGCCAAAAACCAAAACCCTTAATTTATTTCTTGCTAATTGAAATAGATGGGTGGATTTAAGAAGAATAAATCACATATAATTTACTATAAGAGATTGGAACTTTTGATTGGAATTGAAGAATGGATGGAATATAAGGAAATGGAAGTATGAGTCACAAGTATGGAGATGGCTGGCTTCATGAGAGGCAGCCACGTTTTTCCTCAAAATAGAAAAGGGTATTATACCCGCTAGCCACTAAAGTTCCAACTAAATTAACCCCTTATCTCAAAACAAAATAATAGGAAATTAAATAAATGTTAAAACTATAATAAGGGTTAATTTTCTTTTACCTTTAAATAATTGGGGTGTTACAAATCTCCCCAACTCATTTCGGATCACGTCCTCGTGATCCCTACTATAATCCACAATCCCAAAACTCCAAGTATTTCAACTTTTTGTTACTTTCTTACTTTAACTCAACTTCTCAATTCGGTATATAGTCCAGCCACCACTAAATTTTCTGTATAGATATTTCATTATCACTTACTACGACAACATCAAAAATTTATCATTTATCCTTGTCATTCCATTCAACCTGATCACTATTCTTTTTGTTTCGGGGCTCTTAAAACCCTTCCGTTTAATGATTTGAAGATTCATGAATCCTTAATGACAAGGGCTTTTGAATCTCATACATTCGTAGAGATTTTCACTAATCATCTCAAAACTAATCCCGTAATTATTCCTAGTTCTTCCTTTCTTATCCCCACACTTAAGGGATTTACTAAATATATTCAACCCTTGAGATAATTCCTTATTATCTCCTAAAACTCACGGGTTAATTAAAAATATCCCTTCTAAAAACCCTTGCACAAATTAAAACATTTCCACTACAACAGTAATCAAAATCATCCAATACCGATCAACATACTCGGTTCATTAGATGTATAGCACGACAATCACATAAACAATCTAAAAAAAACAAAACCAACATCTTCATGCTATTATATTAATCAACTATCCTAGCCTCTTGTGCGGAGTTAGTCACACCGCTGATCCATGTCTAACTCCTCTTGTCATATAACAACAACTTTAACCATAACTCAATGGTCTTTAATGAATTTGGCAATAGTTAAAACTTTCTCAAAAATTTCTCAATACTAACAATTAAATGCCACGGCCTCAATACCCAGTGGTCTTAAACCAACAATCATAATGCCATAAGTCTCAATACCCAGTGGTCTTACAACGACAATAATGATGCCATGGGTTTCACTACCCAATGGTCCTACACCCACAATAATGATGCTACGGGTTTCTCTACCCTATGGTCTTACACCAGTTTTTGTAATGCCACATGTTTTGCTACCTTACCAACTTCAATCATGCAATTGTATATATCTCGCACTATCATATTATAACATCTTTATCAAATGATCGTCATCAATCCAATAATCGTTGCATCAATGTATACCACTCAATTTCAGACTCATTCACATTCTCTTTTTACACATCTACCGTCATCACAAAATCGCTAAGAACTCAGTTGTTACCAACTAGCTGTTTAAACTTTATAAGTCCTCAAGATTCACTCGAGGATCAGTATCCATTCATCAACTAAAACTTTTATCAAATATTACAATAGTCCCCACTATGACATGATCATAATGCTACTACAATTAAATAAAACGACTCACATTCGGCAAGTTCCATGCTATTTCCACATAATAGATCTCGTTGTACTCATCTCAACGACTTGAGAGTTTCACTTCATCTCAATAAACATCTTTGATTATGGTAATAACAAACGATATACACTTAAATATTTTCATCATTCTTTTTAACAACTAAAGCGGAAGCATCCCAAGGGAAACTACTTGGACAAATAAAGTCCTTATCCAGAAGTTCCTGAAATTAGTCCATCAATTCTGGTATCTTAATTGTGAACAATACACTATAGGGCTTTTGCCATGGGTGTAACACCCTCAGTGAGATTTATTTTAAGTTTTCATCCGTCTATCGAGAAAAGACCCGACACCACATCAGAAAATACTTTAGTAAATTCGTTCACCACACCGAATAATCCAACTATCACTTAACGTCATAACCTACTCCATAAGCATTATCATCATTATCTACATACTTGTTTATAAACAACCCGACTATCACTTCAAGTCATAACATTATCCATAAACATTATCATCATTATTTACATACTTGTTACTGCTACCTCATCTTACAAGTATTTTCCTCTAACCATCTCACCTTTACTTACTTTCCATTTTTCTATTGTAATTTCTTCACCAAGACATTCTTTATACCTTTTGACTTAATTCAATTCGATAGTCACGTTATAACTGCAATAGGATTTTGTAATTTCACATTTTATGCTTCTTAACAATAAGGGTACATAATATTTATAATAACTATCTCCTTAATTTAATAGTTAAGGTTCTTTCAATCCTAAATCTATTACATTCTCTTTCCATATCATTTTTGCCAATTTACCAATAACTAGTTAATAATATTCTTAATTCCTCATGATCTTCATGATCACTTAATTCGATATCTCTGATATAACTTACTTCCTTATTTAAATTTTTACATCATTTAACTTCGCAAAAGTCAGTTCAACCAATTTGTTTCATGGCTACATTTCTTTAAAAATTCAACTTCACCCTGTAAAAACTCTACACCCTTAATTATCTTACGGTAATACATTCAAAAAATTCACACCACTCTTCATTACCGTTTAATAAATGGAACCGTTTAACCTACCATCATCAACTGACTTAAGTTCTACTATCATTTACCCATAAACCATCAACATCAAAATTTTAATTTATCTCCTAAGTTCCAACAATTTGCTAACATCATCAACTCCACGGTAAATTTATATCTCATAAAATCACACTAGTGACAATATTGGCTTCGGGAATATATCTAAGCAGACTAAATGCACTATGACTCCAACGTGAAATTTAACTCAAGGAAAACATAAAGACATACTGGATCCACTTCCTGTCTACAAGTAAACGTATAATCAACAAGTAATACATACCTGCAACTTCTCTTAACCTTAACCATGTACTTCTTCAGGCTAAAGCACCTCTCTAATGAGGCTTACTCCACATTTAAAATGTAAATCTTGTTCAATACCGTCTGTCTATCATCCTTATCATTAAAACAAACCAATTTATGAACTCACCAATTTGTATATAGCCTTTGATCAAGGAGGTTGGAAAACAAGTTCAGCCAATTACTTGTTACATTAGAAATTTTCCCTTTGGCAATCAATCATTTGATACAACTCACTCTAGCCCAAATAACCACAATACACACCACGCATACAGATGACAATATTTATCATGCATTTCTAGACCACCATCATGAGAATACCCCTTCCATAAGCAATACCCTAGAGCACATCATAATATAACTCCATTCAATTCAGTCAAACCATTTATATTCTATTACTCGATTGCTAAATTAATTATTATTATTGAACTAACGATATAAGCTACAGTTAGACAATACCTTTCACCTTCATATTATTCTAGTCATTCATAAACTCAACATTAGGCATTATTTCTAAGATTGATTCGGCTTCACTTTCATTCTGTCTTTTCCTTTCTTACCTTCCATTCCAGTCTCTACTATCACGATATCATATTATTCAAACAATTACGATTATACAGAGATAATCACATTCTTACCATCATTTAATAATTCACATCACATCAATCGTGCACTACGACTCTAAGTCAATTTCAACAAACGTTGGACTCATATCGAGAGAATTTATTCAAGCCATCAATATCATAATTCAATTCACAACTTAGTCTCTAATACCCCAAATGCTCACATTTGATCATTTCCATATTTAGTAAGTTTGATTTAGAATGTAATAGCTTATGACCAGTAATAGGCCGGCTCTATTAAGCTCATAAACTATTTCATTTTAAATCACTCTTACTAACCATTTCCACTTTCAAACACGAACAACCCAAATCCTAAGGTCAAAGTCAATCCTATGGTTCAAGTCTAGGCACCCTACTCGCAAAGATCGAATACCTAAATCCCTTGAACCATGGCTCTGATACCAAAATTGTAACAACCAAACTTCATTTAATAAAAGAATACAAAAGTTTTAATAAATTTTTTTTTTTTTACAGTGATATCCCACTGCGCCGCAGTGGGAGGGTACATTCCCCCACTGCGCCGCAGTGGGAGCAAATGCTCCCCGGACCAGAAGATCTCCACTGCGCCGCAGTGAGAGGTCTGAGACCTCACTGCGCCGCAGTGGCACCCAGATCAGCAAACCAAAACTTCATTTGACACTTAGATTAACTTATAACATTCCAATTCAAAACCAACTTTCAAATCAGCACATTTCAAGCTTCAAAATAGTAATGGACATAAAATGTAATACTTACACCATAGTTTTGTACCAAAAACGATAAGTACCAACAAACGGGTCATTTGACCTAAAAATGACCTAATTTTCCAAGTTATGACCATAGACACTCCAAATGACCAAGAACTTTGCTTTCCTGCAGATTTTACAATCAAAAGAGACTTGTTCAACCAAAACAAACTTGTACCCAGAGCCAAAATGGTCATAAGGGATGAACTACCAAAATTACCCAAGATGTCAACCATCAAGATTATCCAAAGCTTCAATCCAACTTCGCTTGCTCAAATATTTACCCTTGCTACTACCAACTCCTATAAAAGAGTTAAACAACTAAAACATAAGCAATCGCTTAGTGAATGCATATACATATAATCATAATCAAGTTACCATAGCAATGTGCATCAAGCACCACATATAGCCTATCAATGATAGCCATTCCAATCATAACAATCATAATGCTAGTAGGAGTTTACCCACCTACTAGTTTTAATCAACAATTTGGCTAGTAGGAATTTACCCACCTACTAGCTCTTTCAACAATTTGGCTAGTAGGAATTTACCCACCTACTAGCACTTTCAAACAACTTGGCTAGTAGGAATTTACCCACCTACTAGCACTTTCAAACAACTTGGCTAGTAGGAATTTACCCACCTACTAGCTCACTCAATCATTTTCACATGGCCATGGAAACATGCTAGTAGGAATTTACCCACCTACTAGCAATAATCACAAATGGATTAGTAGGAATTTACCCACCTACTAACCCTAAATCACAATTTGGCTAGTAGGAATTTACCCACCTACTAGCAATAATCACAAATGGATTAGTAGGAATTTACCCACCTACTAACCCTAAATCACAATTTGGCTAGTAGGAATTTACCCACCTACTAGCAATAATCACAAATGGATTAGTAGGAATTTACCCACCTACTAACCCTAAATCACAATTTGGCTAGTAGGAATTTACCCACCTACTAGCTCTACAATCAAATGGATCATAGGAATTTACCCACATATGACCCCAAATAACAAGAACATGATTATATGCATACACATTCACCTTGAACTTGGCTAATCGATTCTATGGCTATAGGCTCAACTAGATGATCTTCACCACCTATACATAATACAATACATATCTCTATGAGTTCTATAAACTCAACTATTTCATAATCATCAACTAGAATTAAACATGCATTCTATATTATGGTGTTTGGCTTCACAAATCATTTTAGCAAATTTCCATAATCAACTTCATAACACAAATTTAGCCAAACACCCAATTCATAAGATTTATCACAATGGAGTTTATAATAAAAACTCAAATGCATTGACCCAATGTTTCTCCTCATAATTTCATTAGAGTTCTTCATTCCAAATTCCCAAGATACCAAAATTCCCAATTTCAACTAAGAACCCTAATTCCAAAATCAGGAACCCTAAATCTCGTAATAAAAAGGGTCAAAGAAATTCTTACCTCAAAGAACTACACAATTAAATTTTCCAGATTTTCTCCTTCCTCCTTCTTGATGAATTTCGATCCACCCCAAGCCAAAAACCAAAACCCTTAATTTATTTCTTGCTAATTGAAATAGATGGGTGGATTTAAGAAGAATAAATCACATATAATTTACTATAAGAGATTGGAACTTTTGATTGGAATTGAAGAATGGATGGAATATAAGGAAATGGAAGTATGAGTCACAAGTATGGAGATGGCTGGCTTCATGAGAGGCAGCCACGTTTTTCCTCAAAATAGAAAAGGGTATTATACCCGCTAGCCACTAAAGTTCCAACTAAATTAACCCCTTATCTCAAAACAAAATAATAGGAAATTAAATAAATGTTAAAACTATAATAAGGGTTAATTTTCTTTTACCTTTAAATAATTGGGGTGTTACAAATATATTATGTTATAATCTATTGTACCACATCTATATTTTCATGATTCTGACTAAAATTTGTTTCATTGTTTTAATAGTTAATTATTGTTGTCTAAGATATTTGCAAAACATGATTTTCATTTTTGTCGATAAGTATTATTACTGATTTTGCATATAAATTCGTTGTACAAATGGTACTCTAAGTTTGGCTCCATGATAATTGCAGAAAGATTTATCTCTCGTATAAATTTTAAGCCATCGTTATTCGAAATATTCAGTTCGTCATGTTTATTTTTATTTATTTTTTTCGTAGGATAGACACAAGTCAAAACAACTTAGAGGACATTGTAAAATTACTGTGAATTAATTAATACTCTTGAATTCAAAATATTTTAATACGTATAACTATGATAAAATCATAAAAATATAAAAGATATTATATAACCTTTATTTGATTGTCCTTTTGCTCATACTTTTATATATGTTATGTTTGTTAGATTCGGATAGGTGATCACATTCCTTTGGCGATTCTTTCATTTTTGCAATTATATTTTTGATCGGCGATAAGGTACGGATATTCTAGATGTTATTAGGACCTTTCCGGTACAATCTTTTCTCTCAAAACTTTATTTGTTATATATATAATATGGAACGGATATTCTAGAGGTTAATAAGATCTTTTCGGTACAATCTTTTCTCTCAAAACTTTATTTGTTATATATATAATGTACATTCTATGTGGTACTAGGATTCCTTCCGGTAAAATCTTTCTTCTCAAAACTTCGTTTGAATGATGTATTACTATTTGTTTGTCAGCCTTGTATAAGATTTTTGTGTTAAAACCATCTCTATAAACCCGATTCAAAAACTGTCCTGAAAAAGGTGGGTTTGGTGTGTTACATTTGATGCGATGATTTGTACAATGTTCCTTGAATATTCGTTGGCCGAAAGATAATACAGTCGCCCATTATGAATCATATTAATTGGACCCGAAAGATTAATACAGTCGCATTTTGTGATTCATGATATGTCCCTCGAATATTCCTTGACCCGAAAATTTAATATAGTCGCACATTATGAGTTTTGATGACCCCATTACGAAAATTTAATATAGTCGCACATTATGAGTTTTGATGACCCCATTAGAATTTTGTATGAATTGGGTGGACAGAGATGTGGTTTTAAGTCTATATTTAAAATGTCTAAAAATATATATAATTATTATTTATTTGTCCGAAAACTAAGTTGGTCATTTGATATATTTAAGTATATATAAGTCGGTCAAAACGGTTTCTTAAGATATGCATATAAGAGTAACCTATCCATGGAGGTCCCATGGGCGCGTTATTGTGACACCGATGACGTGGCACCGGCCGTAGCGGTGTATTTGATTTGATCTACGGCGTCTCCTTTTGATAACCCGGTAGTGGTTCGAGCTCATTATTATTACATTTGATAGGAGGCGTATGGATCGGTCCTAGGTAATATTTTGTTTTGATGGTGGGCGTTTATCGTAGTGTCATACGAGACGTTTCGCACCAATAATGAATGATTAGTGGAGTAGCTACCCTATGATTTCATTCGGCCCTTTGATAAGTAATTTTGTTTGACTCTTATGTGCATTATTTTATGAGACTTGGTTTTATATTATATTTTGGTCTATTGGTTATAAGGCATTTGTGAAACTATACGTATGTGTACCTTGATTTGAAATAAGTTTGTTATGATAATAAGTTTGTTTTTAAATATACGTTTCCGCATTTCATATTATATTTCTGCTTTTGTCATATCCGTTCACTGGGCTTTTTGCTCAGCCGTATTCCTTTTTCTTTCGGCCCTTTGATAAGTAATTTTGTTTGACTCTTATGTGCATTATTTTATGAGACTTGGTTTTATATTATATTTTGGTCTATTGGTTATAAGGCATTTGTGAAACTATACGTATGTGTACCTTGATTTGAAATAAGTTTGTTATGATAATAAGTTTGTTTTTAAATATACGTTTCCGCATTTCATATTATATTTCTGCTTTTGTCATATCCGTTCACTGGGCTTTTTGCTCAGCCGTATTCCTTTTTCTTTCTTATACGGCAGGTGATCAAGCGGGCTTTGGGAATGAGAGAAGAGAGTAGATAGAAGTGGACTTAGCACCCCCTTTGCTTTAGAGTTTTACTTCAAGCTTTAGAAGTACTTATTTTGATTTGACAGGTTGACTTTTGGTTTGACTTTAGTTTGATTTTGAATAAGATTAACGCCTTTTTGGCCTTTAAGTTCCTTTGATATAATTTTGTATTGTTTAGAAAGTTAGGGCGTTACAGAATGGTATCAGAGCATAGGTTCTTTCTTATAGAAACTTAGTCCTAAGTTATGACCTGTGAGTTGTGGGAAAGAGTGATTAGTTAATCTTTGGATCCGTTAAGGTTTATACTCGTCATAGATTCTTTGCTGTAGAAACTTAGACCTAAGTTATGGCATGTGAGATTGGGTAGACTCTGGTTAGGATTCTCTATGAATTTCAAGAATGAAAACTTTAGTTAGTGGAGCTTTAATATCTTATAAATCAAAATATTTTCTTATAAGCGTGCGTTTTATTAGAGGGGAAAAAAAACATAATAGAATTTTGGTGAATTTGTCAAGGTATCTTACGTGGACAAAACTTCAAATATCAATATCATTGGTAAGTTTTTCTATAAGATTTTATGTATAAACCTTGTAATGTTAAAAACGCATGGTTGCTATATTTTATTTTAATTTAAATAAAGTGATTTATTAGTTTGATAAGATATTAAAGGCAGGAAATTACGTGAGAAGAAAAACATGACTTATGAATTGTGAGTTTTTGTAGGCGAATTTTAGCTATAGTTACGATAAATAATAATACAGTAACAAATAAGAAATAAAACTTTAGATATATGGTATACAGAAAAAAAAAATGTATGACTAATTTGGCGATGTCAACAAAGTTGAATGATAAATTAAAATCATTATAAATAAAGCAAATTCTCTGTTTGAAATTATATAATTATATATAATACATGATAGTCTAGTCGTAATATTATTCGTACGATTGAATTCGAGGACGAATTCTTTTTAAGGAGGTAATATTGTAATATCCCATAAAATTAAAACGATATAAATAAGATAATATGTAACACATATATTTATGGGGACACCATTTGTAGTTGAAGAGGTACAATTTATCTTAAGTTTAAAAATAATTTATTTTATACTAAGTAATAGTTATTAAAAAATAAATGAAATAAAATCACATAAACTTAAAAACTAGTTATTGATAAAAATAAATTAGATTGTGGTGTATTTGTGTGTCACGTTGGTAGATTAAAAAAATATTTGATATCTTAATTAGACATAATAGAATTCTTACATCAATTTATGATAAAATAATAATACTACTTATAGTAAATTAAAAGCTAATATAAATTTGCTTTGTAATATGATGAAAGATATATACAGGAATCATGTTAGTTAAATGAGAGTACTTATGGAGCTTAAAAATGAGCGGTCCATAGCTAGACAAAAATCGTAACATTGATTTGTGGTTAGAAGAAGATTAATAATGATGGTAATAAAATAAAACAAACTATCTAGTACACATGATAGTGAGGTTATCGGTTATGGCAGACTTGGAGGAAATACATAAACATTTATGTTAATTACAAATGGTATTTATGGATCATATAGTTAGTGTAATGACAATTAAAATACATGACCTTTTGTATGGAACAATTATACGGTTAAGAAGAGAAAAGAAATAGATAAATAGGCTAGATCAAGAATGAGAAGTTAAAACAACACTTATATTTAGCAACTAATCCTCCGAAACCATTTAGTCTGTGCTTACATACTTTTGTCTTTCATTATCAATATTAGAACAAGTGTTTATTATATAGAAAACTATTGGGGATAGAGGAAAAGAAAAGAAAAATAATATAAGTTTGGGTTGGTTTGTCAAGTGATGTGCATAGTTCTAAGGCTTCAAGAATCTTCATCTTTATTGTTAAAGGTGTTAGGACCAGTTCACCTGGTAAACTGGCCAGTCTCCAGTTGCATCTGGAGACCCAGTGAAACTGACCAGAGTGAACTGGAGACCTAGATGATTTGTCGAGAAATATATTGAAGTCCAGTTGCACCGTACATTCAACGCAACTGAAGACTTCCTCCAGTTGAGAACTGACCAGTTGAAGAATCCTTCTAGTTGGAGTCGAAGACAACAAGTGGAAGATAGAGAATGACAATGGCAGCGAAGCCCAGTTGACATTCTAGTCAGTTACAAACTGGAGACCTTCAGTGGAAAGCTCTTACAAAGCTTTACACTGATTACGAGGAATTGACTTATATGCTTTATGTACCTTTACCCGGATAATAAGCCTTATCTTATTATTTAAGTAATAAAAGGTACATAAAGGTGGTTGAGTAAAGTTGCTTTATCATGCGACTTTACACTGCTTTTTAAGGAATTAAATGTTATTCCTTAAATGATCTCAACCACATTTGTACGGCTAAAGTTAACATCCCAAATGTTAACTTTGCCTATAAATACAAGTCATTGCACAACAAGAATAATAAGTGAAAACATACAAACACTTCACACTTTGCAAACCTGCAATATTCTTGGTGAACTTGTGCAATATTCTCTCAATCGCTAAAAGGAACATTTCACAACTTTAAGTGTTTCGATTGTCTTGAGAAATTCCGAGTGTAGATCAATTGTATTTCATAGGTTGTTAGGATATTTACATTCTTTGTATTATCTTGGTTCCGCAACAACCTTGTAATTTGTTTAACATCAATAAATAAATTACACATTGAAAATTACATATTGTCTCATCAAGTTACTTTACAAGTTATTTGAATTATTGCATTGTTCTTTGTTCTTTACTTATTGTCATTTATATAAGTAATCTATCTAGAACTTGGTATATACACACTGCAACTGGTCGTCTCCAGTTCAGTGCATATATTGCAAAGTATCTCCACCATCGACATAGAGTTGTCTTCAGGTAGTGCCATCTATTGAGTTGGGACTTACAAGTGGTATCAGAGCAGAAGGCTAATAAACTTGCCTAGATCTGCTAAAATGAACACTACTGAAGGTGGAGATGGTTCTGGTCAAGGTGAAATCCCTTTGAATAATAATGCCCAACCTTTTCAAAATGTTAGGGAGTCTTATCCTGAAATACCCCCGGGGGAATGTGAAAGTTGGCGGCTGCAGACAGTAAGGCTATGATTGAGAAAGGGGTGTCTATGAACTAAAATACTCCGGGCTAACCCTTCTCGGCGAAAGCCATGCCAAAAGCGACGATCTGCGAGGGGAAAGAAATGAGAGTTCAGACAGGGTGGGTTTGTGTCACAACAAGCCTGTTTTCCCTCTCTAACTCTCCCTTTCCTGGAGCTGCTTCAGAGCAGGAGGCCCTCGGCTCTAGCTCCCTTCAGAGCTATAGCCGTAGTGTATAGGGGCAGAAATCGCGCGTGTACGTGTGCGTATACGTACACGCACACGTACACGTACACGATGAACACTACTGAAGGTGGAGATGGTTCTGGTCAAGGTGAAATCCCTTTGAATAATAATGCCCAACCTTTTCAAAATGTTAATACCAATCCTCCTCCTCCTTCTACCCCAAACCATGTCCATGTACACTACTCTAACACTCCTGTTCCCAAATTCGATGGAAACAGTGAGACTTTTGGTACATGGAAGGCTATAATGCTTTTGCATTTTGGTGGGATTGAAAGGTATATGTTGAAAATCCTTAAGGATGGACCATATATACCCATGTCTCTTGGGGTGAGTCCTCTTCTAGATCCAACTGGAAGAAGAGGTTCAAGAGAAAAACCCGAAGACCATTGGTCTGATGAGGATCGTAGACTTGTTGATCTGGACACCAGACTCAAGAACATGATCCTTGGGGTTGTTCCTGAAGATCTAATTCCAACACTTGTGCTGTTCCCCAGTGCAAAATCAATGTGGGATGAATTAGTTATTCAGTTTGAAGGAGGTGATGACACTATTGTCACCAGAAAAGTTGTCTTGAACAAGAAATATGAATCCTTCTTTGCCTTGCCCAATGAAAGTCTAACTGGTACATACACCAGATTTTCTAACCTCATTAATCAGCTGAGAGGCTTGGGTGTAGAGAATGATAAGGATATTCTTCTTGAGAAGTTTTGTGATATTCTTCCTTCCAAATGGGAAAACATGGTTCTTGTCTTGAGACAAGGTAAAACCTTGCACAGCCATACTCTTGCATCGCTCTATGGAGCCTTCAGATTCACTGAAGATAATAATGCTGCAAGACTGGTGGCTGAGCAAGATGCCATGAACCATGCCCAGAGTTCCAAGGTTGCTA
>CM067172.1:119694832-119779192 GCA_034093135.1 Erigeron breviscapus | reverse complement strand
GCCTCCTCCAGTTGCTCCAGTAGTAACTGCTGCTGGTCCAGTGACACCTTCTCCTTCGTCACTGGACAGTCAAGTTGTCTCACTTCAAGTCGATCTCCAAAACCTTCTAACCAGGGTGGAGGAGATTCAGAAGACTCTTGACAAAAACACCAAGTCATTCTCCAGATACCACAAGGATCACCTGACAAATATCAAAGTGGTTGATCTGGGGATAAACAAGTTTTCATCTAATGAAGACTTGGTGTTCAAGAAGCTGAATGAGTTGGTCACTGGCTGCAACAATCTGGCTGGTACTTTAAAGGAAGCCTTTGACCTAACTCAGTCCAAGGTCACCAGTTCAATCTCCAACTTGCTGGGAAATACTGTCAGAACATCAGAAGTTGATTTGAAAGAGATTGAAAGGCAGGTTAAGGAATTGATTGAAAAACCTGGCCTAGATGTAACTGGACTTGGAGAGCAGTTGATGACTTCGTTGGTCAGAAAATAGAGGATACGCTGGGTGCTAGAGAAGCACAATTGGTTGAAAGGGTGATATCTGAGATCACCAAGCTGGCCACTCCTCAGGTTGATCTGGCCCCACTCACCAGTGAGATCAACCAGTTGAGAGGCAGCATTGAAAGTTTGAACACCCAGGTATCTCTACATGCTCAATCTTTAGATAGACTGACAACTGAAGTAGAAAATCTGAAGAAGAAGGAGGATGAAGTGAAGGATAAGGTTGTCTCTGGGTTGGATGAAGACTCCAAGATCCTAAATGAATTAAAAACTGGTCAAGAACAAGTAACTGCCAATGTTTTGACCCAGTCAAAGGAGACCAACCATTTATGGAGGTCCTTCAGGATGATGTGTGGAATCTTCAAAGAGTGTAAGGACATGCAGTCATGGCAGCCTCTTGACCGGTTGCCATCTCACCCCTCTGAATGGGAAGGTATTCGGGCAGGTCTAGATGCTGCCAAGGGGGAAAGAAGTGCAGTCCTTCCACCAGTTGCACCTAGAAGGACTCCATCTGGAAGAGAATTGATTGTGGCTACCAGTACTGAAGCTGGTAAGCAAAGAGTTGGTGGATCTGGTGATGATGGTGATAGGGGGAATGTTGTTTTGGATAAAGGCAAAGGTTTAGCTGGTGATGCATCTGCCCAGCCGGCCACTGATGTAATGCTTGAAACTGGTAATGCTGATATACTTCCTCCAGTTTCAGATAGTGATAGCAGAAGACTGGCCAGACTTGGAAATGATATCAAAGAAAGAAAGAAGATAAAACAAAGAAACCAAGCTGAAGCCAGGGCACATCTTGCACAAATCAAGTTACTTGATATGAGTGATGCCAATCTTTTGGGTATCACTAAGGAGGAGTATGTTAGGATCAAGAATGATCCCAGGATAGTTGACCAGTTGAAAGAAATGCTGGATGTAGAACTGGACGGACACTATCCTGAGGATGAAGCTGAATTCGATGCCAGAAGCTTGAACATTTCAGTGGAGAAGGCCAAGGAGAATAGGGCCAGTGGGATTCTTAAACGTATTGCAAATGTTAAGAAGGTTGTGAAGAAGGTTTTGAATCCACCAAGAAGGATTCCACAACCAAGGAGACCACTGTCAAGAGATGCTGACCTTAGCACATTCGTTGAACCAACTGGCGAGGTATCCAATGAAGACATCAAGTCCGCTGTACTGGCTGCTGGTGCTGGGAGTATAAAAATTACAAATGAATCTGAAGCTAGAATCTACTACTCCCAGCTCATGTCAACCAGAAGACATAGTGGTACTATCAATGGTGTAAATGTAACAATCAAACCAGGCACCAAAGTTTTTCAAGTCGAAGTTAGTTATACCAGGGGGCCACTGGTTAAAACTGACAATCCTGGTGCTATGCAATATGGGTTCAGCGAATGGGTGGAGATGGTGAATGTTTTGGATGCGAAGGCACAAAAGAATAGGTTTGAGAAAGCTTGGGTGAACTTCTTAAGGGGCAAAATTCAACATAAAGAAAATCTGGAGCAAAAGCTAAATATTGACCCTGAAGACTCACAACCTATTTCTTTGGTGACCAAGAGAAGAAGAACTGGCGAAGGGCCATCTCATTAAGTTCTTTCTTCAGTTATCTACTTGTAATTTGTATTTACATTCTTTAACTTGTATAAATTCCATTTCCTTGTATAAATGAAGTTACCAGTTTGTAACCACAAGGTAGATAATAGATTAAAATCTAACAAACCTAAAAGAAAAACCTAAGGCATTTATTGATCTATAAAAATGCCTTAAGAAACTTAGATAGATTTAAATCAAACAAGTCTCTTCAGTTCACACTTGTATAGATACAAAAACTAGAAAAAGACTTGGCAATATTTCTAGACAAATAGGGGGAATTTGTTAGGACCAGTTCACCTAGTAAACTGGCCAGTCTCCAGTTGCATCTGGAGACCCAGTGAAACTGACCAGAGTGAACTGGAGACCTAGATGATTTGTCGAGAAATATATTGAAGTCCAGTTGCACCGTACAGTCAACGCAACTGAAGACTTCCTCCAGTTGAGAACTGACCAGTTGAAGAATCCTTCCAGTTGGAGTCGAAGACAACAAGTGGAAGATAGAGAATGACAATGGCAGCGAAGCCCAGTTGACATTCTAGTCAGTTACAAACTGGAGACCTTCAGTGGAAAGCTCTTACAAAGCTTTACACTGATTACGAGGAATTGACTTATATGCTTTATGTACCTTTACCCGGATAATAAGCCTTATCTTATTATTTAAGTAATAAAAGGTACATAAAGGTGGTTGAGTAAAGTTGCTTTATCATGCGACTTTACAGTGCTTTTTAAGGAATTAAATGCTATTCCTTAAATGATCTCAACCACATTTGTACGGCTAAAGTTAACATCCCAAATGTTAACTTTGCCTATAAATACAAGTCATTGCACAACAAGAATAATAAGTGAAAACATACAAACACTTCACACTTTGCAAACCTGCATTATTCTCTCAATCGCTAAAAGGAACATTTCACAACTTTAAGTGTTTCGATTGTCTTGAGAATTCCGAGTGTAGATCAATTGTATTTCATAGGTTGTTAGGATATTTACATTCTTTGTATTATCTTGGTTCCGCAACAACCTTGTAATTTGTTTAACATCAATAAATAAATTACACATTGAAAATTACATATTGTCTCATCAAGTTACTTTACAAGTTATTTGAATTATTGCATTGTTCTTTGTTCTTTACTTATTGTCATTTATATAAGTAATCTATCTAGAACTTGGTATATACACACTACAACTGGTCGTCTCCAGTTCAGTGCATATATTGCAAAGTAACTCCACCATCGACATAGAGGTGTCTTCAGGTAGTGCCATCTATTGAGTTGGGACTTACAAAAGGCTTCAAGTATATATCATATTTTTGGTAAGTCCTTTATATAATTTATATTATTAACTTTATAATGTTTAAATACATAATTCTTATTTTATTTTAAAACTGAATGTTTTTTTTAGTTGAACCAAATTTTAATATATTATGTTATAATCTATTGTACCACATCTATATTTTCATGATTCTGACTAAAATTTGTTTCATTGTTTTAATAGTTAATTATTGTTGTCTAGGATATTTGCAAAACATGATTTTCATTTTTGTGAAACGACTCGACTCAATTTAAGAAAAAAAAATTTTTTTTTTTTTTTTTTAGTTCTGGCCGTAAATTTATGGCTCAGGGCCGTAAATTTACGGCTTAATTACAACTAGCCGTAAAATTTGAACCGTAATTCGCTCTTGGATTTTTTTCTTCCCTGTTTGAAAACAACTCGAAATTACAAAGGGCCGTAAATTTATGGCCCAGGGCCGTAAATTTACGGTCCCATCTAAATCAATGGGCCGTAAAATTATGGTCAGGGCCGTAATTTATGCCACCGTAAATTTATGGCCAGGCCGTAAATTTATGCCAGGCCGTAAATTTATCAGGGCCGTAAATTTATGGCCAGGGCCGTAAATTTATGGCCAGGCCGTAAATTTATCCAGGCCGTAAATTTATCCAGGGCCGTAAATTTATGGCCAGGGCCGTAAATTTATGGCCAGGCCGTAAATTTATGCCAGGCCGTAAATTTATGCCAGGGCCGTAAATTTATGCCAGGGCCGTAAATTTATGGCCAGGGCCGTAAATTTATGCCAGGGCCGTAAATTTATGGCCAGGGCCGTAAATTTATGCCAGGCCGTAAATTTATCCAGGGCCGTAAATTATGGCCAGGGCCGTAAATTTATGGCCAGGGCCGTAAATTTACGGCTTAATTACAACTAGCCGTAAAATTTGAACCGTAATTCGCTCTTGGATTTTTTTCTTCCCTGTTTGAAAACAACTCGAAATTACAAAGGGCCGTAAATTTATGGCCCAGGGCCGTAAATTTACGGCTTAATTACAACTAGCCGTAAAATTTGAACCGTAATTCGCTCTTGGATTTTTTTCTTCCCTGTTTGAAAACAACTCGAAATTACAAAGGGCCGTAAATTTATGGCCCAGGGCCGTAAATTTACGGTCCCATCTAAATCACAGGGCCGTAAATTTATGGCCAGGGCCGTAAATTTATCCAGGGCCGTAAATTTATGCCAGGGCCGTAAATTTATGCCAGGGCCGTAAATTTATGCCAGGGCCGTAAATTTATGCCAGGGCCGTAAATTTATGGCCAGGCCGTAAATTTATCCAGGGCCGTAAATTTATCAGGGCCGTAAATTATGGCCATGGCCGTAAATTTATGGCCCAGGGCCGTAAATTTACGGCTTAATTACAACTAGCCGTAAAATTTGAACCGTAATTCGCTCTTGGATTTTTTTCTTCCCTGTTTGAAAACAACTCGAAATTACAAAGGGCCGTAAATTTATGGCCCAGGGCCGTAAATTTACGGTCCCATCTAAATAAAAGGGCCGTAAATTTATGGCCCAGGGCCGTAAATTTACGGTCCCATCTAAATCAATGGGCCGTAAAATTATGGCCAGGGCCGTTATTTTATGGTCCGGCCGTAAATTTATCCAGGCCGTAAATTTATCAGGGCCGTAAATTTATGGCCAGGCCGTAAATTTATGGATGGCCAAATTACCTTCAATCACTACTTCACTTCAAATTTTATCACTTGGCCAATTCCTTCCCTGGGCTACTACCAACTCCTATAAAAAGATTAAACAACTAAAACATAAGCAATTGCTTAGTGAATGCATATACATATGATCATAATCAAGTTGCCAAAACATCAAAGCATCAAGCATCATTATAGCCTATCTTTTGATAGTCATTTCATTCAATTTAATCATAAACACAAAATCAACACAATTCATTTTCAACATGGCCATGGATAATGCTAGTAGGACTTTACCCACCTACTAGTCTTAATCAAACAAATTTACTAGTAGGAATTTACCCACCTACTAGCTCACATAATCAAATTGGCTAGTAGGAATTTACCCACCTACTAGCTCACATAATCAACAAACATATTATGCTAGTAGGAATTTACCCACCTACTAGCTTTCATAATCAAACATCAATTATGCTAGTAGGAATTTACCCACCTACTAGCTTTCATTCAATATTCACATTTGCTAGTAGGAATTTACCCACCTACTAGCTCACATAATCAACAAACATATTATGCTAGTAGGAATTTACCCACCTACTAGCTTTCATATTCATCAAACATATGGGTCATAGGAATTTACCCACCTATGACCTCTATTAACAAGAACATGATCATATGCATATACACTCACCTTAATTTTGGCTATTAGGCTCTACTTGACTATTATGCACAATTAGGTGGTCTTCACCATCACCTATTCATATACAATACATAAGAGTTCAATATTCTTAACTCTTTCACAATCATCTAACTAAATTCACCATGAACTCAATCATTATGGTGTTTGGCTACTCAAAACATTTCAACATAATTTCTATAATGACTTTCATATCACAATTCTAGCCAAACACCCAAAAACATAAGGTTTATCACTATGGGGTTTTTATCATCAAAACTCATTTATATAAATCCCCAAATTTCTCCCTTTTTAATTCCACTAGGGTTCTTCTCTAACATTTCAACTAGTAAAATCCCCCAACTCTTTCTCTATTAACAAACCAAATTCACAATGGACCAATCCATTATAGTGTTTGGCTACACAATGCATTTCAAAACCATTTTCATAGTAAAATTCCATATCACATTTACTAGCCAAACACCAAAATTATGAGATTATCAATATGGGGGTTTTTCTATCATCAAAATACTTACTCATATCAACTATCAATTTTCCATTCAAAATTACTAGGGCTTTACTTACTGCGTCCAAGATCAGAACGAGCTTGCCGGCGGACCACTGCCGTCCCATTCTTGAGTGAGCTGGAGCGCAGCCATCTGACCTCAATTCTCATTAGGAGGTCGAACCAAGGACCTATGGAAGTCGGGGCTAGCCCGTCCCCATGGGCAACGCAACAGTGTCCTGAGGGAGGAGTTTAGAGGCCTTATAGTAGCACGGACTTCTTTTTCTTTCTAGGTCATGCGAAGGGGGCCAGTCCAAGATCGTACTGTTCCTCTACAAAGACAACAGACGCTCTCAACGGCTAGGCGCCACTTTCTTTCTGAGTTATTCCAGCTTCTTCATGATTTCGTGCCGCGGTGAACAAACAAAACTCGTTCCTGTCCTTAAACGAAGCTCTCTCCGGTTGCTTCCTTCTCCTTGCTAAACTATAAATGATCTCTTACGACTAGCATTGCGATTCACGCATCTCGCACAACCGTGCCTGAGATATTAGTGGTGAATACTCTTGTATACTAGCCGTCTCACAGGAAAATTCCCAAATAATAAAACCCCCAAATTTCAAGATTTAGAACCCTAATTCACTTAACATAATTTTTTAGGTTTAATTCTTACCTTCAAGAAAAGAAAATAACAAGAAGCAATTGAAACTCCAAATTCTCCATTTTCTTCTTGTAGAATTCGACCCACACTAAAGCACCACCAAAGTCCTTGATTTGATTCTTAGTTAGATGGATTATTTGGTTGAAATTTAGGAAGGAATAATCACACAACAATTACTAGAAGAAATAAGAAGATTTGAGAAGTTAGAAATTGAGATTTGGAAATGAGTTTTGTGTTAGTGGCCTTTATGAATCATCAAACATCATATGGCTGGCTTCTTTTCATGATGCCACGTTTTCTTCAAAAATAAAAAGGGTAATATACCCGTTAGCCACTAAAGTTCCAACTAATTTAACCCTTTATCTCAAAACTAAATACTAGGAAATTATTTTAAGGGCCAAAATACATAAAATATTGATTTATTTATCTTTTATATTTTTGGGGTGTTCACATTTTTTCAATAAGTATTATTACTGATTTTGCATATAAATTCGTTGTACAAATGGTACTCTAAGTTTGGCTCCATGATAATTGCAGAAAGATTTATCTCTCGTATAAATTTTAAGCCATCGTTATTCGAAATATTCAGTTCGTCATGTTTATTTTTATTTATTTTTTTCGTAGGATAGACACAAGTCAAAACAACTTAGAGGACATTGTAAAATTACTGTGAATTAATTAATACTCTTGAATTCAAAATATTTTAATACGTATAACTATGATAAAATCATAAAAATATAAAAGATATTATATAACCTTTATTTGATTGTCCTTTTGCTCATACTTTTATATATGTTATGTTTGTTAGATTCGGATAGGTGATCACATTCCTTTGGCGATTCTTTCATTTTTGCAATTATATTTTTGATCGGCGATAAGGTACGGATATTCTAGATGTTATTAGGACCTTTCCGGTACAATCTTTTCTCTCAAAACTTTATTTGTTATATATATAATATGGAACGGATATCCTAGAGGTTAATAAGATCTTTTCGGTACAATCTTTCTCTCAAAACTTTATTTGTTATATATATAATGTACATTCTATGTGGTACTAGGATTCCTTCCGGTAAAATCTTTCTTCTCAAAACTTCGTTTGAATGATGTATTACTATTTGTTTGTCAGCCTTGTATAAGATTGTTGTGTCAAAACCATCCCTGGAAACCCGATTCAAAAACTGTCACGAAAAAGGTGGGTTTGGTGTGTTACATTTGATGCGATGATTTGTACAATGTTCCTTGAATATTTGTTGGCCGAAAGATAATACAGTTGCCTATTATGAATCATATTAATTGGACCCGAAAGATTAACACAGTCGCATTTTGTGATTCATGATATGTCCCTCGAATATTCCTTGACCCGAAAATTTAATATAGTCGCACATTATGAGTTTTGATGACCCCATTAGAATTTTGTATGAATTGGGTGGACAGAGATGTGGTTTTAAGTCTATATTTAAAATGTCTAAAAATATATATAATTATTATTTATTTGTCCGAAAACTAAGTTGGTCATTTGATATATTTAAGTATATATAAGTCGGTCAAAACGGTTTCTTAAGATATGCATATAAGAGTAACATATCCATGGAGGTCCCATGGGCGCGTTATTGTGACACCGATGACGTGGCACCGGCCGTAGCGGTGTATTTGATTTGATCTACGGCGTCTCCTTTTGATAACCCGGTAGTGGTTCGAGCTCATTATTATTACATTTGATAGGAGGCGTATGGATCGGTCCTAGGTAATATTTTGTTTTGATGGTGGGCGTTTATCGTAGTGTCATACGAGACGTTTCGCACCAATAATGAATGATTAGTGGAGTAGCTACCCTATGATTTCATTCGGCCCTTTGATAAGTAATTTTGTTTGACTCTTATGTGCATTATTTTATGAGACTTGGTTTTATATTATATTTTGGTCTATTGGTTATAAGGCATTTGTGAAACTATACGTATGTGTACCTTGATTTGAAATAAGTTTGTTATTAAATATAAGTTTTTTATATTATATTTTGGTCTATTGGTTATAAGGCATTTGTGAAACTATACGTATGTGTACCTTGATTTGAAATAAGTTTGTTATGATAATATACGTTTGTTTATATTATATTTTGGTCTATTGGTTATAAGGCATTTGTGAAACTATACGTATGTGTACCTTGATTTGAAATAAGTTTGTTTTTAAATATACGTTTGTTTATATTATATTTTGGTCTATTGGTTATAAGGCATTTGTGAAACTATACGTATGTGTACCTTGATTTGAAATAAGTTTGTTTTTAAATATACGTTTGTTTATATTATATTTTGGTCTATTGGTTATAAGGCATTTGTGAAACTATACGTATGTGTACCTTGATTTGAAATAAGTTTGTTTTTAAATATACGTTTCCGTTTATATTATATTTTGGTCTATTGGTTATAAGGCATTTGTGAAACTATACGTATGTGTACCTTGATTTGAAATAAGTTTGTTTTTAAATATACGTTTTTTATATTATATTTTGGTCTATTGGTTATAAGGCATTTGTGAAACTATACGTATGTGTACCTTGATTTGAAATAAGTTTGTTTTTAAATATACGTTGGTTTTATATTATATTTTGGTCTATTGGTTATAAGGCATTTGTGAAACTATACGTATGTGTACCTTGATTTGAAATAAGTTTGTTATGATAATATACGTTTTTTATATTATATTTTGGTCTATTGGTTATAAGGCATTTGTGAAACTATACGTATGTGTACCTTGATTTGAAATAAGTTTGTTTTTAAATATACGTTTCCGCATTTCATATTATATTTCTGCTTTTAGTTTTACTTCAAGCTTTCGAAGTACTTATTTTGATTTGACAGGTTGACTTTTGGTTTGACTTTAGTTTGATTTTGAATAAGATTAACGCCCTTTTGGCCTTTAAGTTCCTTTGATATCATTTTGTATTGTTTAGAAAGTTAGGGGCGTTACATATATAATTCGTGTTTCCCATTTATACACTATCTGTGTATAATTTTCTTTTTTCGCGTTAATACATCTTTCGTGTATTTTCACGATATTTCATGTTTATACACTATCCGTGTATAACTTATTTTTTTCGCGTTTATACATCATTCGTGTATTTTCACGATATTTCATGTTTATACACTATCCGTGTATAACTTATTTTTTTCGCGTTTATACATCATTCGTGTATTTTCACGATATTTCATGTTTATACACTATCCGTGTATAACTTATTTTTTTCGCGTTTATACATCATTCGTGTATTTTCACGATATTTCATGTTTATACACTATCCGTGTATAACTTATTTTTTTCGCGTTTATACATCATTCGTGTATTTTCACGATATTTCATGTTTATACACTATCCGTGTATAACTTATTTTTTTCGCGTTTATACATCATTCGTGTATTTTCACGATATTTCATGTTTATACACTATCCGTGTATAACTTATTTTTTTCGCGTTTATACATCATTCGTGTATTTTCACGATATTTCATGTTTATACACTATCCGTGTATAACTTATTTTTTTCGCGTTTATACATCATTCGTGTATTTTCACGATATTTCATGTTTATACACTATCCGTGTATAACTTATTTTTTTCGCGTTTATACATCATTCGTGTATTTTCACGATATTTCATGTTTATACACTATCCGTGTATAACTTATTTTTTTCGCGTTTATACATCATTCGTGTATTTTCACGATATTTCATGTTTATACACTATCCGTGTATAACTTATTTTTTTCGCGTTTATACATCATTCGTGTATTTTCACGATATTTCATGTTTATACACTATCCGTGTATAACTTATTTTTTTCGCGTTTATACATCATTCGTGTATTTTCACGATATTTCATGTTTATACACTATCCGTGTATAACTTATTTTTTTCGCGTTTATACATCATTCGTGTATTTTCACGATATTTCATGTTTATACACTATCCGTGTATAACTTATTTTTTTCGCGTTTATACATCATTCGTGTATTTTCACGATATTTCATGTTTATACACTATCCGTGTATAACTTATTTTTTTCGCGTTTATACATCATTCGTGTATTTTCACGATATTTCATGTTTATACACTATCCGTGTATAACTTATTTTTTTCGCGTTTATACATCATTCGTGTATTTTCACGATATTTCATGTTTATACACTATCCGTGTATAACTTATTTTTTTCGCGTTTATACATCATTCGTGTATTTTCACGATATTTCATGTTTATACACTATCCGTGTATAACTTATTTTTTTCGCGTTTATACATCATTCGTGTATTTTCACGATATTTCATGTTTATACACTATCCGTGTATAACTTATTTTTTTCGCGTTTATACATCATTCGTGTATTTTCACGATATTTCATGTTTATACACTATCCGTGTATAACTTATTTTTTTCGCGTTTATACATCATTCGTGTATTTTCACGATATTTCATGTTTATACACTATCCGTGTATAACTTATTTTTTTCGCGTTTATACATCATTCGTGTATTTTCACGATATTTCATGTTTATACACTATCCGTGTATAACTTATTTTTTTCGCGTTTATACATCATTCGTGTATTTTCACGATATTTCATGTTTATACACTATCCGTGTATAACTTATTTTTTTCGCGTTTATACATCATTCGTGTATTTTCACGATATTTCATGTTTATACACTATCCGTGTATAACTTATTTTTTTCGCGTTTATACATCATTCGTGTATTTTCACGATATTTCATGTTTATACACTATCCGTGTATAACTTATTTTTTTCGCGTTTATACATCATTCGTGTATTTTCACGATATTTCATGTTTATACACTATCCGTGTATAACTTATTTTTTTCGCGTTTATACATCATTCGTGTATTTTCACGATATTTCATGTTTATACACTATCCGTGTATAACTTATTTTTTTCGCGTTTATACATCATTCGTGTATTTTCACGATATTTCATGTTTATACACTATCCGTGTATAACTTATTTTTTTCGCGTTTATACATCATTCGTGTATTTTCACGATATTTCATGTTTATACACTATCCGTGTATAACTTATTTTTTTCGCGTTTATACATCATTCGTGTATTTTCACGATATTTCATGTTTATACACTATCCGTGTATAACTTATTTTTCTTGTGTCTCACACTTCAAGTATCACGAAGTCGTTTTTCATTATTGGCATTATTAGCTCATATGAAGTTGTGAATTTGAGTGAACAAATCTTCCAATGACGTCGGTGATCGTGCAATAAGGTCTTTGAATAGTCTTCTAGGGCGTAAACCACTAATGATGGCTCTAGATACCATGGCATCTGATCGATCTACCATGTGCAACGTTTCTTTGCTGAATCGAGCAACATAGTCTTTTAGCGATTCATATGGTCGTTGTCTTATACCAAGGATTTCTGCTTGTGTATTTTGGAATCTTCGTTGTTGTAGAAAGTTTGCCCTGAATTTGTCTCTTAATTGGTGGAAGCCATCGATGCTTCCAGGTGCGAGGTTATCATACCAATATCGGGCCGCTCCGCATAATGTGATGTGAAAGAATCTACACCATGCTGGCTCTGGTAGCTTGTGCACATCCATTGTTCCCATGAAAACAGTAAGATGATCATCGGGATCTGTCGTTCCATCGTATTGTCGCAGGTTAGTCGGAACCTTTAGACCGTCCGACATATTGTAGTCACGGATTCGTTTTGTAAAAGGTGAAGCTACCAAATCTCTAACGTCTCTTTCTGGTTCCCTGAATATGAAAGGCTCGTGGTAGAAGTCCGCGTTTGGTGCGAGCTTTTCTTTGGTGGGAGCTGTAGCCCCCATAACGGTACGAGCTCTTACTCGGTCTGCGCTGTCACTTTCAACAAACAAGTTATCTTTGGTTTTTGCTAGATGTATGTCGTCTGAACCAGAATTCCATGGTTCAACGACCAAGGGATCAACCTCAGTAGGTAAGGGATGAGGGGAAATGTCTATTAGCTTTTGAGCGAGTTCAGAGTACAGAGTGTGAATTTGGTCAAGATTTCTAACTACCAACTGTATTACAGGTTCGTTCGAGCCCAACCGGGATGTTAGGTGGCTAGGTTCTCCTGTGTTATGAAGAGTGAACGTGGGCTCAATGCTAGGAGTTTCAAGAGAGTTGGTTACAATGATCGTTGGTGTTTGATCTGGGTTACTCTCAGCTATTCAATTGTTACTTAACACGACAGTAATGTGGATTTCTTGACTTTCTTTGTTAAAAGGAGAATTAAAACTTCGGTCCCACGGATGGCACCAAATGATGATACGCCGATTAACATATACAGTTTTAGAGTATGCAATCTAATATCATTATACAAAATAAGGGGGTTTATACGGATCCCATGCCACCTAGCATGGGAAGGTGTGAGGAAGATTAGGATATTTGGGTGGCGATTCCCTGCTGGTAACTCGTATTATGTATACGGTTTTACGCCATCCAATCCTATGATGATAGTGATTGTGTTAACAATGATTTGAGGGACGATAGTCCAAGTGTTTTCTGTGATGGAGTTTTCTTGCTCTCTTGTTTGAATGAATTCTTTCATTCTCGTCTGTCACTATTTATAGTGAATATCCAGAATCTTTTGGATAGATTTTATTCCTTTAGAAAGATTTTATTAGGATTTTATTCCTTTGAAAAGATTTTATTCCTTTCCAAAGATTTTATTACGATCGGATAGATTTTATATAGATTTTATTCCTTTGGAAAGATTTTATTCCTTTCCAAAGATTTTATTCCTTTTGGATAGATATTATTCCTTTAGAAAGATTTTATTCCTTTTGAATAGATATTATTTCTTTAGAAAGATTTTATTCCTTTGAAGTTTATTCCTTTTGGATAGATATTATTCCTTTGAAAAGATTTTATTCCTTTTAGTATCGTATTATACTATTTTATCGTATGTATACTATTAATGTAAGTCCCAACTTGATGGAATACCCGAAGATACCTCTATATCAATAACAATGACTGGCAAGCAACACTGATCTGGCTAATGACCAGTTCAGATGTGACGATCCAGATTTCAGAAGGATAAACAAGTAAATGTAAATGCAAGAAACTAAATGACTGAAACTATATAAATACAATATATATATCAAGTATGTGGCAAAGGAACACGATGTACTTTTCAATGTATTTTATTAATTGTGTTAAACAAAATACAAAGGTTGTTGCGGAACAAAGATAAACACCAAAGTGTAATATCTAAACAACCTTGAAATACAAGTGATCTAATAACTTGGAAATACTCGTAAGAATTACTTAGAGTATAACTCACAAGTTGCAATGCCAAAGTTTCTAGCATTTTGCAAATGGTGAGATGCCTTCTATTTATAGGCAAAGTCCATGATGACGTGTGTTTTGGTCTAAAATTACCTAAGATAATTTTAGGAAGGATTTTAGACAACTCAAGTACCGAAGATTTGTAAGTGGGGTTTGGTGTTTTAGGATCTTCAATTAAAAGTAAAGTTTTCTTAAATATAATGACTGAAACTAAGAGTTTTTATCAAAAAGAGTTCTATGAAAGCCTTTGAGACAGAAATACTTTGAGCAATTAAGAAAACCGTTGAAGATAAAAGTAAAGCACTGAAAATTAAAGCTAGGATCTTAAAGAAAAAACGAAAAGCACAACGACACCAGAATTTTGTTGACGAGGAAAAACCCTTGATCCAATTAAGAGATCTTAGGTAAAAAACCCCGGGAGGATTCAATCGACCCTTCCTTAGTTCTTTTATTATTATTGTGGGTGATTACAATACAATGAGGGTGAGAGTGATTTGATCGAGCTAATGAACGAAAAAGAAAGCAAGTATGCAGTGAGTAAGTGTGTGAGAATACAAGTGTGTGTGTAGTTCCCCTAATCTCGATCAATCACCTCTTATTTATAATGTAAATTCCTAACTAACTATCCGAAAAATCTGGGATCCTCCGTGTGATACTGTTCAACGTGCTGAAGATCAAAAAGTGAACGTTGAGTCTTATTTGACACGTTTATTCTTCGAGGTTGTTCCGATATCCAAGGGATTGCACGTTTCTTTTCTTCCTTAGAAGGCTGGATAAGTCTTGATATTTATTTTCGACCGTTAGCTTATTTCCTGAGTATCCTGAATGATGATCCTTATTTCAGGATCCTGCAAAATACAAAAGCATTATCGTGTACAACAAAAACATATGTTAGTAATATCTTTAATCAAGATCATAGTTGTATAAAATCTGACCCCAAACAATTGTCCCCAAATTTATATTTAACCTTTCATAAGTTAAATATAAATTTTTATTTGTATACTAAAAGCATCCAGGCTAGTGATACACCTAGACTTTATTGTGTATCCATCAGTTTTAATATCCAAGAGGCGCGTTGCAGAGCGATCAGTCAGGTCATGATGTGTAAAATTAATTTACTCGGCTTGATGAGACATATAACCTATCACTTTGTCCCCCACGACTCCTTATCTCTCCGCCTATTTAAATTTCCAAATCTCCAACCGTCTCCAAAAAATCTTCCATTTCATCTTTTAAAAACTTTTATCTCTATCTCTCAAAAACATTTTCTAATTTCAAAAACTTCTCTTTTTCAAAAATGGCGTCTTCATCTTCTACCCCGGTTTGGAAAAATAAGGTAAAACTTTATTATTATATTCTTTATAAAAGCTATTTTCTCCCTTTAACCTGTTCTTGCTTTTTTTTTCCAGCATCTTGAAGAGATCATTAAGCGTTGTGAAGAACAGGCTAAGCTTAATGACAAGCTTCTTATGGACATCAACTTCTGCTTCCTGTCGTCCAAAGCCATCTGCAAATCTCATCAGGAACTAACTATAGACATCATCAGCAAGTGGGGTGATGATCTCCAGGCTTTAAGAGGAGAAATCCTTCAAACTTATGACGAAATCAACCGTGCTCAAGAAGAACTGAGGACCGCCAAAAACGACATGGTCTACTTGAAGTCGGTTGTGTCAATCTTGAGGAAGAAGTACCCCGATGTCAACGACAGCATTGCAGATGAGATCCTTCGAGGCGGGTCATATCTCTAGGGCTTCTAAGTTTCAGGGTGGACAATGATAGATGGGATGAAAAGGCTTGAGTCCACTGGTCTTAGTTTAGTAGTGGTTGTACATATAGATCTTTTGTAAACTACTACTTATTTGGAATCAAATAAAATTAGTCTTTTGTTTATATATGCGTACCTTAACTTCCATATTTCAAGCATATCCTGCATATTCCACAAAGATTTAGAATTTTGAACACATACCTTTGTAACGACCAACATTTATTAATTCTTATTTTCCTGTTTCAAGAAGAAAGACACTAAAAAGAAATTCATTTGTTAATCCATTTGTCAATTCTTTTGACGATCGTTTGTATTTAATAGAGAGATTGTTCCTATTCTTTTTGATGACTGTTTATTAATAGTCATAACCAAATGAGTTGATTGTAAAATCAACAACCCTTTGAAAATTCCCAACCATGAGGGTCTACCCACAATTAAGAATTTTTTATGACGTGCTCCCCGGGCGAAATGAGGTGTTAATGTTAACCTCGGCGTTCGAGAAGGTGATCCCTTCAACCTAGGATTGAAGTTTTAGTTCAATCCACTGTAATCCATTTAAGGACTTAATCTTAGGAGAAACTGTTCCTATTCAGGATCTGTACCTTGGATAATAGCTTGTGATCTTCATCCATTAAGATCCTAGATGTTGATAATTCTGCATAAGACCAATAAATCATACGCCAAGGGTTGACATTAGCCCTTTTGGCTAATGCCACTCCGACGCTCAAGTCAGTATTACTGTTATATCAACAAAAAAAAACTACTTATTGATAATATGCTTTAAGATGAATTGCATTCCAAGCTCTTGGAATCATCCTACCCTCTGGCTCTTGAAGCGAATAAGATCCTTTACCTGCTTCTGAACTTATAAAGTAAGGACCTTCCCATTTTGGAGCAAGCTTTCCATCGGATTTTTTCGTTGTATTCTTAAAAGCTTTTCTCAATACTAAATCTCCAACTTTGAATCTTCTAATTCTTATATTCTTATTGTACGCCCTTGTCACCTGATGTTGATAAGCAGCTGTACGAATTTTTGCAGCTTCCCTTAATTCATCAACTAAATCAAGATCTTGAAATAATGCTTGATCATTATCTTGAACTGTCTGCAAACTGGATCTTGCTGTTGGCACCATCATTTCAGCTGGAAGTACTGCTTCAGTTCCAAATACCAAAGAGAATGGTGTGTGCCCAGTAGCATGTTTGACAGTGGTTCTATCAGCCCAAAGCACAAATGGTAACTCCTCTGCCCATAATCCTTTTTTGCCTGTTAATCTTTTCTTAAGATTATTAAAAATAATCTTGTTGCTTGATTCTGCTTGACCATTAGCTTGAGGATGGACATGAGTAGATGTGATCATTTTTATACCATAGCTTTCACAAAATCCGGTTGTTCTTCTCCCAATAAATTGTGACCCATTATCACAAATTATCTCAGCTGGTACTCCAAATCTGGTCAATATATTGCGTTTTATGAAAGAGATTACTTATGTTTCCTCAATTTGAACAAAAGCTTCTGCTTCTATCCATTTCGAGAAATAATCTGTCATTGCTAACATAAATCTCTTTCCACAAGGTGCCTTTGGCATTGGTCCAACTATATCCATCCCCCACTTCATGAAGGGCCAAGAAGAAACAATGGGATACATTGGTTCAGCTGGCTGATGATATATGTTACCATGCCTTTGACAACCATCGCACTTCTTTACATAATCTTTTGTGTCTCTATCCATAGTAGGCCAATAGTATCATTTCTAACTATCTTGGTACGTAATGCCCTGGCTCCAGAATGATTTCCACACTCTCCATCATGTATTTCTCTCATTACTTCTTGTGCTTCTTCTTTTTCTAGGCATCTTAAATATGGACCTGCAAGTGATCTCCTGTACAATCTATTTTGTATAATAGAGAAGTATGATACCTTTGTTTTAAAAGCTCTGTGATTCTCTTGTCCCGGAATAATTCCTTCTTGTAGATATTTCATTATTGGATCAATCCAAGATTTTGAATTGTCCCCAGAGCTAGACTCTTCTGACGCTTGATCATCAACTGCTTTAACTTGCAAAGTTTCTATAGCCGGTTTTATTATCTTTATTATTGGTATTTTAGTGTCAGGTGGGATATTAAGTGAGGATCCTAAGTAAGCTAAAGCATCTGCTTCTATATTTTCTTGTCTTGGGACATGTTCTATACTAAAGAATTCAAAGTTTTTGGCTAAACTTTTTACTATTTCTAAATAAGCCATTAATTTTTCACCTTTAACTGAATAAGACCCATTAAAGTGATTAGTTAACAACAAAGAATCTACATAAACTTGTAAGCGTTTAATACCCATATTTTTAGCTAACTCTAATCCTGCTATTAAAGCTTCATATTCTGTTTCATTATTAGTAGCTGTAAATTCACAATTAATAGACTGAGGTAGCATATCCCCCTGTGGTGATTTTAGTATGATTCCTAACCCTATTCCTCTTACATTGGCTGCTCCGTCAGTATGTAAAGTCCATTTTTCATTATTTTCAGTTAACATTTTAACTTCTAAGTCTGCTTCTGGTTGTAAATCACTAGTAAAATCAGCCACAAAATCAGCTAAGGCTTGAGATTTAATAGCAGTTCTAGGTTCATAAGTTATGTTAAATGCACTTAACTTTACAGACCATTTAGCCATTCTACCCGATAATTCTGGTTTCCTAAGTACATTTTTTATTGGATAATTAGTTTTTATATGGATAGGGTGTGTTTCAAAATAATGCCTAAGTTTAGTAGAAGCCATTATTAAAGCTAATATTAATTTTTCTAAGTGTGAATACCTAGTTTCAGCATTTAGTAAACTTTTACTAACATAATAGACAGGATGTTGTTTACCTTCGTGCTCTTTTACAAGCACATCGCTTACTGCCTCTGGAGATACTGAGAGATACAAAAAGAGTATCTCACCCTTTTTCGGCTTCATTAACAAAGGTGGGGTTGAGAGATATGTCTTCAATGCTTTAAACGCTTCTTCCTGTTTTTCTCCCCATTCAAATTTCTTATTTTTCTTCAACATATCATAAAACTCCTTGCATCTGTCTGAGGATCTTGATATAAATATGTTCAGAGCTGCTAATCTGCCGGTCAGTCTTTGAATATCTTTGACATTTGTAGGGGATTTCAACTCCATTATTGCTTTTATCTGTTCTGGACTCGCCTCTATTCCTCTTTTAGTTACCAAGTAACCTAGGAATTTTCCTGCACCTACTCCAAAATTGCATTTTGCTGGATTTAACTTCATGTTGTAGCGATCCAGTATATCAAAAGCAACTTCAAGATCCTTGAGATGATCTTCCGCCTTTTTCGATTTCACCACCATATCATCGATATAGACTTCCATCGTATCCCCCAGTTGGTCTTTGAACAATATTGACCAACCTCTGGTATGTCGCACCTGCATTTTTTAATCCAAACGGCATAGCAGTATAACAATATATACCTGTGGGTGTCATGAAAGCTGTTGCTTCTTGATCTTCAGGCTCCATTTGAATTTGTTGAAATCCTGAAGACGCATCCATGAACGTCAGCATTTCATGTCCAGCTGTAGCATCTACCATTGCATCTATGTGTGGTAGCGGGAAAGGATCCTTAGGACATGCCTTGTTGAGATCTGTAAAATCTACGCAGACCCTCCATTTTCCATTCTTTTTCTGTACGACCACAACATTTGTGAGCCATTCTGGGAACTTCACTTCTCTGATCATCTTAGCTTTCAAGAGTCTTTCAACATCTTCTTGAATAATCACATTTCTTTCCGGTGCGAATTGTCTTCTTTTTTGTTGAATAGGCCTGAAACTTTTATCAATTCCTAGTTTATGAGTAATAATATCTTTAGAGATACCTGTCATGTCCTCTTGTTTCCAAGCAAACGTAGATTTTCTTCTTTTTTGTTGAATAGGCCTGAAACTTTTATCAATTCCTAGTTTATGAGTAATAATATCTTTAGAGATACCTGTCATGTCCTCTTGTTTCCAAGCAAACGTAGATTTTCTTCTGCTTAGAAACTCAATAAGATCTTTTTCAATATCCTCCGGTATCTTTCTTCCAATGAACACCTTGATGTCAGGATCTTCACTCGATATTGGCATTTCTTTTACATCTTGATCTTTAAATTCTTCGACATCGAAGATGTTCTTCTTTAATTGCTATGCTTCAGTAGGCTTTGTTGTAGGCTTCATTGAGGCCATATAGCATTCTTTAGCATCCTGCTGATCTCCTTTTATCTTCACCACCCCCAGGGAGTCGGGATCTTCACACATTGATGATAAGTTGATGGGACAGCTCTCATCTCGTGTATCCACGGCCTACCTAAAATAATATTGCAGCCAGGTAAAGAATCAATTACACAAAATTTTTGCATTGAATTTACCCCTTCGACGTAAACTGGCAACTTAATTTCGCCATAGGTGTTCTTTGTTTCACCACTGAAACCAACGAGAACTGTAGATTTCCCGCCAATTTCTTCTTCAGAGATCCCCATCCTTTTCAACGTCTCTAATCTTATGATATTGACCGAACTGCCATTGTCAATTAAGATCCTGCGCACAAAATGGTTAGCCACATATAAAGTAACAACTAAACCATCATGATGAGGATCCTGAATGCTATCCATATCGTCTTCTTCAAATGTTACTTTGTCCATGCGTAGCACACTGGATCTCTGAATTGGCCTATCTCCTCTTTCAGATTTTGCTTCCTTTGCATTTCTTTTTGCTGCTGAAAAAGATGTGCCACACACCTCTGATCCTCCTGCAATATAATTAATTATTCGAGCATTAGCTGGAGGTGATTTGGGTCTTGGTGGCTGTTGTTGGCTCTGCTTTCCCAAGTCCTTGACATCAATATCCTGAGCTTTCTTTTTTCCAAAGAGTTCTGTCAGATATCCTTTACTGAGGAGTATCCCGATCTCTCGTCTGAAGGCGTAGCATTCCTCTGTGGTATGTCTGAAATCTTCGTGGTAGGCACACCACCTCGACTTATCTTTACTGGCATCAGGCTTTGGATTCCTGGGAGGCCATCTGGCTTTGTCCCCAAGATTCTTCATAGCTGCTACTATCCCTGCAGTATCAACAGAAAAACAATATTTTGATAATTCAGGATATTGAGGTTCTCCCTGTCTTTCTGCTATAACTGTTCTCTGTTGCACAGCTCTTGTATAGGGTTTATTCTTGCTTGGTCGGAACACTGGAGTTTCTGCCCTTCTATTTGGACGATCATATGTTGAGGGTGCTTCCATCCTCTTTCTCATCAATTTATCTTCTTCGAGCCTGATAAATCTTAAAGCTCGATTTCTTGCTTCGTCTAAAGATTTGCAAGGCGTCATAACAAGATCTTGATAGAACAGAGAGTCCTTGCTTAACCCCATCTTCAAGGCTTGAACTGCAGTGGTCATATCTAATTTTGGAATTTCCAACGATTCCTTTGTAAACCTGTTAAGATATTCTTTTAAAGACTCGTTAATTCTTTGGGTGACTTGATAAAGATCACCCGTTATTTTCTCAAAAACCCTACTACATGAAAACTGTAAATTAAATTGATTAACAAGTTGCGCAAAAGAAAGTATAGATCCAGTGGGTAAATTAAGTAACCACTTCAGGGCTGCACCTGATAATGTATCCCCAAAACCTTTGCATACGCATGCTTCTCTTAAATCTGTTGGGATTGGAACTGTCTCCATTTTCTCCAAGTATTGAGCCAGATGCTCCTGAGGATCTGTTGTTCCATCATATGTTTTCATACGAGGCGCTGAGAACTTCTTGGGAATTTCCACATTAGCTATGGCTGGTGCAAATCTGGAAATTCTGTATGAAGATGGATCTGCTTCTGGGATTGGCTGACAAAATCCCGGAACTGTCGAAATCAGTTCCTTGATTTTCTGCAACTCTCTCGCCAAATACGCATTTGCAACATTATCCTGCATTTGGTTAGCATTATTTTCGCAATTAAAGGAGGGAGGAGTGAAACCTGGAACCCCCGAAGATGATGGAGGGGTTTGTTCGTTATTATTTGAGTTATTTCCTGCATGAAAGAAGGAAGCGGATCCAGATTTTGGAGGGGGAGTAGAGAACATATGACCCATTGACTGAGTCCCTTGAGTCCCTGTTCCTCCAAAATTAATACTCCTGTTGTTCAGAGGAGATTCTTCTGGTCTCTCAAGATCGTGAATTCTGATCTCTTGAGTCCTGGGCCCTTGATTCCTGCTTTCCATCATTCTCGACTCCAAGCTATTAAATCTAGAGATATTCTCTGTATGTGCTTTCTTCATTTGTTCCTGAAGAACCCTAAACATAGAAAAAACATCAGTGTCAGCACTGGATTCATGATGAGTAGTTTTTACCTGCGAATCCAGGGATGATTCTGGATATGGTCGTGGCGTTGGAGGCATTGGGCGATTCGGATCATATCCTTCAGACGAATCATCAATAGCCTTCCCAGTATTTTTATTATTATTATTTTTTGGAGGCTTATTAATTAAATTCTTCAGAGTTACAGATCCAGAAGCAGCAGAGGAAGCGTTTTGAGAGGTCGACATCTTTTGCAGATTGGTTTGAGAAAGTTTTCGAAACCAAAAATCTAGGAGTGTGATTAAATTGCAAAAACACCTTTTTGCCCTACGGTGGGCGCCAAATTGTTTCGGTCAAAAATTACCTAAGATAATTTTAGGAAGGATTTTAGACAACTAAGTACCGAAGATTTGTAAGTGGGGTTTGGTGTTTTAGGATCTTCAATTAAAAGTAAAGTTTTCTTAAATATAATGACTGAAACTAAGAGTTTTTATCAAAAAGAGTTCTATGAAAGCCTTTGAGACAGAAATACTTTGAGCAATTAAGAAAACTGTTGAAGATAAAAGTAAAGAAAATTAAAGCTAGGATCTTAAAGAAAAAACGAAAAGCACAACGACACCAGAATTTTGTTGACGAGGAAAAACACTTGATCCAATTAAGAGATCTTAGGTAAAAAACCCCGGGAGGATTCAATCGACCCTTCCTTAGTTCTTTTATTATTATTGTGGGTGATTACAATACAATGAGGGTGAGAGTGATTTGATCGAGCTAATGAACGAAAAAGAAAGCAAGTATGCAGTGAGTAAGTGTGTGAGAATACAAGTGTGTGTGTAGTTCCCCTAATCTCGATCAATCACCTCTTATTTATAATTGTAAATTCCTAACTAACTATCCGAAAAATCTGGGATCCTCCGTGTGATACTGTTCAACGTGCTGAAGATAAAAAAGTGAACGTTGAGTCTTCTTTGACACGTTTATTCTTCGAGGTTGTTCTGATATCCAAGGGATTGCACGTTTCTTTTCTTCCTTAGAGGGCTGGATAAGTCTTGATATTTATTTTCGACCGTTAGCTTATTTCCTGAGTATCCTGAATGATGATCCTTATTTCAGGATCCTACAAAACACAAAAGCATTATCGTGTACAACAAAAACATATGTTAGTAATATATTTAATCTGGATCATAGTTGTATAAAATCTGACCCCAAACAACGTGGACTAGGTCGTACATATTATGGTTGAGAGCATTTAAGGAATTGAAATCAATTCCTTAACATGCGTAAATAAAGTATGGATGTGAAAGTCACTTTGATGTGACAGTTCACCTTTATTTTCAACCTTTTTACTCAACCTTGTACTTTTCCAGACAATATTGTATTATCCAAGTAAAGGTTGGTAAAGTCAAAAAGGCTTCCTCGTAATCAGTGTAAAGTGTTGTAAGTACTCTACACTGAGATGCTTCAGTCTTAGATTAGGTAGAATCTTCTATGAGTTCTGCTACTGAGATGATTCTCTTTTTTCAGTCTTCAGTCTTCGACTTCAGACGAATGCTTTCAGTTGAGGCTAATCTGAACTGAAGTGAAGCTCAGTGAACATTCTGAAACTGAAATGTTTCAGAATCCTGTACAAGTATTTTTCACTGATCTTCAACTATTTCCTGGACAAATTATACTTGGTCGTTTTCGACCTAACAGTACCAATGCAAGAAAGCTTTCCTCCTAAACATGGCAGTGAACTGTTCACTCACACGCCAGGACATCTCTTGAATGGAAGTCGAGTTACCAATGAAAGTGGATGCCATCTTCAGACCCGTTGGTGGAATATCACACACAGTCGACTTCACGTTGTTTGGGATCCACTCAATAAAGTAAGATGAGTTCTTGTTTTGGACGTTCAACATTTGTTCATCAACTTCCTTGGTGCTCATCTTTCTACGATAGATGGCTGATGTAGTAAAGTATCGCCCATGCCTGGGATCAGCAACACACATCATATTTTTTGCATTCTACATTTGTTGGGTGAGCTCTGGAACAGTGAGAGCACGGTATTGCTGGGAACCACGTGAGGTCAATGGAGCAAAACCAACCATGAAAAAGTGAAGACGCGGGAATGGAATCAGATTTACAGCAAGCTTTCTTAGATCAGAGTTGAGCTGTCCTGGAAACCTTAGGCAGCAAGTGACACGGACATAGTTGCAAAAATAAGAAGGTTAAGATCACCAACTGTCATTAATCAAAACAAATAATCAGGATACACATTAAAAAAACCTCGAATAATACACCGGAAAACATTTGTGAACTTACAGCTTGGGGTGGTGAGCTTGAGTGTCCTAAAGCAAATATCATACAAAGCTTCATTATCAAGAACCATACATTCATCGGCATTTTCCACAAGCTAGTGGACAAACAATGTAGCATTATATGGCTCAACAACAGTATCTGAAACCTTGGGTGATGGGAATATAGAGAAAGTCATCATCATTCTGTCTGGATATTCCTCCCTGATCTTTGAGATCAAAAGAGTACCCATCCCAGAACCTGTCCCACCTCCTAGTGAATGGCACACTTGAAAACCTGCAAATTAAAAGAACATATTAATACCAGATCTAAAATCGACTATGTATCATCACTAACAGAAATAGCACATACGAGTTATAAACTTCCAGCACAACATAACATTAAACATAAAACTCAGAATCAAAGATTCAATATACGCTATAAGAAATTGAATCACAGCAATAGAAACAGTATCATCCTTATATCTGAATTAAACATAATCAAAAATATACCTCAAGCACAAATAATATCAGGATTCTTCAGTGTTGTAAATAAAGGTTTTAAAAAAAACGGTAGATTGATGGGAACCGCTTGATCCCATGTACCGAATTGGTACCCACATAACCCCAGCAAGGATAGTGTCAAACCACTTAAATTCAATTCTGCCTCTGGCAAGATTCGAGCCCAAGTTGCTCCCAGAAAGTGGCAGCTAAGGCGTTATAATGCTTAAAGGTGGTTCGCTGTTACGTTATGTGTCTTGTAGGGTAGATTTAAAGGTTGCAGTCAATAAGGGTCAAATAACGAACTTAACGAGGCTGGGACCATGGATAATAGATAGATACATATATTTAACCTAATGATTTTGTATTTATTGGGCCAACTTTGGTTTTGAAACCAATACAAATATCTTATGAAACAGAATGATGACTTGGTTTAAATAAAATCACCAACATTTTTAGGTAGGTACATTATTGTTGTAAATTTTAAATAAATACAAAATTCATATAAAAATAAGTATAGGTATTTTATGTTATACTTTTTAGTTTTCTATGGTTATTGACTTATTTTGTAGAGATATTGTTTATATATATCTTTTAAAAAAGAAATTTCTTTATAATTAATAGTCTCCGTTAAATGAGATTTATTCTTAAAGGTGGTCGGCCACCGAGTAACCGCCGACCGTTATTTACAACCTTGGGATTTGTTTGATCAAATAATCGCACTATGACTCAACCGAAGGTGTGAGATAGGTTTTAGGTGTTTTGTTGGCGATTCCCTTCCGATTAGAGGGCCGTAGGCCGCTTTACGTCTTTAGTTAGTTATTCCCAGCCGATTTAGAAGGCTGGGGGTTTGTATGATGAAGTTAGGGTTTTTGAGGTCGAATGTTGTTTTTGATGTCGTATGGCACCTCCTCTCTTTATATAGAGGGTAAAGCCTTGGAGAGGAAGATAGGAATTTAGGGTAAATCCCTTCCTCTTTTCATGATATCTTCTAAGTATGGAAGATATGTTTAGGACTCTCAAACCACATCCTAGGTTTTAGGAATGTTTGATTTCATTCCCTTTTCAGGAGATCGGATAAGCATGGAAATAATTCATGTGTATCCGTTTTATTATATGTGGTTATCTTTGGGACCTCCGGAATTACGGAGGTATACATCGTAGCTTTGGCTACGGATACGTTTGCTTGGTACAACATGTTAGTACCTTCGCTGCTTACAAAGGGTCCTTCGTATCCAATTTTTTGTACGGAGGTAGAGCTCCGTATACGGTATATCATCAAGCCCCCCAGTCTGATGGAAGAGTCTATCTGTAGATTATCACATTAGCCTTCATAAATAATCCAAAGGAAAAAATAAAAATAAAAATAATAGCGTACCTTTTTAACCGGAGCTCGAAGGATCTTTGGTTTTTGGATGCTTCGTTGCTTCTTTGGAACTCTTTTTAAGGGTAAAAGTTGCCATTTTACCATGCCGCGTATATATCCCATCAGGAGTTAATTCGAGCGCGCTTATCCCAAGAAGAAAACCAATCGACGGTTTGGGTAGTTTCTGCGCCGGTTTTTCAAACCATCCTCTTTGTCTGCTATTTATTTGTGACGGATTCGAAGAGTTTTTCCTTTTTCGCACTCTCCTTACTCTTTTCTTGATCTTCTTCAAAAATATCCACTCCCCCCTTTCAATTTTCTCCATACTATGGATCGTAATCATTTTCGGGTTATTAGTACCACATATTCAGAGATGACTGACGAGGATGTCGCATGGTTTCGCCGGTGCTTTTGCCGCCCCAATGATCCTGAAATTAGGGTTCCGGGACGGTCGGAATCGATTCTAGATGCGCCAACTGGATTCATAGGTATGTATACCGCTCCTTTTTCCGGTGGAAATCTTAGGTTCCCTTTGTCCCCTTGGTTATTAGGGTTACTTGATTACTACGATCTGTATTTATCTGTGGTGCACCCCTTAGCGATCACCATGATAATGTCATTTATCGTTATTTGCCGTGCGTATGAAATAGAGCCCTCGATGAGTGTTTTTCGATACTTCTTCAAACTGGGTATTCGTGATGGTTGGGTTATGGTTGAGGAAAGGCCTGGTAGGTTATTTTTTGATATAGATGATTCTAATATGTTGAACTGGAGATCGGGGTTTTTGTTTTTCAGTGAGGAGTATGTCCATCCGCTGTTTAGGGGTTTGTTGAGTACGGATAGGTTGGTGTCGGGTATGTCTTTTGAGGATAATGTGCATGATTGGGTTACTCTTGTACGATGTCATGGGAGGGTTCTCCTGATGAGCCGGTCTTGATATGGTGTTGTGAAGGTACCATTCTTCTTGTTACCTTTTCTACCAATTTCTTTTTTACTTTCATCTTATTTCTTTACGTTGTATTTGTAGAGTTAACGCTTAGGGAGGCTGTGACCATGAATCCTCGGGGCATGGTTGTTGGTAGAAGGCCTCTGCCTCCTTCTGATGATGATGATGATGGGGAGGGTCCTCATTTTGCTGGTGTTGGGCCTCCTCCGAAGAGGCAGAGGGTGGTGGGCGGGCCATCTGGTGCAGTGGACTCTATGGCTGTAGGCCCTTCTGTTATTGTTCTTGATCCTTCCCCGGTAAGGGATGAAGTTGTTGCTGCTGCTGCACCGGTTCCTAATGCTGATCAGGGTATGTGTGTTTTCCCTTGATAACGTTGCTTATACCTTCGCAAATCTGATGTGTATGCCCTCTATTTTAGCTGGTACCTCTGACCCTGGGCGGAGGCCTGGAAAAGAGTCTGTTGAAGAAACTGGAGCTACTACAACTGGTAAGTGGCTTTAGGTTCTGTATGTTTTCCTTCAACTGTTGTTCCCTTTTTGTATTTATGACTGAACCTCTTCATATTTTAGGGATTCCTCTGCAGAGTGAGTTGCCTGATCCACAGCTTTGCCGGATGAGTCTAGATATGCTGGTTCCTGATCACTTGAGGACTATGTTGGATAGCATGCCGGCTCAAAGGCTTGCTGAGATGACCAACTGTAACATCCCGAACTTTTAATTAACGGTTGACTTGTGTCGTTAAGTCAACACCTTGTGTCCGTTAAGTCTCTAGGAGATTAATATGCTATATGTGTGAGGCTTCAATGCCTTAATGATGTATATGTTAATGTGTTTAAGATGCCAAAGATGTTTAAGATTTGTTTAATGTGTCGGTAAGTATTCTCGTTAAGTCGTTTAAGCCTTAGATGTGAAGATGTATAGCTGATGGGCTTAAGTGTAAGCTTTGGGAAAGTGAGTTCAGCTTTTAGGGGTCAATTAGGCTAACCTAATTAACACTTAATCAGTTCTTAATCCCTTTTGTGCCTCTCCAAACCATTCCCATCCTTCCCATATGATTCCTTTGCGAAAATCCTTCAAACGTGTTGATTCGGGTGTGTTTGATCAAGCTTTTGCATCCTTCTTGTAATCTACAGGTATTTGAGGTATAATAACATTGATTTTATGTCCTTTCAATCATATGATTCGCTTGATTACTGGTCTAGGTCTTTAGAGGGTTGATTGGAGTCATCATCGTGTGTTTTAATCGATTCGGTAACCTAAAATGTTTGTTATTGTGATGCAAATCAAGTAGGGATTAATCAATGATTTCATTGCATCATTATGGTCTTAAAATGATGAATTTTGAGGTACAAAAGTCGTTCATAAGGTTTGGGGTCGTTTGGGGTGTGTTTGGTTAAGTTTTGGAAGTTAAACAATGAGGTTTGTGCAGATTCGGGGTCAGTTGCGGCGCAATACCTAGGTTGCGACACAACTAGAATACAGTGACTTAAGTTGCGACGCAATTTGCCCACTGCGACGCAATAGCGACAGAATTTTTAAATGGCCATAACGTTTGAACCGTAACTCCGTTTTTGTCAAATAAGCTATCCACGGAATCGTGAGAGAGTCTACTTTCTAATGGTAATGCTTTTAAAGGATTGTTCTTTTGTAAAAGTACCTTAAAGGTTGAATTAGTGAGTGAAGGTCGAGTTTCGTCGAGTTCCGTGAGCTCTAAAGTATTAATCGAAATTTTCAATGCATCAAGAATTGTAATGGGACATGCTTATAGGTGTTTAGGTCTGAGTTATGACCATAATTGAGTGGGTATTGTTTAGCTCATCTAATGGTCGCTTAATGATTATAGGTAGTCGGGAATACTTGCTTTGCACGGTAGCTTAGTTACCATTTGTTGTGCGCATCTTCGAGGTAAGATACACTACTTTGACACGCTGAGGGTTCAACAAAAACATGGTTTTCATATAATAACTTCCCAAATGTTATCTTGTTTGCTTATGGGTATTCGGGGTTACACGAGAAGTGATATGGGCTATGTAAATGACTATTGAGGCATGAAATGCTATGTAATGATATGAGATGTAATGATATGCTATGAAATGCTATGTAATGTCTTGAGATGTATTGAAATGTGATTATATGTTGATGATATATGAAATGTGCATGATTGTATGGCTTGTTCATCTAGTTCACTAGACTTATTAAGTTGCCATGTCACGTGCACGTTTAAGGGCCCAAACGTTAAGGTGAATATGTGATAAATGTTTAGGTAATGTGGACACCTAAACTATATGTGATGTAAATCGAGCTCGTAAATGATGTGAAAGTGTTAAGCTTAACCCGTACTTGCCTTTGCCCGGCGGGTGCGTATATGTGGTTGCTCGGGTAGTTCCTTGCAACATAATTAAGTGGTTGAGTATCTCCGGGTGGCCTGATTACCCACCAATGTCTTTGAACATACGGACTACTCCTGGATTGGCTTGCCATTCCTTAACGACATTGATGTACTGCCGTAAGGTTTGTCCATCTAGTCGGGTGTGACTTATGTCACACTTACAAAGATGTATATGTTATATGATGTGTGTGACTTATATCACAATTGCAAAGATGTTATATGATATGCGTGACTTATGTCACAAATGCAAAGATGTTATATGATTAAATGAGATATGAAAGATGACTAGGCACATTTAATTGATCTTCTGATGTTGAACTTTTCTCCTCAGTGTCAGAGTCTTCTCCTGTCCCAAACACTCTACCTGCTTCTTTCAACCTATCAATTAATTGATCTTCTGATGTTGAACTTTTCTTGATATAGAATTCGTCTAAGGAAATGTCCTGTTGGACTTGGTCTGCGGTTTCTGGATCTATTTTGTCTGATGTGGACGGTTCTGGGTTGTTTTTCTGCACTAATCGACGTCTGACTTTCCCTGGATTAGATAAAGGACTAAGCAAAGGTAGGCCATAAGCTCTTATGTTCATCAACTAGCAAGAACCTGCACAATCACCACAAGCAAACCGTTAACCGCACCTGGTACAAATGAAATAGAAATGAAAATAAAATAAAATCTAATTAATAAAGCAATAACTTTCTCACAAATAATGTGAGAAAGGATCGAACTACAAAATTAAACAACTACTAAACAAAAGTCCCCGGCAACGGCGCCAAAAACTTGATGTGTGAAATCGAGTAATAAAATTTATAAACACGAACTACCAAAAGACTGACTACAACACACTCACAGGCAGTGAACCTGATCGCATGCAGTATAGTAAATTCAGTAAATCCGAGGTCGATCACAAGGACTCAGTAAAGCAATTGTTAAAATAGAGTAGTTCAAGTAAAAGGGGGTTTTGTGACCGAATTGTCACTTTGCAAAAGTTAGTTAATTTGTTAGTAATCCCTCAGGATTAATCGAAAAGAATCCGGTATGACCGGGGCAGGGTTCGTCGGAAGACGAAAGTAAAAATGATTTTATGACAATAATATTAAAAGGGGCACCTACTTGGACTAACTTACATGTCAATCATAGGGTCTAAACATTACTTGTGTTAGGACCAGTTTACTGATAAACTGGCCAGTCTCCAGTTGCATCTGGAGACCTGAAGAAATTATCCAGAAATATATTGAAGTCCAGTTGCAACGTACAGTTAACGCAACTGAAGACTTCCTCCAGTTGAGATCTGACCAGATATGAAGACATTCCAATTGAAGTCGAAGACAACAAATGGAAGATAGAGAATGACAATGGCAGCGAAGCCCAGTTGACATTCTATTCAGATAGAAACTGGAGAACATCAGTTTAAAGCCTTTACAAAGCTTTACACTGATTACGAGGAAGACCTTTATGCTTTATGTGCTATTAACCGGACAATAACAATTGTCTATGTTTAAAGTACAAAAGTACATAAAGCAGGTTGAATAAAGTGATTTTATGTCATACTTTATACAGCATTTAATTGGAAGTCATATTGCTTCCTTAAATGCTCTCAACCATATTTGTACGATAAAGTTGGAATCCCAATGACAACTTTATCTATAAATAGAGGTCTTTGCACAACCAAGAAACAACTTTGCATATTCAGACATTTGCATTTTCTTGGTGAACTTGTGCAATATTCTCTCAATCGCAAAAAGGAACATTTCCTTTAAGTGTTTCGATTGTTTAATTTTTTTTTCCCCCCCCCCCCCCCCCCCCTCTCAATCGCAAAAAGGAACATTTCACAACTTTAAGTGTTTTGATTGTTGAAGAGAATTTCCAAGTGTTAGATCATTGTACTTCATAGGTTGTTAGGATATTTACATATTTGTATTATCTTGGTTCCGCAACAACCTTGTAATTTATTTAAAGATAATAAATAAATTACACTTGAAAAATTACATATCGATCTCACCAGATTTACTTTACAAGTATTTATTTATTGCATTGTCTTTACTTATTACACTTTGTCACCTTAATAAGTAATCTAACCATTAACCTGGTATATACATACTGCAACTGGTCGTCTCCAGATCAGTATGTATATTGCAAAGTAACCTCACCATCGACATAGAGGTGTCTTCAGGTAGTACCATCTATTGAGTTGGGACCTACAAGTGGTATCAGAGCAGAAGGCTAATATATTTTGCCTAGATCTGCTTAGATGACTACTACTGAAGGTGGGGATGGTTCTGGTCAAGATGAAAATCCTCATGTTAATAATCCACCTGTTCAAAATGTTAATACTAATCCTCCTCCTCCTCCTACACCCCCTAACCATGTCCATGTACATTATTCCAATACTCCTGTTCCCAAATTCGATGGAAACAGCGAGACCTTTGGTACATGGAAGGCCAGAATGCTCTTGCATTTTGGTGGGATAGAGAGATACATGTTGAGAATCCTTAAGGATGGCCCACACGTACCCATGTCTCAAGGGGTGAGTCCTTTTCTTGATCCTACTGGATCTAGAAGAGGCTCTAGAGAAAAGCCTGAAGACCATTGGTATGATGAGGATCGCAGACTGGTGGACTTGGACACCAGACTGAAAAACATGATCCTTGGGGCTGTTCCTGAAGACCTTATTCCAACACTTGTGTTGTTCCCCAGTGCCAAGGCAATGTGGGATGAATTGGTCCTTCAGTTTGAAGGAGGTGATGACACCATTGTCACCAGGAAAGTTGCTTTAAACAAGAAGTATGAATCCTTCTTTGCTTTACCCAATGAAAGCCTGACTGGTACTTATACCAGATTCACCAGTGTGATTAATCAACTGAGAGGGCTGGGTGTAGAAAAGGATAAGGATATTCTTCTTGAGAAGTTTTGTGATATTCTTCCTTCCAAATGGGAAAATATGATTCTTGTCCTAAGACAAGGTAAGACCCTGCACAACCACACTCTTGCATCTCTTTATTGAGCCTTCAGATTCACTAAAGATAACAATGCACAGAGACTGGTGGCTGAGCAGGATGCTTTAAATCATGCCCAGAGTTCAAAGGTTTCTAGTATAACTGAGAAACCTTGTGCTGCTTTAATATCTACTGAGAATGTCCAGTCACATTCTATGAAGGAGATGTTGAACAGTTTTCTGAACTCAGGTCTGACCACTGAAACCAGTGATGATTGTGATGAAACTGACAATGACGATCTGGTAGCCATGATTGCTAAAACCTTTAACAGGTCTAAGCATAAATCTAATAGATTTAATGGTTCCAACAATGGTTCCAGCTCCAACTCTCTGGACAAGACCAATCTTACATGCTATAAGTGTGGCAAGAAAGGTCATTTCATGAAGGAATGCAGATCTAGTCAGTTGAACAATCAAACTGGTCCCCCTGTCCCTAACAACAATCGGGCTGATGATGGCTATAAAGCTAAGTACAAGAAGCTTAAAGCCCAGATTGCCTTATTGTCCATGGAAAAAGAAAAAGATCAGTGCATGATGGCACAAACTGAGGGAAAATGGGAATACTCTGATGACTCATCTGATGATGATGAAGAGATTAGGGACATGTGTTTCATGGCTTTGGAAGACCAACAACATGTGGTGAAAGATGATGTCATTTTTGGTAGATGGGTGGACATCATTCTGAAAAAGGTTTGTGAATATGACATTCAACTTGACCCAGAACTGAAACTGGACCTTGCTGAATCACTTAACAGTGATTTGATTTTTGTTGAAATTGTTAGAACTAACAGTGAAAGATATTTAGAAACAGTTCTCACAGAATTAAATAATTTAAAACCACAAATTTCAAACTTGCAAAGTGTCCAGTTGGCTCTCAAGGAGTCAGTTTTGAAATATGAGGCATTGGATTTTGAAAATCAAAAACTAAAATCTGATCTTGAAAAAGAACAGAAGATTGTCAAATCCTGGATAAGGGCATCTGGATTAAATTATGATGCTTTTACAAACACCATTGATGCACAGAAAAATGCTTATAAATCTGGAGATGTGCACATGGCCAGTATCATTCCAGATATCCACACTATGCCTCCAGCTCTTAGGCCAGTTACCCCATATGACCAGCCTACAGATATCAAAACTGAACCCATTGAGACCACCCCCTCTGAGGTTAAACCTGGAGCTAATCAGGCTAGAGCTCCAGTTAAAAAGGCTGCTGGTGATAAGCCTTTACCTCAAAAGTCCAAGGAGCCCAAGAATCCTAAGACTAAAACTCCAGCTGAATCTAGGTCCAAGGTTCAGCAGCCTACTGAAAAAGATATTTTGTCAAGACTGGAAAGTCAACTCCAACTTTTGTCCAGGCAGGTTCAGAGTTGCACTGCCAGAATTAAAAATCTGGAAGGAGCCTCGTCTCCTCCAGTTGAAAAACAAAATATCAAAACCCCTTTGAAACAAAAACAAAAAATTGCTCAATCTGGAGCTAAAAATGAAAAGAAAAAGGGGAACAAATATCAAGTACCAATCGTTTTTACTCCTGCACCTGGAGCTGATAAAACAGCTCCAGATACAGCATCCAGTTCTACACCACAGCAATCAACTGAGACTTCTGAAGTGAAGTCCAGTGAACCAATCAAGAAAAGATGGGTTCACAAAAATAACTGATGATTTTTGTGGGTGTGCAGGGCGATCGTAAAAAGAACACCTGGTATCTAGACAGCGCTGCTAGCCGGACCATGACCGGATGTAAGCCCCTGCTGGAAGAGTTCACTGTCCAAGATGGACCGGCAGTGACGTTTGGTAATGATGAAAATGGAAAGACTGAAGGATATGGTGTGCTCAATAATGGACAGGTCGAATTCAAAAGAGTTGCATTTGTGAATGGTTTGAAATACAACCTGATCAGTGTAAGCCAACTTTGTGATGATGGCTACAGAGTTTTGTTCGATATTGCTCAAGGCACCATATTTAACAAGGATTGGAAAGTGGTAATGGTTGCACCAAGGAAGGGAAATGTGTACATCATGGATATGGAACCAGCTCCAAAAGAGCAGTGCTTCTATACTAAGGCTGATGAGGACACCAACTGGCTGTGGCATAAAAGATTATCCCATCTTAATTTCAAAAATATTAACAAATTGTCTCGAAAACAATTGGTAGATGGGATACCTCAGATTTCTTTTAATAAAGAAAAGTCATGTCCAGGGTGTGAGATGGGCAAGCAGAAAAGGGCCAGTTTCAAGACAAGGCAAAACTTTAGCATCACTGAACCTCTTCACATGCTTCATATGGATCTCTTTGGTCCAGTGAATGTTCAAACTAGAGCTGGAAAGAAGTACACTCTAGTTGTGGTTGATGAATTCTCCAGATTTTGCTGGGTGGTATTCCTCAGATCCAAAAGTGATGCACCTGCTGAAATCATCTCTCTCATCAAAAGAATTGAACTCAAGTACACTCGAAAAGTTTGTCAGTTACGAAGTGATAATGGTACTGAATTTCAAAATAAAGTACTTGAAACATTTTGTAATGACACTGGCATCTCTCAAAACTTCTCATCAGCACATTCTCCAGAGCAAAATGGAGTTGTGGAAAGAAAGAATCGCACACTGATAGAAGCTGCCAGAAGTATGCTATCTGAATCAGGTCTTCCCACCAGTTTTTGGGCTGAAGCAGTGGCAACAGCTTGTCACACCCAAAACCGGTCAGTCTACATCAAGAGACACAAGAAGACTGCCTATGAAGTACTCAGGAATCAAAAACCAAATATTGGATATTTCCATGTATTTGGTTGTCCAGTTTATATTTTAAATGATTCCAGTCAGCTTGGAAAGTTTGATGCAAAAGCTGATGAAGGAGTATTTTTGGGCTATTCAGATATTCGAAAGGCTTTTAGAGTTTATAATTATAGACTCCAAAAGGTTCATGAGACAATTCATGTCACATTCGACGAATCAAATGATGCAATCAATAAGAGACCTAACCTTGATATCTCTCCAGTCGTTCCAATAAATTTTGGTGAAACTGACCAAGTTCATCAGTCAGTTGTTTCACCAGATAATGTTTCCAGTTACACTCAACTGGAACCAGCTAAAAAGAAGAAAACCACCAGTGATACATCATTTTATCCCTCCATCAGTTTCAACTTACCACAGAAACTGGTCATTGGATCAGATGTACGTGTCACTCCAATATCAGCACCGGTTCAAACTTCAACTTCTCCAGTTCTTCAAGAAATGCCTTCAACTAAAGAATTTCATGATGCAAATCGTGACCTCATTGACTCTGATGAGGATATAGAAGTAGTTTGGGCTGATCCTCCTCCAGTAGTAACACCTGAAGAGGATCACCAGGTGACTTGCACTGATATTGTTGTTCACCAGCCTAGTCAATACACTAAATGGACTCGGCACATCCAATTGATCAGATTGTTGGAGATCCAAGTAGTGGGGTTCAGACTAGAAGAGCCACAAGTGAGCAATGCCTGAACGTCACCTTCTTATCACTGATTGAACCGAAGAAGATTGACGAGGCTATGGCAGATCCAAGCTGGGTTGAAGCTATGCAAGAAGAGCTTATCCAGTTCGAAAGGAACAATGTATGGGAACTTGTTCCTTGTCCACCTGGGTTGAAGAAAGAACCCATTGGTACAAGATGGGTCTACCGAAACAAGATGGATGAAGATGGCAATGTTGTGAGAAACAAGGCCAGATTAGTTGCCCAGGGTTATTGTCAAGCAGAGGGCATTGATTTTGATGAGACTTTTGCTCCAGTTGCAAGACTTGAAGCCATAAGAATTTTCTTGGCTTATGCAGCCCATCTGCAGTTTAAAGTCTTCCAGATAGATGTCATAAGTGGGTTCCTGAATGGAACACTAGAAGAAGTAGTATATGTTAAACAGACTCCAGACTTCATAATGAGAAGCATCCTCACTGGGTGTATAGACTGAACAAAGCTTTGTATGGTCTAAGACAAGCCCCAAGAGCCTGGTACGATACTTTAACTAAACATCTTCTCAAAAATGGCTTTCAAAGAGGTGCAATAGATAATACCTTATTTATCTTGAAAGAAAAAGGTAATATCTTACTGGTACAAATTTATGTTGATGATATTATATTTGGTTCAACTGATGACGCAATGTGTAAAAAGTTTTCTAAAATCATGTCATCTGAGTATGAAATGAGTTTAATGGGTGAATTAACATTTTTCTTGGGTCTTCAGATTAAACAAACTGAAAATGGAATTTTTATAAACCAAGAAAAATATGTCAGAGATTTGTTAAGAAAATACAAATATGATTCAATCCCATCTAAAAACACACCTATTGCAGCACCTTTAAATTTGGACTCTGACCCAACTGGCAAACCAGTGAACACCACTGAATATCATGGTATGGTTGGTTCACTGATGTATTTAATTGCTAGTCGACCAGATATAATGTTTGCAACATGTCTATGTGCCAGATTTCAGGCTAACCCAAAGAATCACATTTGCATGCTGTTAAGCGCATCTTCAGATACCTGAAAGGGTGTCCTAGCCTTGGTCTTTGGTATCCCAAAGGCTCAGGGTTAGATCTAATGGGTTATTCAGATTCAGATCATGCAGGTTGTAAGATAGATAGAAAGTCAACAACTGGAGGTTGTCATTTCCTTGGAGGAAAACTGGTGAGTTGGACCAGCAAGAAGCAGACGTCAGTCTCTATGTCCACTGCTGAGGCAGAGTACATTTCTGCGGCCAGTTGTTGTGCCCAGATTCTCTGGATCAAGAAACAGTTACTAGATTATGGTCAGAAAGTATACAAGGACCCCAATCTTTTGTGACAACACCAGTGCAATTGCTATATCTCACAACCCAGTGATGCACTCAAAGACAGCATATTGACATCAGGTATCATTTTATTCGTGATCATGTTATGAAAGAAGACATTGAAATTCATTTCATCCCCACTGACAAACAGCTCACTGATGTTTTTACAAAACCTCTTGATGAGAAAACCTTTAAACATCTCATCAGCGAACTTGGAATGTTAAATCCTTAAAACTGGAGATTTTGTTATGAACGCGTTAGTGACACTGATGAAGTTCTCCAGTTGAGGAGGTCCAGATAATCTTTGCTTGTCAGGCTATCGAACGCCCTTGTGATACTATCCTGGCACTATACGATTTCTGGATCATCATTTTAGGGGGAAAGACTCAAAATAATTTTCTTACTAAAATTTTTTTTTGTTTGAAAATGGCAACTGGAGAACCTTCCAGTTGGAAACAGGCACTGGACTATTCCTCCAGTGTACTTGTTCAGTCTTGTCTTAAAACTGGTGATCAACCAGATTTCATAACGTTGGAAAAATACTTGGTAAATTTTTGTGACACGTGATGGCACTCAAGTGTATTTTCCCACTTGCAACCGTCGTATGACGTGTGAAAGACTTTTTTGGTAAAGAGATGCACTGTTTATGGGGATTGAGAAAGGTTAGTGGGCGCGTGGGAATACCAACCGTCATAGCATTTAATGCTGACTTGATGGTATTAAATATTTTTGAAATTCAAAATTTTCATAAATCAAAATATCTTTTGTTTTAGAAAATTTGGGGATTAAAATAATATTTTCTTATTTATATTGGGATTTTGTACCCTTATAAATACCCCCACATTTACTCCGGTTACCATTTACTTCCTTTCACATTCCTTCATTTACTTCCCAATCATCAACAATTGCTTCTTTTCTCTCTGCTCAATAAATCAAGAACCCTAATTCCAAAATTCTCAATTTCACTTTCAATGGCACCTAAATCAGCCAGATCAAGAGATATAAATCTCCTTACTGTCCCATATGTTCCCCCACCAGGTGTCAGACAGGCACCTGGTGCTCCTGGCAATACTACGCTCATCAAATTGAACCCAAATAATCCGATGGCTAGTTTGCAACAGAATGCCGATACTCTCATTGGACGAATCCAACACTTTCTTCTTGATTCTCCAATCGGAGAGTCTTTCTCTCTTAACCCACGCAAGTTATATCATGATTACTTGTGTGAGTTTTGGTACACTGCACAACTCTCCAACGACAGTCGTGTGTACAATAACGGCAGAAACGTTGAGGAATGCCTTACACCTCAACTACTGGAGACAAGGAGAATCTCCAGTTGTCATCTCCCCCAATCAAAATTTTAGACAAGTTCTCCTTGATATGGGACACAAGGATTGCTTGGAAAATGGGGTGTTGAAGACAAAAGGACCCATGACCATGAAAGGTCTCTCTCCATCTTGGAAGTATTTCTTCATCCATCTGGTGGAGAGCATGGGTGGGAGTTCTGGTGGATTAGACCAGATAAACTCCACACAAGCAGAAATGGCCTACTGCTTGTGGTATGGACTCATAGTGGATTTTGCCGATATCCTGTTCAGGGGACTTGTTCAAAAGCTGAAGGGCACCAGGGGACTGTGCATCCCCTTCTCTAGGTACTTATCCCTCTGTTTCCTTGAAATTCTGGGGAGTGTTGAATATCATAACACTCAATCTTTGTACACTGCCCCAGAAATGTTAAGGAATCTTGACTCCCTAGCATCAACAACTGGGGAGGTTGATATTCCTGAAAGAATGCGGCTGGCATTCGCTAAAACTGATGCACCAATCCAAGGTGAGTCAGAAAGGCAACTGGGCGGGACTCAAAATAATGAGGGACCCACCAGTTCGTCTGCTGGACTAGTAACGGTTGTTGGGCCTGAACAACTGTCGGGCCTCAAAATAATGAGGGACCCACCAGTTCGTCTGCTGGATTAGTGACGGTTGTTGGGCCTGAACAACTGTCTAACCCTTCCAGCTCCAGCTTGTCAGTTCCCTCCACTGTCACTGGAGACCTCCCAAAAGGTCTCCAGGGTGTTCCAAAGGCAACCAGATCACGTCGTCTTAGGAGACAGTCAGAACTTGCCACTGACAGTAGAAACCCAACCAGCCCTCCAGCTTCCTCCCAACAGGTTGCTGGAGATAGTCAAACGGGTGAACCGCAAGCAACCACTCTTGAAATTTCTGTAGGAGAGAGTGGTGAAGATAATACTGGGCTACCCCAAACCAGAGTAGAGTCTGTGTCTGCACAATTTGAGTCTGACCAAATTTCTGACACTTCTTTTCTTGCACGAACTGACGATGTCTTCGGCCAGTCACAACTGGAGACTGAAGCTCCAAACTCTACGGCCAGTGATGTTATGACTGTGGATAGAGCAGTTATAACTGAGGCAACCCTTGTGACCTCTATCCCAGGTGAAGTTGCTATGGCAACTGCACCACCAACTGATGAAACCTTCCAGGAAACTGGAGAAGGTCATCAGGAGACTGATCAACCTGATCAGCCATCTCTATCATTCATGAATCTGGGCATGGATGTTGATGAGTTCCAGCTAGAGTCTTCGGATTCTGAAGGAACATCGTCTGATCAAGAGATAGTTGATGCTTCTGTACAAGATCAACTCCCTTCATCTCTTGATCCGCCCCAGAACAAACAATTTCAGTTTCCTCTACAGATACGCTTACTAAAATTCCACAAGAAAGACCTCGATTACTTATATCTTCACTCTTTGTGCCTAGAAATAGGCACATGCCACCACCACCGCCTTTGGACACACCTGAGCATTCTTAGCATGTCCAACAAATTGATCTCTCTAGACGTCCTTCTTTTCCCACTCCTGGTTCTATTTCTGTTTCTACTGTGGAGTCAACTGATGAGGAACCCTTTACTTTTCCCTCTCCAGTTGCTCCAATAGCACCTGTTGCTGGTCCAGTGACACTTTCTCCTCCGTCACTGGACAGTCAATTTGTCTCATTTCAAGCCGATATCCTAAACCTTCTTACCAGGGTGGAGGATATTCAGAAGGCAATTGACAAAAATACTAAGTCCTTCTCCAGATTCAACAAAGATACACCGACAAATCAAAAGGTTGTGGATCTGGGGATCAATAAGTTTGCTGCAAATAAGGACTTGGTATTCCAAAAGCTCAACGAGTTGGTCAGAAGCTGCAACACCTTATCAGCTTCATTAAAAGAAGCTTTTGACTTAACTCAGACGAAAGTCTCCACATCTATCTCCAACCTGCTGGATACTACTGTTCGATCATCAGAGGTTGATTTGAAAGAGATAGAAAGGCAGGTTAAGGAATTGTTCAATAGACCTGGCCTTAATATGGTTGAGCTTGGGCAACAGGTGGCCACTTCAGTTGGTCAAAAGATTGATGAGACATTGGCTGCCAGAGAAGAAGAATTAGTTAAAAAGGTGATGTCTAAGATCGCCAAAATACCAGCTCCTCAGGTTGATCTGGCCCCATTAACTACTGAGGTTAATCAGTTGAGAGGTGCTGTAAATGCTCTGAACACCCAACTGTCTGCACATTCGACCAGTGTTGATAAACTGGCAACTGAAGTGGAGAATTTGAAAAAGAAAGAGGAGGAAAGGGAAACTACACTGGCTGGTCTCTCTCCAGATAATGTCAAGTTGTTGGAAGAACTGAAGACTAGTTAAAACCAAGTTGCTGGTAATGTTTTGACTCAGTCTCAAGAGACCAACCACCTTTGGAGGTCATTCCGAATGGTTTGCACAATCTTCAAAGAGTGCAAGGATATGCACTCGTGGCAGCCTCTTGACCGATTGCCCAGCAGCAACACAGACTGGGAAGCAATTTGGGCAGGTCTAGATGCTGCCAAGGGGGAAAGAATTGTCCTTGCACCAAGATGGCCAGGTGCGGGTACAAGAAATCTGGTGGAAAGGCAAGTAGTTGTTGCTGGTGCTGGTGCTAGTACTGATGCTAGCCAGCAGATTATTGAAGAGTTTGAAGGTGATGGTGATAGGGGGAATGTTGATAAGGGCAAAATGATTGCAACTGATGAAGCAGAAGCAACTGGTACTGATGCCAGTGTGCTAGAAACTGGTAATCTGATAGGCTTCCTCCAGTGTCTGATAGTGATAGCAAAAGACTGGCAAGAATTGGTGATGGTATAAAAGAAAGAAAGAAACAAAAGCAAGCTAACCAATTGGTTGCCAGAGGACAACTGGAAAGATTGAAGATACTTGATGCTAGTGATGCCAATCTGTTAGGCATCCCACTGGAGCAGTACTTGAAGGTTAAAACTGATCAAAGGATAATTGGTATGTTGAATGAAATGCTTGATATCGAGCTAGACAAACATTATCCTGATGATGAGGCTGAATATGATGCCAAGAACATTGTTGTATCAGTGGAGAAGGCCAGAGAAAAACTAGGGCCAGTGGAATTCAAAGGAGAATGGAAAATGTCAAGAAAGTGGTCAGAAGAGTACTGAATCCACCAAGTCAAAAGGAAAACTGAAACCACTGCCAAGAGATGCAGATTTGAGGACTTGGGTGCAACCAAATGAGCCCACAACTGAAGATATCCGAGCTGCAGTGCAAAAACTGAGCACTAGCCAGATCCAACTGGCTAATGAATCTGAAGCACGTGCATACTTGACTGAAGTAATGCAACGTCGATATAAACCAGGCAAGATCATTGATGTTAAAGTGTCGATCAAGCCTGGAACTCAATACTTTACAGTTGGGGTTCAGTACTTCAATGGACCAATGTGCTCAACTGAAAATCCAGACATCCATAGGTATGGCCATTCTGAGCATGTGGAGATGCTGAATGTGTTGGAGGCTAGGCAGCAGAAGAACAAGTTGGAAAGAGGTTGGATTCATGTGCTTCAAAGTCTGATCAAGTTCAAGGAAAGTGTTGAAGAAAAACTGAACTTTGATCCTGAAGACAACCAACCCATCTCTTCAGTTGCCAAGAGAAGGAAAACTGGCGAAGGGCCATCTGCATAAGTTCTCCTTCAGTTATCATCTTGTAATTTTATTTTACATTCTTGTAACTTGTGTAAATTTCATTTCCTTGTATAAATGAAGTTACCAGTTTGTAACCACAAGGTAGATAACAGATTAAATCTAACAAACTCAAAAGAAAAACCCAAGGCATTTAATGATCTATAAAAATGCCTTGGAAAATTTAGATAGATTTAGTCAAACAATTCTTTCCAGTTCATACTTGTATAGATACAAGAACTAGAAAAGACTTGGCAATATTTCAGGACAATTAGGGGGAATTTGTTAGGACCAGTTTACTGATAAACTGGCCAGTCTCCAGTTGCATCTGGAGACCTGAAGAAATTGTCCAAAAATATATTGAAGTCCAGTTGCAACGTACAGTTAACGCAACTGAAGACTTCCTCTAGTTGAGATCTGACCAGATATGAAGACATTCCAATTGAAGTCGAAGACAACAAATTGAAGATAGAGAATGACAATGGCAGCGAAGCCCAGTTGACATTCTATTCAGATAGAAACTGGAGAACATCAGTTTAAAGCCTTTACAAAGCTTTACACTGATTACGAGGAAGACCTTTATGCTTTATGTGCTATTAACCGGACAATAACAATTATCTATGTTTAAAGTACAAAAGTACATAAAGCAGGTTGAATAAAGTGACTTTATGTCATACTTTATACAGCATTTAATTGGAAGTCGTATTGCTTCCTTAAATGCTCTCAACCATATTTGTACGATAAAGTTGGAATCCCAATGACAACTTTATCTATAAATAGAGGTCTTTGCACAACCAAGAAACCACTTTGCATATTCAGACATTTGCATTTTCTTGGTGAACTTGTGCAATATTCTCTCAATCGCAAAAAGGAACATTTCACAACTTTAAGTGTTTCGATTGTTGAAGAGAATTTCCAAGTGTTAGATCATTGTACTTCATAGGTTGTTAGGATATTTACATATTTGTATTATCTTGGTTCCGCAACAACCTTGTAATTTATTTAAAGATAATAAATAAATTACACTTGAAAAATTACATATCGATCTCACCAGATTTACTTTACAAGTATTTATTTATTACATTGTCTTTACTTATTACACTTTGTCACCTTAATAAGTAGTCTAACCATTAACCTGGTATATACATACTACAACTGGTCGTCTCCAGATTAGTGTGTATATTGCAAAGTAACCTCACCATCGACATAGAGGTGTCTTCAGGTAGTATCATCTATTGAGTTGGGACCTACAACTTGCATTGTTGAACGACCTAAAAGGTAGTCAAGATGAACTCTCGTTATACTTGAAACTTTAATTGCTCAAAATATAGTTATCGCTCTCGCGAATAATTTCTACTCCAAACAATTAAGCAATAAGAACCTAAGTTGATTTTATGATTTAATCTTGAAAAGCTTTCTCTCGAACTGCTTATTCGCCTAATCAGATCTCTCTATCATAGACGTTTTACACACTCAAAATGAATTTAATTGTTTAAACCTTTATCGCTAGTTTTTCTCGAACTCCAACGACTTTAGATTAATTAAAGACCGATTAATCGTTTCATAAACTAATTGACACTGACATAGATTTCTCTCGAACTTCTAATTACAATTATCAATCAATAAATATAAAAGATAAAAACAATATTTAAACTCAAATAAATGCGGATCTTCGATTAAACATAGAAATCTTGTTCAACAATTGCAAGTAACATCAAATAACCCTATGACATGTTCACTATCCAAGTAGGTGCTGAGAGATTTAGCCTCTCATAATGAAAAGATAAAAACAATCAATAATATATGAAGACATAATGTACCGAATGTTGAAATCGTTTCAAGAATGACTAAAAATCGAATACAGAATGATGAAATAAATCCAATTGTGTTCTTGATCTTCAAAGATGATTCTCCAGATGAAAAACCCTTCAAAGAAGTCTTAAAAATGGCTCAAGGTAAAAAGGTAGGTTAAAGAATGTTTTTGCAAGCCTTATATAGTTTCCCTAAAAATTACTCCAGAATCGGCCCTAGTTGCGGCGCAATTAGCTAGTTGCGGCGCAACTAGGTTTGACTCGCGTTGACTTTTGACTTTCATTGACTCGTGGCTGGATGGAAACTGAAGGCATTGCAGCGCAACTAGCCAAGTTGCGGCGCAACTTGGCTTTCTGTAAATCTGTTGCGGCGCAATGACTAGTTGCGACGCAATGAGTCTCTTTTTGCAGTTGACTTTCGTTGACCAGCTTCATTCTTCATCCAAATGCCTCGAAAATAATCCGTTAGCACTTATTTCACCTTAAAAATGCCGTTTTCTCCAGAATTATGCTCAAGTACCTGTCAGTAGCCTGAAACACTAAGAAATACCATAAACGCACCAAATGTATACGAAAACGACTCACAAATCATGCAAAAGCGACTATATACATTGTGGGAAATGGGTCTAAAATACGACATATCAAATCCTCCAACACTTAAGCTTTGCTTGTCCTCAAGCAATTCCAAGCTGAAAAACACAAATAACCTTGGTACATCATGGAAACCACATTTCAGTAATCAAAAAGAAGCTCAACCATAATTGAAAATGAAAAGAGATGGTTAGGCAGTTTTAATCTTAAATGAAAACTGGAATGTTTGACAATACTTGACTGATACACAAGCCTCAATAACACGACTAAGTACAAAAGAATCGAAATAATGATATCTCATCTATCCTACTCCAACTAACTTACTTTTGGGGTTGAATATTTGAATAATCACTCAAGGCCTAGTCGTGATGCATAATCTTCTACCATAGGCTTGTACTAGGTTCGTTCCTTCACCGCCATGGTGCAAGCACTACAACGTCTATCAGAAGAGGTCTTTCAAGTGTTGTAATGAACTCTGGGGCTAAACAGGGTATTTAAAAGGGTATGGAAATTTGGGATAACAAATGGTGTTAAAAAGAAAATAACACAACATTTAACAAAGTTTTTACATAATAGTCTAGTCCATTAAATCCCATGTCATTAGTTGCCAACGGTCCAAATCCCAAGAAGTCTTCCCGACAATACCCCCAATAGAACGATTAAATACCGACACCATTGTGGTGTATGACAATCAAACAACTTATCAACCAAGACTAACCAATGTTGACTTAAACAAACTTGCCAACCCAATTATGATACTGAAAAATATAACATTATAATCCTTTGTTGGTTATAAAGATGTACCAACTCAACTCAATAATTTGAAGAAACAATGAAGCTTTTGTTGGTGTAATTGATGAACCAACTAATAAAAATGATTTGACAAAAGGTGAGAAATACCAACTGACAGCCCAAGCTCTTTTTTTTCTTTTTTTTTTCTATTTTTTTTTCTTTTTTTTTTCTTTTTCTGTTTTTCAATTCTTTTATTCTCTTTTTTTTGTGAGCTACTTTTACTCTGACTAATTGGTACTCTCTAAATAACTTTGAAACAGTGACAAATCATGTACTAAAATTGCTAAAATGAACAATCCAGACTTGATCCAAAAATCATGACGAAATCAATCTATCCTCAGTAAACGAGAATATCCCAACCCGACACAATAAGATAAAACCCAAACCATCCACTAGCATAGGCAACCAATGACCCACCAGGACTTCGACTATCGGCATGGCTAGGAAAGGTGTATATTTAAGGTGGATTTAATAACAAAGAACAGGCTAGTGACAACATGTTTTCTATTGTTTCTTGCACTAAAAGTGAGTGCAACATAAGGGTTTTAACAGGTGGTTTACTAACCAGTGTAGTTAGCTACTAAGCACATAACAAAACATGCACATAACAAATTTTTACGAAACAAGGGTGAACATATAAAGAACAAAGGTTTTAATCCTAAATTTGCCTCTTCTGATAAATAACACGGAACGATCAACCAGGACAAGTTCTAGAATCAACGCAATCACCGGTACACTCATAGCAAATGAAAATAACCCGGAAATGGAAAAACCAACCTCAAACTTACACATCATAGTTCAGAGTTCTAAGCAGAACCCTTACTCTTGAATAAATCCAAAAGCCTACGAGAGGGACAAATTTACAAGGCCAATAAATCCAAACCCGTAAACACCTAGCATATCTAGAAGTGAATCAATAATCTCACAAATTTGGTTTTTTGGTGCTATAAGTGTGCTAGTCATATTATTAATCCAGAAGGGATTGCCTAATTAATCAGTCAAAACACATTTCACCAATTAAACTTTGTACCAAGGGTGTAGTCAAATTGCTCATTAATATCTATAATTAGGTGACAAAAGCAATTAACTACAAGGACAAGCATGCAAAAGTTTAAAAAATCCTCTAAAATACCCGACTTTTTCCTATTTACCACCCCCCCCACACTTGAGTTGGACAATGCCCTCAATGTCCAATGAACTAAGGCAAACTATGGGAAATAGGGGAAAGTAAACAAAAAGAAAAATCAAGAACAAGAAAAACTTGCCGGGTATGACGGGTGTTCCATGCTTGAATGATGCCAACAAGAATATTGCGCTGAACTTACTGCCAGCATATGCATATGACAAGACTTGCTATTCAACATGAACACACGATTAACGGATAACAGGAATACCAATCAACTAACAAAACCCCAACCATCATCAAGAGTTTATTCAAAAACACACACACAAAAAGAAAAATGCAAAATTAAAATATAAATAACAAAATAGAAGACACGGGTTGCCTCCCGAGAAGCGCTTAATTTATTTACGTGTCGTTAGCTAGACTCCTAACTTGAAGAATTACCATGGTTGGGTCTCCGACGCCCCCATACTTAAAGTGTTGGGCGGTCTACCCTTTAATGGTGAGAAACAATTACCTTTCACCTTCTCCAGAATCCACTCATTTGCTCGCCCAGATGTGTCAACAACCGTCATTAACTCCTCTTTCTCATCTGAGGATAAATTCGAGAACAATTCTTCCGACAACTTTACATTACCATGGGAAACAGCAGACTTCAAACGACTGTATAGTTTACGGATCTTAGCACACGGGCCATCCGTTGGTTTAGAACTAGGCACTACTGTTGACTTCAACTCAACCTCCTTTTTCTCGAGCTTCTTGTCCAACCATTCATCAATCTGTAGATCCAAAGAACTAACACAAGCAGTCTCAACAGAGTTAGCAACATTAGGTAAAGAAATAGAACACGTGTTCGAAAATGCCACTGACTCATTCCCCGCCCTCAATGTAAGTTTGCCACGTCCAACCTCAAGTTTAGCATCGGCCGTAGCAAGGAACGGTCTTCCTAGAATAAGGGGCACATTTAATGCTTCATCTGCATCAATAATTACAAAGTCTACAGGAAAAACCAAACCACCCACCTTGACTAACACATCTTCTAATATCCCAATAGGTCTTATTTCAGATTTATTGGCCAAATGGATTTTCATGTTAATCGGTTTCGGTTCTCCTAAGTTCAGCTTAGAATAAATAGATGAAGGCATTAAGTTAATACTTGCACCTGAATCTGTTAATGAACGTTTTACAGATAAATTACCAATCTTACAAGGAATAGTAAAACTACCTGGATCCTTACGTTTCTCGGGTAACTTACCTGTCACTGCTGCTGAACAAACATCCTCAAGCACTGTAGTTGCCACCCCCGCCAGATTTTTCTTATTCATCAAAATTTGCCTCAAACACTTTGCATACCCTGGCATTTGCACAATTGCATCTAAAAATGGTATATTGATATGCAACTTACTTAGATGACTTACAAATTTCTCCATTTGCTCCATCATCTTATCTTTCACCAATCGCTAAGGAAATGAGATCTTAGGCTTGTAAGACTTCACTTTCGGTTTTTCAGCTAGTTTGGATGGAACGGCCGGAGTCTGCACGGCTAGGTTCGGCTCCATCTCGATCTCATCATCAAGCGCCTCATCGTCTTCATGTGCCTGCACAACTGGGGTGACATCATCAGGTAAAGGATTAGCTGAGCTATAAGTATTACCTGCTCGAGTTGTGATAGCATTAACATGCTCATTTCTAACATTAGGAGGGGTATATTTCTGCCCTTGTCCTTGGTTATTCGATTGAGGCTTCGGGTTCTGTTGAGTGTTACTCGGTAAAGTACCGGGTGGTCTATTAGAGTTCCCGAGCCTTTCAATCCTTCCTTCCAAGTCCTTTATTGTAGCTTGATTATTCTTCAATCCTTGATCCAACTTGTACCCAAGTCCATCTAACCAAGTAGTCAGAGCATCCAATGCAGCATTTACCTACTTTGACTCTTCTGCAACGTGCTCATTGGTTTCTCTCTGAGCACTTATAAATTCCTTCATGATATTCTTCAGCTCTGAATCTGAATCTCGCTGATTATTGAACCTGCTAAACCTATTACCTCCAAAACCAGAATTGTTAGTATTATAAGAAGATGATGAGGGATAATAATTACCTGACTGCAGGTTTTGATAACCGGTGTTTTGGTTGAAATTTCCCTGTTGTTGGTTCTGAACGTAGTTAACATCTTGAACTGGTTTATCCGGGCAATCCTCCGTGTAATACAAGTTCCCACAGTAATCACAACCATCAGCCATAACCTTCACATCCCTTTCAAGGCTCTTGAACCTGCTTTCTTGGCCATCAAATCTCTCATCCATTCGCTTAGAGAGAGCCTTAACTTCAGCAACAAGCTTCAAATCTTCACTACTTTCAACCTTAGCTACAGTGTTTCTACCGGATCTCGTGGTTTGGTCCTCATCTCGGGTAGAGTTTTCCTTGGCCATGTCTTCAAGAATCTTGTAGCCTTCATTTGGGGAAAGGGGTAAGTGCGCCGGAATGCAGTTAACTAATCCCAAAAAGTTATTGTGTGCACGAACTTTAGGTTTGTTTTATTGTATTCAGGAAACTTGAAAAGATGGTTATAGTAAACATGGAACCGGTTTCCTACTTATGAGCACCGGTTACCTCTCCACCATCATCATCTCAACCCATCCATCCCTCTCTCTCTCTCATCTCTCTCTCTCTCTAACAAACCAACCCCCTTTTCTTTCTTTTTCTTTTTCTTTTTATTGCTAATTGATTAGTGGGTATGTGTTTTGATGTATATTTACCAAAGAAAAATGATCGAGACGATGGTGGGTCTAGACCTGGATGATGATGATGAATTGATGATGTTGTTTGTCTAGGGATGGGGTGGCTGGAAGTGGTGGTGGTGATGAGAAGTGACGGCGGCGGAGGAGCGATAACAGGGACAATCAATTAGCTTATTACCGGCGTAACACGCGGGATTTATACATATTTTTACATTAAAAAACTTTAATATCTAAAACTATTAACATCTAAATAAATATTTACAAACTTTTGAACCACAATTATAATACTATATTCATTGTCAAAAAAAATGTTAACAAATAATGTTTTCAACCATAAAACTAGAGTATATGCATAAAATATTAAAGAGTTATTTTTATTAACACTAAGTTGTAACTATACCTCTACTTTTATCAAGGGTACCAAAGGTGTTATTTTAATCCATAAATTTAAGCAATCATATCAAAAACCATGTAATATAAAGATTTTGAAAAAAATATTTGTAGTGTCATTGAAATAAAACGTTACTAATGGAAAGAAAATGTAATTGAAATTTCTCATAACAATATAATATTTTTGATGTTTTATTACAATTAAACACTAAAAAAAGTAAAAAAATAAATAAAAATCATACAACTAAGATTCATTACCAAAAAATAACTAGTGAAATTAAGGTATAAATTATCAACAAATAAATAAGCATATAGTAAATGTATCAATTAAAACATAATATAAAACTTTCTATACACAAAAATATAAAATATACTATGTAAATAAATGTCTTTTTTTTTATAAGTTATAATATTAAAGAATAAGAAGTACCATTATTGTAAAGTTTGGTTATAAAATAAATAAAATTAATTGATTTATTTGTATGAAAGTAAAGTATGAGGATTAAAAATGTTATTGACCAATATTTGGTCAATGATGATGTTATCTAAGAAATCTAATGGTGGAAAATAAATGTAAAAATGGTTCACAATTTTTCAATTTAGAATTAAGGGTTTTATTTTAATATATATTAAAGAGTATGAAAATTATAATATAATTGGCAGATATAGAAATTACATCCTTTGCAAAATTATAATAGTAATTTTCCATCTCAGACATGATTTCAACATTATCCATTAGACGATTTACCAGCGGATCATCTGATCTCTACTATATTTTACATGATTTCAACACTATTCATCAGATGAAGGCTTTCACTCTCAATCAAATGAAATTGTTTTTTAAGCAACATCGTTATTAAAAATCAGAATTTGGCAGCCATTGTTATTAAAGATATTTTTTTGCTCTTTATAATTTTAAGCAATTTTTTGGTTGTTTTTAGGGTTTTTTTTATCCTCAATGTTCTGATTGTAAAACAGATCGGAGCCCTCATTTCTTAAATTTATTTATATATATAATGTGTGTACTCAAGTGGAGAGCATGTTATTTAGGTAAATAGTCTTGTGCTTTTTAAAGTGATTAATATTTTGTGTGTTCTAAAGTGTATTGATAGTTTTTTAAGCATTTTAGAATAATTTTTTTAGACAAGAAAGTATCAATGTTTTGTGATAAATTCTTTATGTTCAAGCCACTTTAGTTCATAAATAGAAAAGTAAATAATCATTGTAGATAATCATTTTTTCATACTAACATTTTTTTAGATTATTTACGTTTTATAAACGTAATAATCAAGGGATAAGTGCGTGTAAATGTAGATAACTAAGATCGAAAAGTTATAGTGTCACGAACTTTCAGAACCTCTATTGTATGCACAAACTTTGTAAAAATGTTCAAGTTATGTAACTAACTATGATTGACCAATCAAAAAGTTGCACGTGATAGCTCATATGAGGTGACACGTATACCATGTTACATGATTTGAACATATTTACTAAGTTCGTGCATACAATAGAGGTTCTGAATAGTTCGTGCACACTATAACTTTTCGGTCTTAGTTACATACATTTGGTGCACTTATCCCAATAATCAAATAATCACTTCAAAACGTAATCACAAACCCCCTCTGATTATATGTATATAGTGGGATTCAATAATTTGTAAAATAATGATAACACCACTTTTTCAACATTTTTCTTTATCTAAATCTGTCAATATTTGATATTATAATATAATAACATGTTTTAATTATATATGTTCACCCGCATATTACGCGAGTTAATAATCTAGTTTGTACATAATCACGTGATCATGGTAATTGATATTAGCCAGATTAAATTTATTTCATTTTAATTTTAAAAGTTAATATCATTTATTTGTTTGCATTAAAGTCAAGATTTGTGTTAATTTAAATAAGTATTTTTACTTTGATTGATCAATGATAATTTGAAGCTAAAATGGATTTAAAAAGGAACACATGGTGATGAAGTAAAATTGTAAATTTTAAGTACTGGAAAATTAAAAATATACAAACAAAGGCATGAGCTATTGAAATGGGCTGTTGGATTTTTATGGACTAAGAAGTTATAAGTCCAAAATACTTAGGCTTGTCTTTCGTTTTCTCCAAATTGAACCCAACCGTAAAATAGTAAAATACCCTTTCAAAATTGATTTTTGATGAATTTAGATTTTGTTTACTAACTAGAAAATCATCCCACGCTTTGCCCCGGTTTTGTTACGTTGTTATTGATAAATTATATAATATGTGTTTTAGATACATTCTACCGAACATAAATAACCAACGTGATTAATTGTTTAAAAGAATACTCAGAAAAATCATCTCTAAATCTTAATCTTAATCTTAATCTTAATCTTAATATATACTAAAAGACAACTGACCTAATAGCTTATTGACCAATCATAAGTCTTAATTTTGTTAAATTGTACATTGATGATGTCATAATTATAATAATTACAATAATTCTATTTTACAATTCACGGTATACAATTCACCGATATATAAAGATTGATCAATAGTTATCTAAAGCCCAACTATTGCACAAATCTTTATACATTTAACATACTTACGGATATTTATACCTACTAGATAAATTGTATAATAAATTAATAATAAATTATAGTTATCTCCTTCTACAATTCCTCCTATCTACCATCGATTAATCTTCTAATATCCATATCCATATCAGATACAAATTCAGATCTCATTTATGTCTGTGTCAAATACACAGATTGTTTATAATATTTTAAAGATAAGACAAATTTAAGGAATATACTTTTAGAACATCGAACACATATATTATATTTCATCTTTTGAAATGTTTTTTTTGTAACAATATATCATATGTTAAAAGAAATTTAAATATCCATATCAGATACAAATTCTAATCTCATTTATTCCAGTGTCAAATACACGGATTGTTTATAACATTTTAAAGATAAGACAAATTTAAGGAATATACTTTTAGAACATCGAACACATATATTATATTTCATCTTTTGAAATGTTTTTTTTGTAGACAATATATCATATGTTGAAAATTTTTTAATTAATTAAATGATGGAAAATAAAATAAAAAATCTTTTCAAGTTGATGGCTAAAAATTGTAATAAATATAAATTAAGTATTTAGGTTAAAAAGTCTAAATTATTGATGGAAAACAAAAAATTAATTAACAAAAGTCAAGGCCAATTTTTATCAACGGTTGGTTTGTATCTACAACGTCATGTTTTCACACACGGACAGTTTGTATGTTGCAATCTCTCGAGTTAAGTTGAAAAAGGGTCTCAATGTGCTGATTTGCGACAAAGATGGTAGGACAAATTTTTTTTTACTAAAACGAATGTTGTCTACAAAGATGTATTGCAAAAGATGAAGGAAGACACACGTTCTAATGTTCATACTATTTGCAAGGGTTTATTTTTAATTACGTTCTTAACATAAAGGGTCTCAATGTGCTGATTTGCGATAAAGATGGTAGGACAAAAAATTTTTTACTAAAACGAATGTTGTCTACAAAGATGTATTGCAAAAGATGAAGGAAGACACACGTTCTAATGTTCATACTATTTGCAAGGGTTTATTTTTAATTACGTTCTTAACATAAAGGGTCTCAATGTGCTGATTTGCGATAAAGATAGTAGGACAAAAAAAAAATACTAAAACCAATGTTGTCTACAAAGATGTATTGCAAAAGATAAAGGAAGATACACGTTCTAATATTCAAACCATTGCAAGGGTTTATTTTTAACTATGTTCTTAACAACTTTCAGGATTTTTTATAGCTATTTATCTTTTGAATTAATAAGATTTTTTAGCTTGCATATACTTTTACCTTGATAGTAATAATCTAATCTTTATAACAAAGTAAACCCGTGTATTTGACACGGGTCTAAAATCTAGTATATATAAAAGAGAAACATTAATTTCAAAATGGAGAAGTTTGAACTGTTAGATAAAACTTAACTTTTATTTAGAACCATTAGATCAGATTGATGATGTCATATACCTTTTATAACTTTTTTAAATTTAATTTTAATTTAATAAATTTAAATATGGTCATTAATTATGGAAAGTAAGTTTCTACATTTTATAATTATAGAAAGTAATTAATTTAATGATATAATTATGAAAATTAATTCATAAACTTTATATTATTTTTTTAAAATCACTTTTTTGATTTTTTTAAAGTTGTTATTAAATTATGACTTTATATATATTTTTCTAAATATATATAAAAGAGAAACCTTAATTCCAAAATGGAGAAGTTTGAACCTTAGATAAAGCTTAACTTTTATTTAGACCATTAGATCAGAGATGATGTCATATATCTTTTATAACATTTTTAAATTTAATTTTAATTTAATAAATTTAAATATGGTCATTAATTATGGAAAGTAAGTTTCTACATTTTATAATTATAGAAAGTAATTAATTTAAATATAATTATGAAAAGTAATTAATTTAAAGATATAATTATAAAAATTAATTCATAAACTTTATATTATTTTTTTTAAAATAACTTTTTTGATTTTTTTAGTTGTTATTAAATTATGACTTTATATATGTTTTTATTCATATAACGTAATAAATATTGGTTATAATTATAAGTATTTAACTTACATCGTTAATATCTTATGATATTTAAATAAAAACATATATCTGATCGATATATAGTGTCTAGAATAATCAAAAAAATAAAAAGTTATAAAAATGACAACATCACCAAATTTCAACATCTTTTATTTATATTTGTTAAATTAATAAAATGATACAAATATAATATGAAGATTAGGTATGTGGATAATTGATCACTAAAATTTCTCTATTTTTTATAATATCTACATCATGCAATTCTTTTTCTACATATATTTAAACTCATTTAATTATATGTAAACAAATATAACATTAGTGTTTTTCAACCCTTTTTATTTACAATTTGTCAATACGATATCATGAAATATTAGTATTTTATTTGTTATATATGTTTATCCGCGTATTACACGGGATATAATCTAGTTACTTGATATACCAATAATTGAATAAAATATAACAAATGAAAAGTAACATTAAATAAAAGTATGAGAGAAAAATCTAAGCATTACCAAAATCGGAGATAACATATATTATTATTTAAAAGAAATAAAAATGATTAATAGGCCTTTAAAGATATGTGCAGTTTTTGATCCTTCTGACCCTGTTCTTGATCCGATGTGAAAAACAAATGGATTGGATCGACTTGGAAAATGGAAAGATTTGTACAAGTTATCTTTTTGATCAGAGGTTGAATCAATCATCAGAAGAAGAATTAGGCCAATAATTCTAGGATACATTTTCTGGGAAAATACTTCCATCGAAGAGGGACAAATAGTCATTTTGAAAGAATTTAGTGTTCAAAAGAAAAAATATATAGTATATAGTAAAGCTATATGTATGCAAATTTAATTCAAATAAGATAGTTAAAGTACTATAAATTAACTGAAATATAAACAAAATTTTAATGACCGATTAGTAAGAAGAAAATAATTGTTTTACGAGTAGTACATAAACTATTTAAAGTATATAACAACTTTACATGTGGCTTATCTAGGATATAAGTTCATTATATAACAGTGCATATATTATTATTTTTATTTTATAACTATGTAAAAGTGCAAAACCATGTGTGGGTTGTAGGAAACGGTGGTGGGTAGCACTTATTTCTATCCTTATCAAAAAGTACAACATCTTTACTCTATTGTCTCTTTTTCTTCGTCTCTCCCCTAAAGTCTCTTTGCCTGCAACTTACTTTTTTTAATCAATATCCAACAAATTCAATCGGATCTTCATTATTAATGGACCTCATTTTGCTCAAATCTAAAAGCTACCAATAACAAACTATTGGTTACAAAAAAAAAGATCGCAAGACATGAAATCATAAGAGTGGCATTGGCGGCCAGAAATCACAAGCAGTGGTGGTGCTAAGAAAGTCTCGGTAAAAGCATGTAATGGGATGACGGCGTAGATCGATCTCGGCATATGCTGATGTCAGCGACGAAATTTCTTTTTTTTACTCTAAATTATTACTGTATTATTTTTTTTACCATATATGAGTTTTTCATGTAGGGAAGAACCGAAGAAGCTTTTTTTTTTAATTGTAAATATCATGTGACGATGTACCCCTTCGAAATCGAAGCCCACATAACACAAAGCACTCCCACGAAGGGCTTAAGCCCGGAGGTGTTTCGAGTTAATTAAAATGGTTAGAGATCAATACAAATCTCTTCCTAAAATATAGCAAATCGTATCCCATTAAATAAGGGATATAGATAGCAACTAAATCTAAGATATACATAACAAGTGTATATCGAATCCAAGAAGGAAGGAAAAACTCTAACCTTTTCCTCCAAGAAACCTTCTTCTGTAAAAAGAGAAGGATTTCTCCTCATTAGGCACGATCTACAATCGGCCGAAAACCCTAAACACATATAGTTGGCGTAAAGTGGCATTGCTCCTATCTTTGAGGAATCGCCAATAAAACCTAAAATCCCTTTAACCCGTCTCTAAATTATCTTCTCCATTCACAAAGCATCCGACGCGGTTTGGTGCACAATCATCATGTGCAGGGTTTTTGTTAGTTACAATGTTATGGTATTTACCTAATTACCCGGGGTTTTACTTGCGTTTTTTACTAGCTTATGTTATCGGTGGTGGTTGTTTAGATGTTGGCTGATGTAGAGTTGGTAATACTGAGTTGCTACAGTGCCGGTTTTGAGTTGAAAGTGCCGGTTTTGAGTTGAAACAGTAGTGAGTTGTTACGGTACCGGTTAACCCGATACTGTAACACCCGACTTTTGGATTGTTATATATATATAATATAATTGACTAGTCACTCCCATTTCTACCTCACCTTTCACCCAAATTTCTTTCTTTTTTTATTCTTTTAGGTGTAGCATGTCTTTCATATTTTTTCTCATATACTACTCTCATACAATCTCGTTATGTCACATCACTTTTATCTTTCTCATATCACATTCTATTATTTTTGTTGGCAACCTATCTCTCGCCCATACCTCACACTACACTATACCTCATATATATAAAGGATAATGAAAAATTCTTCTAACTCATCATCCGAATAGTTTTTTTTAATGTTTTCACTTCATGTCAAGTGTAATCCATTATTATCTACTAAACTCATTCTTTGATTGTAACATGTGTAATCATCATAATGTTAGTAAGCGTTTTAGGAAGATGAATTATGATGATTAATCATATTTCATATAAAAAACCCCCAACAAAAATACAAAAAATAACCCATAAAAGGATTTTAAAAAAATGTCATATTCCATCCTTTGCTATGTGGCAAACTTTGCGACAAACCTTTGTCACACCACACTAAAAAGTTGTTGGAGGTGATGTTACCGCATGGTAAACTTGTTTACCGTACATTTGTTTCATATGTTACCAACACTTTTAGTCCAACCATAAGAACTAAGATGTAAGAAACTAAAAACCCACACAACACCTAATTCTTAATCTTTTGTTTTGATTGTTAGGACGTGAAGTGTGAGCCAACCAACACTTATATTTTATACTTATGGTTTTGTTTATGTTACACAATACACACAAGACCGAATTATTCTAGTTTTCTTGTTCGAGCTGTGAAGTGTGAACCACTAGTCACAAGCCCAACACCCTATCCAAGTCCAACACAACAACAATTCAATAGTTCAATTAATAAATTTTGGATCGTCTTTTTGGCAGTGATTTTATTCTAGCTCAACAACGCATTCTTCACAAATTGTATTTCATTTTTGGGATATACTTTTTCATATTTTACGTTAAATTGTAATGGTATATGTGGCGGGTTGACTTGCCGCACATGTTTATTTTGAATATATATGGCCTTATCCCAGACAAGGTATATTGTAATGCTATTGGATGATGTACAAGCAATTCTTGTTTCAGTTAGGCTTATGCATATAGGTTTTGATGTTCTTGTTGTAGTCACCTTCAACTCCACCAAAGTGTGCACCAACACTTTTCTTGATGACATTAAAATTCTCTCCTTCCTATGGATTTTTAAAAGGAATTGTAAAGTTGGGCTTATTAGGTTAAATTGAATTAACAATCCTTTCATTTCTACTTCCTTGAATGTTTGAGTCTTTAACTATGTGAACTAATTAAATTAGCGTTTAGTTAGTAAATTGAATAACCAAAGTTGTTAAAAAACAATTTTTTTTGAATTAAGCATAAAATGTGAAGAATTAATATAACAATGATGTAGAATATTTTGAAAATAATAATATCTATACTATTATACAAAATATTTGAGTATTAGTCAAGTTTAAAATTTACAACAACAACAACAACGGTACCCAATCCCGGCATAAGCCGGGGTAAGGGGGAGGTATGATGTAGACAGACCTTACCCCTACTCAAAAGTAGAGAGGCTGCTTCCAGATCCACCGAAGTGGAAGGGACCTCCGGCCCGGGGGTGAAAAATAGGGTTAGATCCACCGGAGTGGAAGCCTAAACCGGAAATATTCTTCTCCTCCTCTCCTCCCTGGGAAAACCTCTAACGGCTCTCAACCAGAGAGAGAGCACTAACGGCTCTGTGTGAGAGAGAGAAAAAGGAAACTGTAGTCCAGTTTAAAATTTGAAATGTAGAAAATCACTATATTACCCATACAGCTTACCATTTATACATTTGTATTATTTTCGTATAATCGTATCTATCTATATTTCTATACTATTATATAAAAGAAATAACACTCTCTCTCCTAAAATGTTGAAATGTAACCATGCGAATGTACGAAATTGCCCTTCCTTTATTTCAATTCAAATGCATTCCTATCTAAACCATTCTCACATTCTCACTTCAATTGATTGCCCACTTATACTGTTAATACATGTATTTTTTGTTAATTTTGGCTGCTATTGAAGCTACGTTATCATTGTGGTATCTCGCTTAATTGATTGCTCACTTATACTGTTTTCGATAATCACGATATCGAACGCATTGTTAATGGTATTCGCTGCAACGCGCGGATATCATGCTAGTTCAATTTAATTATTATCATCTTAAAATATTTGTAATCATTTCTATCTTTTAAATAATCTACCTAATAATTTTTTTTTATAAAGACACGTGTAACTCAACATAATTTTTACACATATTTACAAAGTATTAACTATATGGCTTGGACCCATAACCTATAGGTTGTTGGGTTATCACCAGTCGCGGATCTTGAAGCTTTTAGTGAAAGGGCCTGATTTCGTCTTTTCATGTTGTTATGTTTCAGGCAATATATTAGGTCCTCTAATTCAAGTCTGGTCAAACAAAAATAACACAAAATTTTAGTTATCCTCAATCTATCAAATTATTCTTAAAAAAAAATAGTTTCTAACAAACAAAAAAGTTATTTTAAAAAATACCGAGAGAAAATGTATGTAACATGCACTAGAGTTACAAATGAGCCTTACTCTCTTGTTCTCATCTTTTCTTTTGTAAAAAAAATCAATAGTTTTCGTCTTTTCCATTATACTTGTAATTTGTAAATGTAAAAAAAAAACAGAATCAATATTATACAAATAATGGTGATATTCATATGTTCCTTTAAGATATTATTGTAAAAACAAAACAACTTGAAACCCCTTTTTAACATCATTCTATTAATAATTGGAAAAAAAAAGCTATTAGAATTTGATGTATGGCAAAACTAAAATAATTACTAAATTAGAATCAAGAAACTATATGATGGTGGGGTGGGCTTTGACTGGCCGGAAGATGCTGGCTAGCGGGAGGTCAGATGTGTGGAGTAGTGGGTGTGGTGTATTGTTAATTATAAATTGAGTTTTTTTTTCTTACTTGAAACGCAAGGTATTTGGTAAAGGGGAAAAGTAAAAAGAATAGATTATTAAATGGGTTAAGTGGATTATGGGCTATAAGTTTGACAGCTGGGTTGGGTGATGACAGACCATGCACAATCATGGGGATGAGATTGTTAAGATTCATAACTATTATGATAAGCAATTACACAAGTACGCAGCGGAATAAATCATATGCAATATATTAATTAACAAAGATAGAGAATATGTACCTTTTAGCTTAGCTTCCAATAGATAATAATAATGACAATTATTATTAGGGTTTAAAGTAGAAACCCTCTACGATCGCACACTTGACACCCCTATGTATGTATGCTAGTACCCGATCACGAACTCACAACCCCTTGTGTTTTTCTCCTAAAAGTCGAACCAAACAAGAAACCCAAAACCCTTTTCTTTTGATGATTTCGGCCGAACTAAGAGGGAGAGAAGAGAGGAATTATTTAGGGTTTTACAAATCTAATTGTCTTGAATGTGCGTAAAAACCCTTAACCCTTAACCCCTTTATATAGGGATTAATTGTTAGGGTTTTTAAACTTGGTGAACAAGTTTGAGGAGGATTAGGAAACCCTCCTACAAACCGTCCCCCCCCCCCCTTTGTAATTAGGAAACAACTCCAATTCCTAATTTACACTTTAGTCCTTCTCTTTTAATTAATAAACATTTATTTAACTTTTAACGAATGTTTATTAATCATTTCGTGAACATATTTACATAGTGTATACGTGTCATTTCGTGTGACCCCGTAGGATTAAATATTTTCCGGACATGCGTTTATATTAACGTGATCACTTACCAACGTTCTTGCCCTTAGCTTTCGGTTGTTTTGCTTTCTGAACCTTTCCCCCTTGATCATAAGAACTTGGGGTGTCTCAGATTTCTTGGGAAGGTTTTTCTCAAACTCAATTAACATGGCATGAAGTTCAGCTATGGTTTTGCTCATGCCGTGCATATTGTAATTACGCACAAAACTCTCAAAATCCCTTGAAAGGGACTTAAGAATCATGCCAATAGCAATAGGCTGAGGATACGCATAGTTTAGCCTTTCCAAGTGCTCAAAGTAACTCTTCATCTTGAGTACATGAGCGCTGACCGGTTTCCCATACACATGCTTGCAATCATGGAGTGACTCAACTAGTTCAAACAATTCAACTCCAGTTTGTTTTTCGTACATAGACTTGAGTTCTCTGATCATATCATACGGATTGTACAATTCGAATTGCTTTTGAAGCTCAGGTGTCATGCTGCCTAGCATCAAACAAACAACCTCATTATGGCTATCGTATTGAGTATTGTATTCTGCCAACTGTGTTGTAGTAGCAGTGGCAGCATCAGGGATAGCGGGCATCTGTTTTTCAAGGACATCGGTTTTCTTTTCAACTCTTAGGAAGATCCTCAGCTGACAATACCAGTCATTGAAGTTGGTTCCAGAAAGTTTTTCTCTTTCTAGCATCGACCTGAAAGCCGATTGGTGTATGTTTTGTGAAGGATTTGTTGCCATCTACAAAACAGATATAAGTTCAAAAATCAGTATTTTTGATAATAATCCTTAAGAAATATAATTACCCAATGTTAAATCATTTAACAATTAATTTCATTAAGGCTAGGATCCAATTGACATACCATCATTTCATCAGTTGATCTGCTAGAAATGATGTACTCAAAAGGTAAGTGACGATCAGTAATTGCATTACAAGTACAATTCCTAGATTTATGGGACTTACAAATGACACTTGAATAGGGGCATCAAGTGTTTTGTAATCATGTTTTGTCCCATCTTATGCCACGGGTCAAGGTCTCACCGCTTAACTCGTTTTAAGTCGCCCAATTAAGAACTGTAATAGTCTACCACCGTCTCACGATGAGTAGTAATTTACCTTGGGGTTGCAATTCACCTACGTCTCACGTAGAGCAAAAAGCAATTGCAAGTGTTCTTAGCAAAGTGGGTGGCAAAGACTTAACTTTAATTGGGTAATGCAATTGATGTGAATTAAAAGTTTATGTATGAAGATTCATGCACATCTTCATAACATAATGTTTAATAAAATCATTTTATTGTCTTAACAATACAAAAGAGCTCGGTAGCTCCATTTGAACGCACAAAGAAGCGCAGAAGTAAGGTTTGCGATATACGCAATTAAGAACCCACTTCTTTAGCGAGCTAGCGCATCCCGACTTATACCTCTCTTAGAGTTTGTTCAAATGGGTGAGCCGGTGTATCCTTTGATTGTAAGACACCAATTTTATTAAAACAAAATCATATTTCCAATATTTATTAGTCAAGTTTATTTTTTTCTTAAAACAATTTTGCATCACCATTTACAATAATAGCAAAATAATAAACTTACTAACTATTAACAATTAATCATGCAACGATTTATGGTGGGCAACCTAAATCATGGTCACTATGGTTAATGTATATGTTTAAGAATGGCTTCCCCTTCATAGAAGATGACCACATACATCAAGTTACCTTGATTGCGTAAGCCTTTAAACAATATACAAACATACAATTACCAAATAAACACATAGATTAAGATGCTGACTGGAAACTTCCAGCAGCTTCACAACCAGATTTGACATAGTAAACGTTCGAATTGGCCTTAGATCAGAACTACAAAGTTGTAGCCCTATGAATCGTGCATCTACAGTCCAAAGTAGAGCTCCTAACTCATTACGGTTGATTTTATATGAATATTTTAGTGAACTGGTGTCAAACAGGAAAAATCACACGAAAAATTCACATTGTCACATAATTATCAAATAATTAACCCTAATTATTGGACCATTAAACTAAGCAATTCATATCAATATATCTAAATAATAACCATAAAGAAATTTGCATGAATTCCTTATGGTTTTACTTCTATTTAACAACATTAAATTAAAAGATACATATAACATGCAATTTATCACATAAACATGCCAATTCACATAATCAAAACTTGCATAGAGGGTTTAATTTAACCATTAACATTTAAGTGGGTTTAATTAATGATAAAAAGCAAAACCCTAATTTTATTTTTTTATCAATTTTTGAATTTTTATTAAAAATAAATAAACAAAACAAATTTTAATTATTTAATTTAATTAATCAAACCAACCCTCAAAACCCCCCTCAAGTTTTGAACTTTGTAACTAATATATCACATATTAGGCTCGTGATACCACTGTTAGGATTCATAACTATTATCATAAGCAATTACACGAGTACGCAGCGGAATAAATCATATGCAATATATTAATTAACAAAGATAGAGAATATGTACCTTTTAGCTTAGCATCCAATAGATAATAATAATGATAATTATTATTAGGTTTAAAGTAAAACCCCTCTACGATCGCACACTTGACACCCCTATGTATGTATGCTATTACCCGATCACGAACTCACAACCCCTTGTGTTTTTCTCCTAAAAGTCGAACCAAACAAGAAACCCAAAACCTTTTTCTTTTGATGATTTCGGCCGAACTAAGAGGGAGAGAAGAGAGAATTATTTAGGGTTTTACAAATCTAATTGTCTTGAATGTGTGAAAAACCCTTAACCCCTTTATATAGGGATTAATTGTTAGGGTTTTTAAACTTGGTGAACAAGTTTGAGGAGGATTAGGAAACCCTCCTACAAACCGTCCCCCCCCCCTTTGTAATTAGGAAACAACTCAATTCCTAATTTACACTTTAGTCATTCTCTTTTAATTAATAAACATTTATTTAACTTTTAACGAATGTTTATTAATCATTTCGTGAACATATTTACATAGTGTATACGTGTCATTTCGTGTGACCCCGTAGGATTAAATATTTTCCGGACATGCGTTTATATTAACGTGATCATATTCCAACGGAGATGAGTGGAGCTGCAGATGTCGGATATCCGAACTTGGGGTATCCGAAATTTCGGATATGTTTTGGGATATTGAAACCCACTATCCGAAATTTCAAATATCTGAAATTTCAGATTTCCAACTTTGAACACCCCTAATGGGTATAGAAGGGCAAACACTTGGAGAGAAACATTAATGGGAGGCAATCAAGGAGAGCTAAACTTGTGAATGGAAAGGTACACCTTGATAAAGAGGTAGATGAATCTGGGAGAGTCAATGAAAAAAGAGTTGATCTAGATGAAAAAGGGTAGACATTATGGTAAAGGGATGTCTGGTCTAGAGAATGTTGAAGATAGTGTTGTTGGGTGCTTGAAAAAGAAGATGGTCTAAGTTCTCGCATTGTACAAGAATGCGTGGTATCGGAGTCAACTAAATTATGGAGATTTGTTAATAAGGCGGAGATTGTTTAATATATTAGCGATTGTCTTATTATTAGTATTTTTGTTGTATTAGTCAAGAAATTAGATAAAATACAATAAGGCTTATCCGCGTTTACACACAAATTTTATTCTCACAAGATTTCCAACAAAACCAAAACTCAAAAGTTAAACGCTATGAAAGAAATCATACGCGTATCATATGCATCATCATCATCTAAAATCTAAAATATGAAATATGTCCAAACTACTTTCCTTAATAAAAAAAATAAAATTAACGTTAATTAACATATCCACACAGATGTATATAGATATTCTCTCTGCTCTCTCTCTCTACCCTCTCCTTTCTCTCAACGGTAACAAATTTTAGATCTTAGATCTGAGTTTGTGTTTTGAGATTGTGATCGAGCTTGAGATTGAGAGCTTGAGATCGAGATTATCCCCATCCGGTTTAGCTTCCACTTTAGTGGATCTAACCCTATTTTTTTCACTCTTGGGCCGGAGGTCCCTTCCACTTCGGTGGATCTGGAAGCAGCCTCTCTACCTTTGAGTAGATGTAAGGTCTGTCTACATTAGGGGTGTTGAAAATAACCAAACTCATTTAACCCGACCCGAACCAAATGGGTTTGGGTTATACGGGTTGGGTTATTCGGGTTTTGGGTTAGTTATTTGGTTAACCATACCCAAATAAACTTAATCGGTTTGGGTTGTGGGTGATAAAACTTTATTTTGGGTTAACCCGAATAACCCGAATAAATTCTACTTATATTTTGTAGAATTATTATAGTAATAATTATGCATGATTACTATAATACTAACAGAAGTTGACAATAATAATTTTGTTTCTCCATTACATCTTTCAATATATATAAATTTTGTCTAATATTATGTTATTTGTTATTGAAAAATTGGAAACAAAAACTGTTTGTACTTCAAATTTAGAGTGACTGATCACTATAACATGATATATAAGAATTTAGAGTGACTGTTCACTGTAACAAGATATATAAGAATTTGATTTGGAAATACAAGAAGAAACATTCTTTTGGACTATAATGCATGTACTCTCTTCTAATGATGTACTTCAATACTCATATGTTGGAATTGTTATGTAGCTAAAATACCGTATTGTACATGTAAATGGGCAACTAACCCTATTTTTCACATTAGAAGTTTTTGTAGTTGTTTCACCTTTTCAATTGGTTAACTTGGGTTTAACCCAAAACCCAACCCGAATTAACCCGAACCATTTAACCCGAAACCCAAAACTTTATTCGGTTCGGTTATGGGTCACATTTTGTATGGCTCAAACCCGAATAACCCGACCCATATAACCCAAAACCCAAATAACCCGACCCATCAACACCCCTAGTCTACATCATACCTCCCCCGTACCCCGACTTTTGTCGGGATTGAGTACCGTTGTCGCTGTCTTAACGTATCCACACATCTCACGTTTGAACACAAAAGTAAACCATTAGAAAACACACGTCATATGAACCAAAATGTGGATTCATAATTTAATGCTATCACAAGGCCGACACCCACTACACTCCAATTTAGTTGTAGCAGCAGTATATTTAGTGCCAAACAGAACAATATTGCTTTCCCCACTCTTCGCTTCTCCGTCTCTCTCTCTCTATATATATATTCACACCCAACCCCATTCCCATATTTACACACACATTTTTCACACACATAGTGTTTTAATGGAGTTGATAGACATTACCCAGAACTGAATTTGCCAAGATTTCAGGTTTGGATCATAACCCATATTTCTGATTTTCCATTTACTCCTTGTTTTCAGGCCCCTTATATATATGTATTACTATATATATATATTTTTTGAAGATTAATCACTGATTATGATATTGAAAGGTAGTTGTAACTTAGATATATTATAGAATTGTGTTCTTATAAATCGATATCGAGGTGACCCATCAACTGAAAGATTGTGGGTTTTAGTCCTACTATGGAGAAATGTATATATGCATGATTATGATATATAAAACTGATGATGATTTATGAATGTAAAGTAAAATTATAAAATAAATAAATAAATTTGGTTGAGTGTTTATGTTGCTATGTGTTGTGGAAATTTTGCTAATTTAGCACAGTTATTAAAATTATTGGGCATATCATTTAGTTAAAATGAATTGATTGCTTGATGGATACTTGCATTAATTGAGTGTTGGGCATAACACTTATGTGATTGTCATTTTCTTGACTAATTAATTAATACATATAGATTTAGGGAATCAGACAATTACATTTACTCCTATTTTAACCATATGAATATATGATTATTCTTTGATTGTCACTATTTGTATGTTTGTTGGGTCAGATGGGGGTGGGCCCGTGGGCAAAAATGCTTTATCTTATTGTTTTGTACTCATAATTTAAACATGCCTTTAGTATAAGCAACATCAAGTTGACAAGTTAGTGTTGTTATGTAAAGGTAACTGGGATACTGCCCGTGTGATGCGGTGGTGACTGATAAGTTTAGGTAAAAAAAAAAAATTCTTCTCCGGCTAGTTGCAGAGGTGGCAATTAGTGGTGGTAGGGCAAGAGAGGGGTTATGTGTCACTTCTTTTTTATTAGGTTGGGAAAATGGGTCTGTGGCATTTTTTTTCATTGGCTTTACTTAATATTAAAACTTGGTGAGGGTTTTGGTATATATACTACTCCGTAGTAGGGAAGTGATATCCCTACAACACCTTTTTGCCATACACAACAATACATGTTTTATACAGTAAAATATGTATATTCGTACACTATTGCTATTAAGTATTGTGGAGATATCACTTTCAATAATAGTATAGCATAGATATAGAAGATATGGATCATAGATGTATGCCAGATTGAGATTAATTTATGCATTATGTCTATTTTTTTAATTATTTTTTATGAACGTTGCTCCTGCGTTGTCATCTTCAGTCATAAAGGAAATACATTGAGAGTCCTACATTCTACCGGCCGTAGTTGGTGGGATTGTCATGGAGTTCTTGCTTGCTCTTATCAAGCGACGACATTCTGTTGCATGGTTTTGGGTGTTGTTGCTAATTTTTGCCTATAACGGGAAAGAGACCATATCAGCTTCCAATTACTTAGTTGGGCTTGGAAGCTATGACATCACAGGGCCGGCATCTGATGTCAACATGATGGGATATGCCAACTCAGGTCAGACTGCATCTGGCATTCACTTCCGGTTGAGGTCTCGTGCATTTATAGTGGCAGAGCCACATGGAAATCGTGTGGTGTTTGTAAATCTGGATGCTTGCATGGGTTCACAACTTGTAACAATTAAAGTCCTTGAGAGGTTGAAGGCAAGGTACTTTCTTCATTAGCTATTAGGTACTACACGTAGATTATAGTAGACGAGACACACGACATTTATTCATTATGTTTTTTGGAGTAATAAAATATATACACCATACATAATTTGTGTACTTGTCAGTAGTCTTTGATATCCTTCAATTCTATAAACAGATATATAATATGTTTGAGTATGTTCTAATGACATGTCTCAATAAACATTCTCCCGCTTCTGATTATCTCATAATATAGAGTTCCACGAATAAGCTTAGATATACAGCTGATTACCTGATTCTTTTTTGTTAAATAACATATAATCACTGTTATAACACACATCCACCAAATGCCTCATATGTACTTCATGGCGAATGGCATGTATGAACATCGGGCAACTGAATGTTCATGAAGATATATACACATTAAAGTTTTAGTTTGCCGCAATGGAGGTTTGGCATGTTGGCGAACCAGGTATAGCCTTTAAAGTATGGCTAAAGCGTCTTTTACTTTCTAGGTATGGAGATTTATATACAGAAAAAAACGTTGCCATAAGTGGTATACATACCCATGCGGGCCCTGGGGGTTATCTACAGTATGTGGTATATATTGTTACATCTCTGGGATTCGTACGCCAATCATTTGATGCATTAGTCGATGGCATTGAGCAAAGCATTGTGCTTGCTCATGACAACCTTCACCCTGGATCAGTATATGTGAATAAAGGTAAATTGTGTTATATTGTTTTTTTTACTTTTTAAATAAGTTTTTGGACCTTTTCTAATAATTCTTGGTTTTACAACTTGCAGGAGAGATCTTAGACGCTGGTGTTAATCGCAGTCCTAGCGCTTATCTTAATAATCCCGCAACAGAACGATCAAAATACAAGTATGACGTGGATAAAGAAATGACGCTCGTGAAGTTTGTAGATGATCAATGGGGTCCAGTGGGTAGCTTTAACTGGTTTGCTACTCATGGAACATCAATGAGTCGTACAAATGAGTTGATCAGTGGGGACAATAAAGGAACTGCTGCACGCCTCATGGAGGATTGGTTTAATCAGAAAAGTGCTGCAAGAATTGTTAATGAGAACCCACGCAGAGTCTCCAACATTGTTCAGGGTACTCAAGGAAACCGTAAGTTTACTAAACCCTCCAAAGAGTAGTTCCGATGAATTGATGAAATTCTAGGACTCTAGGTATAGAGCTGACCAATGTGGCAATAGCCCAGTGGTACCGTCACCCATGATGCTTAGGGCCCACAGGGGAAGTCTTAAATGACGAGGGTTCGATCTTTGGGGATGCCCATATCCTGTGGGAATTAAGTGGAGGTGTTTCACCGGCACCCAAAGCCTTACGGGTTGGTATAGGTGGGTATCCAAGTTAAGGGATACCAGGGGCAGGTCCCTTCCTTCAACCCCTTTAGGTATGGAGCTGGCAAAATGGGCGAGTCAGCACATGCTGGGTCATGGGTCAATGGGGTATTCTTGTATGGGGGTGGTGAATTGAGTCAGGTTGACCTAAATTGTTTTTTGTCCAACTTTGAAAAAAAATAAACTTGTGAAATATGGCTAAAAATGTTATATTATATTAATGATAATTTGATATTGAAGTTAAAATGATGCAAGAGGTTTTACCATTTTATGCAGTAGCATGCACTTTGGCTGACTTTTGACCGTTTCCTCTTAAAGCTATTTATTTTACTAGTTTGGCTCGTTAGAGATAAAATTCATCTACGTAACCAGATTTGTTCCATTCATTAGTAAATTGATCGAGATTGACATCTCTAGTTGAGTTGTATCCCATTGGAATTTGGTATTGACCTTCCCTTGACATTCACTGCATGCAAATGCAATGATTAACCAGAAACCATGTTTTAAAGTATAGATGAATGATTTTGTTGCATTATTCGTGCCATGCTAGTATGAAGAAGAATAAAAAAGAACTTATTTGGCTTATTGCTAAAGTACTAGTGGCGTTTTCTATGCAGACCATGAGCTGCTGGAACTTGCTGCTTCTTTCCAGTCTACTTCTGGCAAACATGTAACCAGATATCCGAGCATAGCAAGACGGGTTAGGAGTGTACTTAGGTCTGCAGGTAGGCCCAGATTTGCATCTACAATTTCTCAATTCAATTGTGGAGACGTGAGCCCAAATGTTCTGGGGGCATTCGGCACAGATACCAGGCTACCCTGCGACTTCAATCATAGTACTTGTGGCGGGAAGAATGAGTTATGTTATGGCCGTGGACCAGGGTTCGTATTCTTCAAGTTTATACATTATAAATGTAAGGGTGGCAAGGCAGGAGGGTTGGGTGGCCCAGTTACATGTCAAAATGGGTTTGGTTCGGGCGGATGCACGGTACTTATTGCCCAATAGTTTTATAAATAGTTGTAAATACAATTACAGAGGCCATTACGATAATGAATAAACTTGTTGAATAAAATGAATTAAAGTCAGCTATCCGTTTCAAACACATTTTGGGTGACTTCGACCCATTCCTTTTTTAGCTAAACCTTTTGATTTGTACATTTAACCTGTCAAAAAAGAAAATATGATCCCACATATATATAAGTAAATTGGTCAAAAAATCTATCAGCCCTAGTTATAATAGTTCTGTTTGATATGCTATTGCTGAAGTTTGGCTTAATACTAATTCAAATTTAATCTTGAACAGCTACCCGGACGAATTTGAAAGCACTCGAATTATTGGAGAAAGACAATTCAAAAAAGCTTCTGAACTTTTTAACAGTGCTGCTGAGAAAGTGAACGGCAAGATTGATTTTCGTCACACGTATTTGGACTTCTCACAGCTTGAGGTGACCCTTCCAAAACAAGGAGGAGGAAGTGAGACTGTTAAAACGTGTCCCGCTGCAATGGGATTTGCATTTGCTGCTGGTACAACTGATGGACCCGGGGCATTTGACTTTACGCAAGGAGACAACACTGTAAGTTATAAATCATGATATACTCCTGTGTAGTGGTGAAAGTTTCAACACATTTACTTAACACAGATATTCTTTACTGTACATATTTAAAAATGGACAAGAAGATATTTAAGTCAACCCAGGTTGTTTTGACCTGTCATAAAAGTCACATGTTTCGACTCGTTATTTGCCTGGTCTTACCCTCCCATTGTGCCACCGTTGTGGGTCTAATGTTCTATTTAAGCTGTTATATATTTATATTCTTACGTTTCTTCTTATGTTGCCTCACCATCAGGGGAATCCATTTTGGAAGCTGGTACGGAACGTGCTCAAAACCCCGGGTAAAGAGCAAAAGGAGTGTCAACAGCCAAAGCCTATCCTGCTTGATACCGGGGAAATGAAGCAACCATATGACTGGGCGGTGAGTGGATTTTCTCGACTTTCTTTTAGCTGATAGGACTTCATTGGAACAAATGTGATTGTCTTATTAAACAGAAAACAAGTAAATATGTTTGCATCAATGTCTTCGTTGCACTCCCCAATTCCATTGAAAATTATAACAGTTTTATAACATTGGAATGTCCGTTATAAAAGAGCAGAAAACAACTAACTCAGCCAAAAGGCATGCATATTCTTATAACCTGTTACATCACGTTAAATAAAATTGAATGTTTCTCTGTAGTTTGTTTGGGCTTCTTGGTTTTCATGGCCGTTTAATTCAATTAGTTGATATGAATCCCGCGTCAGTTTAACTAGGCCATGGTTAATTCGAGTCGATCTAAAATCGAAAATAAACTAAAGTTGAGCAACTCCTTAAGTAGTATGACTACGTTTTTTCAAGTTCTTTGTGATCCCTAACTTAGTGTGTTGCACTTGTTAATTCTTATACTGTGATACATCTCATAAATATTGATCAAATAACCATCTTTTTTTCATTTTGCTTCACAGCCATCAATACTGCCAGTTCAGATACTAAAGATAGGTCAGATAGTGATTCTCAGTGTACCTGGAGGTATGTTTTGACCTTCACATATTTGGGTCTTATTTGTGTGGTGCCACAAAATTCTATTTGACCTGTTGTGGCAAGATATGTTAAGATGACTGCCTGACATATAATGAAGTAAATATGCAACCTAAACTCTTGTATATGCTTTTTTACTCTCTTTCTTTTTCTACTTCCATCATGACAATGAATCATCTAACTCTATATGTTGTAGCTTTTGCATGTATATTGATATGATGATTCATAATTGACAGAATTCACAAGTATGGCTGGGAGGCGTCTACGTGATGCTGTTAGCGCCGTTTTCAAAGAAAAAGTCCATGTTGTGATAGCCTAATACGTACTCTCAGTATATTACCACCATTGAGGAGTATGAGATGCAAAGATATGAGGTAAGCTGGTTGATTTTTTTCTTTTTCCAACAAACGGATGAAGATTACTGCTACTCTTGAGCCTTGCTAAATGCTCGTACTACTTAAATTGATGTTTATTCAGGGAGCTTCAACTCTTTACGGACCACATACTCTCAGTGCCTACATACAAGAATTCACCAAGCTTGCAACAGCCATTGTCACCGGAAAGCCCGTTGAAGCAGGCCCACAACCACCAGATCTACTAAACAAGCAGATAAGCTTGCTACCAGGTGTGGTGGTGGACTCCACCCCACTTGGAGTCAAGTTTGGAGATGTCAAAACTGACATCCCCAAAAGTTCCACCTTTAAAAAAGGCGACACAGTGACGGTTGTCTTCTGGTCAGCGTGCCCCAGGAACGATCTCATGACTGAAGGTACTTTTGCTCTAGTGGAGTTGCTTCAAGGGCAAGACACGTGGGTCCCAGCATACGATGATGATGATATTTGTCTTCGTTTTAAGTGGTCAAGGCCCTCTAAACTCAGTGCTCAGAGTCATGCAACTATTGAATGGCGAATTCCACAATCGACTGTACCTGGGGTTTATAGAGTGAGTCATTTTGGTGCATCCAAGAATTTACTTGGATCAATTAGTCATTTTAGTGGCTCTTCGAATGCTTTTGTTGTCAAATGAATTCTGTCTTATACGGACTAGTTAATGATTAAAAGTTATTGAATAAATTCATTGTACACGAGATTAGTATCATGTAATTTATGTGTTTATACAACAGCTACACTAATATATATAGAAAAGATTTGCCCTTTTTATATCCAAATCAACTGTATATGCAAAAAGAGGTTGATGATATTCATGATCTTTGTTACATATCTATTCTCATTATGTATATTCTGCAATATATTATCTAATCATCCTAGATATTGGCCTTTTCAATTCTCATTATAAAGTGAAATGAGCCGTTTGGTTTAAAGATTGTAATGAAATTTGATAATTTTTTTTTTGATATTTCTATATAAATCTAACATGACAAAGAAGAAAATTCAAATCCATCTCCATTCAAATCTATTTAAATCTTTGAACCAAACGATCCCTAATAACGATAATACTGGTAGGTATGTGGATGTGTGGTGAGCCAACCATGCTGGCGTACCAACTACACAACTACAATGTACCTTTCAGCTAGAGCTAATTGTCTGGCAAACAACCAACAAAGTCGGTTATTATCAGCCTTACAAATTAATTCAGAATTTGTGCGCATAATCATCTTCATTTTCAAGCTGAGATGTCAAATTAAATCTGATGACTGATGTATCCCATTTTTGGTAGAGTGTATTCCACAACTAACGGACGCTCAGAAGACAAGCTGATTGTCACGGTTCTTGACAATGGGGCCGCCTTTGTAAACGAGTTCATGTATCTTAATGAAAGTGCCAAAGATATCGGTTGTGTCATCTCAATGATCGTACTCTCCTCTGGCTGCATTGTTATCCCAGATCAAACATAAATGTTAAAAATGACAGCAGATTCTGTTTCTCTATCTCCATGGTAGGGGTCAATGCCTCAATGGGACAATTCTTTTTGAATAAAAATCAAGCTAAAGCTATTTATGTATCCATTGATCATTACTTGTAAAGCTCCTTTCATTTATATATGAATTATAAGAATACAGAGCTACGAGCTTACAGAACGATCTTGTTCAAGGTCTTCAAAAAGAAAAGCTCTTATGAGTCATTGAGTCCTTCCAAAATCAACGTTTTATACATAACCGTTTATCATCATATATGTAAAGCTAATGTTTTCGTGTATAAAATTAACATCTTAGAATTTGAAACCATCATTTTTCTACAGACATTTCTCAAGGGGAACATAAAACTGTTTCTTATAACGTTTCATTGGACTAAAAATAGTTGGATCGTTTAGAAGATACGAATGAAAACGTTCACTGGTATTCTAAGCAATAGACCCTCTAGTCGTCTACAATGGGAGTGTCAAATATATAAAATTTGTTTGAATTAGTGTGCGTTGTGGTGAAATGAGAAATAAGGTTGTATTTAAAGAGGGAAAAAATAATTAAAACAAAAAAACGGCCAAATAGCAATTGCATTTAAAAATGCTTGAAAAAAATGTCTTTTTTTTTGTTTAATCCTACAAAACCTGCTCCCATTGGCCCACCACCTCCGCATCTTCTGCTTCTTCCAGACAACACCAGAACCAATGTCATGCTTATGACGCATAACACCTATGGCATCGGCGTGCTCTATGGCCCAAGACGCAAGCCGACGCCATTATAGGCAGAGGCCTAAAAAACCATATCTACATTAAGAGTTTCCTTGGTTTAAATAAATACTGTACTACCTTAGATTGCAAAATATCCTTTTAAAATCGTTAATTATGCCTACTTATACAGTAACCGAAAAACATGTTACCCATATCATCTACCATTAGATATGAGCCTGGAAAACATATTATCAGCTTCTACAAAATTGATGACAGTAATTTGTCAAAACATACATCAGTTACTCATTTCAAAACTAGTTAACCATTCCGAATCCAACAAAAATACATATATTTTATGCTCTAATGGCGTTTCCTACTACCACCTTTACCACCTTTCTTCCTTTTTCCACCCTTCTTCTTGCCACCTTTGCCAGACCCATGATCACTCGAGCCACCACCAAAGCTAGAATCACCACCAAACCCATGGCTTCTGGAACCACTGCCACCCCTAGAAGATGAACTAGATTTCAATAAATCTTTAACATCAAGAACACCATTCCTAAAATGTCCAGCAGTTGACATCAGTACTCTATCCTCAGGTCTACGTGTATCTGATGCCCGTTTGCTACGATTGCCACGCTTCCCACCAACATGTCCAAGTATTATATTCTATTGAAAAATGTTGGTAATTTCAGTTACTCTATATGTATAAATTTCGATTAACAAGAAAAAGAGAGAACTAATAACCTCTTGTAACATCTTCTGTTCCCTTTCTTTTTGTCTTTTCATTGGCACACGTGCCACGCTTAAAGGTAATCTCTGTTTCTTGGGAGTCTGTAACATTATAATAAGCAAAGAAAAGATTTAATGATCATGGTTTAGGTCATAGTCACATAAAATGCTCATAGACCCGCGTATCTCGTATTGGTACGAAGTGTACCGAAACGGAAGTCGCTAGCGTTCCGATCGCTAGTGGTACGGTGAACCGAATCGGGTGGTACGACGAACCAAAAAGTAAAATAAACGCGACCCATTCCCATTGGTACGTCGAACCAAATCGAAAATATAAACGACTCAAATGTACTGGTACGCGTACCATTACCGTTTTGACTTCCCAACTACCAAAGTAAGATTCCAGGACTTATTTGAGCGGCAAAAAGAGTGTATCTTTTAAGTTCCCAATATATTTTGTAATTAATACTAGTATCTTGTTAACAAAATAACTTATTTAATATTAATTACAAAATTAAATTTACATGTATATGTTTCTTCTATATATACTAACCTTTACAGAGTTTTATATCACCAAGACACCAACTTCTAATCTTCTACTACAATTTCTCCATTCACTATCAATTATCTTCAATGACAAAGGAAAAAGGAAACGAGTAGAATAGAAACTTTATGGTTGTTTTGTTATTTTGTTGGATTTTATCATGTTATTTTATCTTTATCTTATGAAATTTATAAGTTTTGTTTACTTATGTTTTTGGTACATCGTACCGAATACATGGTACACCGTACCACTTCGTACCGCCTCGTACCGAAATGAGCCTACCCCCTCCGTACCGAATTCGTCACACCTAGCGAATGCCTCAATGCGCCGCAGCCACTACTTTACTTTGACTCCTTTTATGCAATTATGAACTCCACGTAACTTTATCGATTCCAAAAGAAAATGAACTACGCGAAGGGCAAATCTTGGGCGCTATTGTTGTCTATATACAAGTGGCGTAGGCGAAGCTGTGGCGACTCGTGGAGTAGACAGCGAGCTCCGCTTGAACAGAAAGCAGCAAGCTGCAAGCACTACTCCAAAAGCAGTGAGCTCCGCAACAAAAGCGAAGCGAGCCGCGGTAGCCTATTAAGTTTTTCAGCTGCATCGTACCGTACTATGGGAGGACCTCCTTTAGATCCCGACGCCGGATTCAAAAAATACATCAATTCATCTCTCCATTTTCTGTGAAAAAGGGGGGGCAGGGAGCGGAATATCATTCCTAACCTAACGGGGGATCTTTTCTTTTTTCGTTTCGCATTTCTCATCAAATAAATAGGGGAATTCTCATTACTGCAACTAGTACCGGGAGAGATAGACATATGTGGATTAGTACAATTATTGGCATATTCAGGATTCCAAGAGAGACTGGGATTCCTCCGCGTCTTCTTCGTAGTGCGATTAGCTGCTAATAGCGAAGTAGGTTCAGCGAGATGACATGATGTGTCTCCTTTTTCTGTTTTCTAAGTTTTAGATGAATTACATGACATGAGCGAATCGACTGACACGATTGTACTGAGAAGGAGCTTCATAGTAAAGAGTCGTTAGAGGTTTTGATAAGAATCAAGCTACAAGTCTCGATCTATACGAAAGGCACTGGTTTTTTCTTTCTTTCGGTTTCATTGATAGCAGAATATCCTGACTCTATAGGTGTTGGTTCAGAGGCAGTTTGAGTCTCCCTCAGACTTTTGGGTTAGATCAGCTAGAGTTTGACTACGGGGCAGAGGATTCAGTTCTAAGCTAGGATGTGTTTCTTCTATAGAGCCGGGATAGCAGGGTAGAAGGAATGTAAGGACTCACCTCACTTACTAGTGATGTTCAAAGAGTGGATGAAGGAAGTTGGGTGAAGCTTAATTGGACTCATCCTCAATCTTCTGTCTAAGGGGTTAGTTATACGAGCCTAGCTGTCTAATCATCTCATAGCTAATAAGCTGACAGCTCAGGCATGGCTTCAATAGCGAAAGAAGTTCTTTCTGATTTGAATCAAGAAAGACAATGAATTTACGAGATCTTGATCCGTTTAGTGCCTTCACTTGTGAATGAGCCTACAAGTGGTAACCGCTCTGTATCCGTCATCTCTTTTGAAGAAGCTGCTGAGCTAGATGCGGCGCTTTCAAAATCCCGTGACGCTGTCAGCTACGCGCCATTGTTGGTTCAGAGGCAGTTTGAGTCTCCCTCAGACTTTTGGGTTAGATCAGCTAGAGTTTGACTACGGGGCAGAGGATTCAGTTCGGAAGGTCTAAACGGATTACATGCGTGAATCCACAGAGGCTGCAGGCCGGGATAGACAAGAAGGCACTGATTGTACTGTCAGTTCGAGAGGCGCTGGCCAGCGTAACACCTGGTGTTCTGACAGTGCGCTTGTACCGGGAGTGGTGACCTGGGCAAGCACGCCATATTGAACGACGCGGCTCCATACCCCTAGGTCTGGACAAGAAAGCTTGGCATTGAAAAATCCAATAAAAATGGCTTGTCCAGACACTGAGCATATCCAAGAAAGACACAATTTGGGGACAATTTCTCTCTTAACTGCGCGGGAATATGAACAAAAGACGTGCATCCAAACACTCAAAAATGCCTATAGTACTGCTCCAGTAAGAAGTTCGTGAGGTGCCGCTGCAGCTTCTTCCCTCTCTCTTCCCCCCAGGATAGAGATGCCCCGTCCCTTCTTTATGCACATCCATATACATAGCCAGACACAAAGGTGTACAATCCGGTAAAAATCTGCGGTTCTTTAAGTTCATTCACTGTAGGTTCTCTTACTTGCTCTAGTGGCTGGCAAAGGCCAACCGAGAGGGGAGAACGAATGTGAAACGAATCCCTATAGTCTTCTAGGTCAAAAACGAGACACAGGTCCGATAGGTTAGATAATATTTGAAGGGACGAAGCAAGCAGCAGCGCTCGCGCAATGATATCGCTTACTTAAAGAAAGACCTTGCCCTTTACGCCCAGTCATTCCGAAGAACACTTGCCCCCCCGTCTACCGACCTTCTAACATTACCGACTTTGAAATCTCGGGTTTTCAAATTGATTCAGATAAAAAAAGCTCTTTTCATCATCAGAAACAACCTTATTTCCGACCTCTTGCATTGCATTACCATAACGAAAAGAGAAAATAATTCAAAAAAAAGGCGAGTTTTCTATTTACTAGAATATCTTTCCTGCGAAGGAAGCTTCTTTTTAGAATTTATTGCTACCGGTGGTGAAGAAATTGAATCAACGGCATCGAATGCAAGCTCTGATAAAGTTTTATTCTTATTTATGGACTACAACGACCTAAAGTAGCTAAATAAGTAGTTAAAGTAAGCTCCTGGCTAAAATGAGTCTTGGTTCTACCCACCGGCAAGAATTTTTCGACCTGATTAAAAGTTTGATTGTAGATTGGCTATTTCGGGGTTCCATGCCCATGGATTGCCTTATTATAGCTTTTTTGATTCGTCGGGTATGCCGGCTAAGAGAATCGCTTCTCGCCTTGCTTGCAAGAGTATAAGCAAGCCGTAGCATTTTGACCCTATATGAGATAGCTGCTTCTTCTCCAGAGTCTTCTTGGTCATCAATATGACCTGTCCTTAATAGAACCAATCTTATTCTCTGAACAATCGGAATTTCGTACTTCTGTTGGATCCTCCCTATCTCCTGATCGAGCTTGTGTAGGTAGATGTTGTCTAGTAGGGCCGATAGTAATACACTGTGTGGGACGGAGTAAGGGCCCTTCTCCGCCCCTACGAGTCGTCCGGCGGAAAAGATCATAAGGTGGGGGGCCGTGGGGTGCCTCCTCGGCGGGGGGGTTGGGTGCCCCGGTGTTTATGGCCTCATCCCTCGAGGGGGATGACGAATCCGGCATGGGTTCGAGAAGCACACGTTCGTCGAAACTGCTCCATGTGCTTGATTCCGATGCGGACTCTAAAAGATGAAGACCAATCTCTGGGACTCAGAAGCGGAACTACTAGTGTCTTCCTGCGGGCCCCCTATAGAACTGAGTTCTGATGCCGAGGAATCAGATAAGATAATTTCCAGCCAGTCGTTGGCGGAATAAAGAGTCGGCGCGGTTCCATCTACTTCGGAACCATACTGGTATATGGTGAGCTTGCGCTTCATTTTTCTTTTTTCTATGTATTCCTCTAGCACACCGCTTGCCTATTCCGACTAAGCAGCCCGGTGTGCATAAGCAAAAACAGAACGCCTAAAAGCATGATGGTTGGAAGAGAGAAGGTGAGGGCTTTCCTCACAAAGGAAAGGGAAAAGGAAAAGGGAATGGGATTTGTTCATTCAGCACGGTGCAGCCAACACTTTGATGAGCACAGCGCAGTTCACGTCACAGCTACTTTCTTGTCTGCAACTATAATATGAAATTTTCTTTATCCGAAAATCCGCCGTAAGTCCTGTCGGGTACTTCTCCTCGCTCTGTGTAGAGCGATTTTGTCCGCCTTACAGCCTTGCTTCCCATTGTAATTGCCATTGTAGCACGTGTGTGGCCCAGCCCATAAAGGCCATGCGGACTTGACGTCATCCCCACCTTCCTCCAGTATATCACTGGCAGTCCTTCGTGAGTGCGGCACGGACCTATTCTCTTAACTTAATATAATAGGCGGCAAAGCGGAATAGAAAAGCACGGACGAGCCACATGCAGGGAAACTTGCACGTGTGGTTCTGGCCGGGGACCCCGGTATACTGTACTAATATGTGTAGGTTCTTGTAATTTGAGTGAGATTGTCATGGCGCAAAAGCAGATATGGTTCGGTATTCCCTTGTTCCCTGTATTGGTTATGTTCTTTATTTCTTGTCTAGCAGAAACTAATCCAAGACCTGTATGTAGACCTGGGCCTCCCCCGCTTTCAGTTAAGGCCAGAAAGAATTATCTTACCTTTCTCTTCTGTCAGTCTTTGAAGTTTCCTTTCTTTGAAAACCAAGGATGAAGCTAGAATGTGGAGTACGGACTTCTCATGCTTCCCAATTCCACTAGCATAAAAGAGTTTATTCAACTCCTGAGAGATTCTATAGTTCCTGAGCTACCCCAATTTGATGAGAATGAGGGAAGAAGTCCTTAGCTATTCCTTTGGCCTATAATAAGAAAGGTCCATCAAGACTCAGAAATTACCCTCGATCTTTTCAATCCCTCTAGTAGAGAATTCTTATGATTTATACTTGCTCTCTCCCTGAAGTGGATGTGGAAAAGCGGGCGCTAATGCAAGGAAAGGAGGTGTTGTTCGTCCACTTCTGCTCCAGCTGAGAAATGACCTTGTAGTCAGAGGAAACTCAAACGTAAGCTAGAACCGGAGAAGAGAAGATACTTTTGGTTTAGTCCTATTGCCTGGAAGTAGAGGGGAGTTCACTCACACCCGGGGCTGCTTCATTCTCCTAAGCCTCAGAATAGACACCTTGCTGAAGCCCTAGGAGGGGAAGGAGTTAGTCTTCTAGTTTTCCTCGAGGAGGGCCCTCTTTTGGTTTTCGAGACTTCGAATTCTGTCCCGTAAAAATTGCATCCTTCTGCCTACGTCCTCAGGATCGAGAGCAGGCGGATGCTCCCAGAACAGACCAAGCATTTGCTCACATTGGAGCTTCTGCTGTTCCACTTGATGGATTTCAGTTCTGAAATTGTTGCGAATGCTGATGGGTAGAGATTCTAAGACTGGGCTTGAATGCCGAATCCCTGTATTGAACTCATACCCGTCGGTAGGCTTTCTTCCCGCTTAAGATAGACCCTATTCCAAGACAAAGATAAAGAAAGAAAGAACTAGGTAGCACTAGATATTTCCCAGTCTACTCCAAAGTCCTACAATGCCAATGAACCACCAAAAGTGGTTTCAAGACCCTGGTTAGGGGGGCTGAGGACAGTAAGAAGGATTTTTTCCCAGGTCTTGAAGTAAAGTGTGTGTTTGGAAACGGGACATCGTTCTTTCGAGTCCGGAGATTCGACGCACAAGCTCATTTCGTTGAGCCAGGAGAACAAGAGAGAGAGAGGCAGGCTATCTATTTTGGAAGTCAGTGTATTTGGTCGTCCAGTTCTTCCTATGGACTAAGGGGGGAGGAAAGGGTCCTTAGGTAGGGCAGCCTCTAGAGCAGTTAGTCTAGCATTTCCGGTTGTTTATATAGGATCCTATGTTCACATAGAGAACTTCTAGCTTGAAGTCCTTAGTTCAGGATCTATACCTTTAGAATAGAATGATCATGCCTATCCCTCGGCTTGCTTTGCTTCGCTTGACTTTGATTTAAATAGAGTTTGAGCTCTGAGTAAGCTCTATGATTTATACTTGCTCTCTCCCTGAAGTGGATGTGGAAAAGCGGGCGCTAATGCAAGGAAAGGAGGTGTTGTTTTTTGAAAGCGGGGGGAAGGGATCTTTTTTCTGCAACGGAAAAAAACGGAGCAGATTTGACTCGGCACAACCTAACGATACATCCAATACCAATGATCTGTGCTTAGAATGCGTTGCTAGATCTCTATTCAAGTCTTTACTGAATTCGATATGCGTAGATTCGATTCGGAGAAGAGATTCTTTCTTGTAAGAACATGGCAAGCTAAGTGAAGTCATTCAGAACTCATAGGCAGTGGCTTGGTTAAGGGAACCCACCGGAGCCGTAGCGAAAGCGAGTCTTCAGAGGGCAATTGTCACTGCTTATGGACCCGAACCTGGGTGATCTATCCATGACCAGGATGAAGCTTGGGTGAAACTAAGTGGAGGTCCGAACCGACTGATGTTGAAGAATCAGGAACGGGGGAATGACTACCTGTAATAAAGCACAGGCTAATACGAGCCGACCAGAAGAAGCAAGGCTTTAGATTACCAGATCCTGGACACAATCTTCCTAGAGATGGAGAGCCCCTGCCTTTTCTAGCCTCTCCTTCTTGCTTGCTTACCTAGCTCTTGTCTTAGTGACTCTTCCTCTTTTCTAGGTTTTTCTGAGTGTGAAAACGGTAGATTTTTCATTTGCCAATGAATTGGATCCGCCTCGATTCGATCAATAATGGGATTCTTGGCTAGAGAAAGGTTCTGTGACATGGAGGCCCAGGCTCGCGAGGAAAGAAAGAAGAGCGACAAGGTAAAGTTCAGATTTGACTGTTTGCAGCATGGGAGCAGATTACCCAAAAAATACCTGGGAACAATGAAAAAACAAAAAAAGATATCTCGGTAACGAAAACTATAGGGGGCTGTATTGGCGAGAGTTCCTCGTGCATTATGACTTCATGACTTATTCTTTTATTGGCACGGATGAATCAGGGAAGCGCAGACAAAGAGGAAGACTTTCAGTTAGGATGCTAGGAGCGTTAAGGATACGCCCATAGGCAGATAATTCACTGGCTTTCTAATCATAAACCAAAGTTTAGCTCGGATGTTCCCCTAACCCAACCCGGGAACGGACCGGAGGGAACCGTAGCATGGGGAATGTCCGCGTCTCGTCGCAAGGCTCATTTTGAGTTGTGGGTCATAGGGCGGGCAGCTTTATCTGATCAAGGTCCGGGGCACAAGGGTCCTAGTACTATCCAGGTGCGAAGAAGTACCCGAAACGCGTACCCGTACCGAAGCGTACCGCGTTTTATGTGACTATGGTTTAGGTGCATAATTCAATCTTTGTGGGGTTCGGTACTTCAGTTTCAATGGCAAACTTATCAAAATACTCTCATAAGATTACTTAGTTATAGCACAAATATAAACAGATGAAATAGAGATAATATCGTAATAGACCTGACCTTTCCACCAAGAGAAACTACTTTCCTGTTTTCCATGTCCTTCTTCTCTTTCCATGTCATATGGGAGGTACCTGAATGTATATTTACAAACAAACTAAGAGATGATGATTACATTCTTTTCTTTGAAGACATACAGATAAGGGTCTCTTCCTACTTCTATTGATGCTTTGAAGAAATCTTAATAGAAGCTATATAAATGAATGTTATTTTAAATTTCACGTGTGTCTTATTCATAAAACGTTCTCTGTACTATAAATGAGTGTTACCCAAAGAATATTAGTAACTGAGCTTCACAAAGTAGCTCAACGCAAGTGGAAAGTTACAGCGAAACATAACATTTTGACAACAATTTCTATGTATAGTATGCCAGTAATTTCTTGTGTCTTAGAATCTAAAAGAAATAAAATTCAATAAATTTATGTGTTGAGAAAAAGGCTCAATTTTATCATGAAATAGAAATAGTAGATTAAAAGAGAAGGCATATTAAGGTCATAAGCGACCACATTTAAGTACCATGGCTTATAGTCCGATCATGATTTTTATGACCTAAAAGGAAAGGTATTTCCTTTCATACTGGTTGTCTATGAAGAATTTAGAATGGACACGAGACCAGGAATCATAACTCATAGCACTAATCTGTAACTATGTGCACCAGTTTAGAATTGTACAAAGATCAAACAAATAAGAACCTGTTTGTTTTTAATACTCAACTCTATTGTTCTATTGCATACTTAAAATCTACATGGTTGATGGGGGCCGTCAGGGAGTCAGTTACCCTTTTTTACTTGCCAACTTCATGCGACAAGATGAGCGATTAGTGTGAGAAGCACCAGATCAAAATGGGTTATGGTTCCAAAAGGCAAGTTCAAATGGGTCAGGGTCCAAACAGGCAGGTTCAGATACATTTTGGAAAGGTTTCTGCTACATGTTAAAGACCAATATTACAGCCAAGAGAAAGGGAAGTAAAAAGCATGAGATGAGTTTGGAGAGAGCATAAGTAAAACAGTTTAGGTAGACAACGTGAAGAATGCAACAATGATCTCTAAGCAATAGACAACAACAAACAGAACATGAGGTTTTCTTTTGTTATGCAAAAACAGAAAGACAGATGTTCTCGTAGAGTCGTACATACGTTTTAGTTGCTGAAAATGTCAAGCTGGATCAAACTTCTAGTTGAGAATTGAGATCTTCACTAATTAGTCTAAGATGTAAATTAACAAATATTGATAATGTAGTTGAATCGTTTATCTTTCTTACTGCCTTACAATGTGTTACTAAACTCTAATAAAGCTTTAAATGTTGAATATTACATTAATCTGACATGCAAAAGATAATTCGGGAAGGGATCGATTAAATGAGTGAATAACACAACAATATGATTGCAGAGTTCAGAGAAGAAGATGATGATTGACAAACTAATCAGATAAAGAAAGCAATAAGCTGAAGAATTTGAGCAAAAAATTAATCCTGCCCAGGTTTGCGTTTTTGTCAAAATTTGAATGGTATGATCCCCACGGATTTTGTTACATCATACCTGACCTCTTGGATCAAGTGATAACATCCTTGCCTTTGGAGACAGAGGTCAAGGGTTTGATCCTTATTCCTTGTAAGGGCAGAGGTCCTATCTTACTTTAGGTAGAACCTGGAAGAAGTCGCTCGACCTTAGGTAGGGGTTCCCATACATCTTTGTAGACGGTATTGGGACCCATAACCCATGGAAATACGGTATTAGATGTTACCTACTTACTTACTATACCTGACCTAATCCAAGTTTATGTTTATCAATGTGGTAACTGGTAAAACAATGTTGGCAGTTCCAATAACCTACCAGTATCACCAAAAACACTTCAGATTCACTCTTTTTCCAGTCTCTCAGTTTCAAAAAAGATTTTTTCAAG
>CM067172.1:119617332-119692332 GCA_034093135.1 Erigeron breviscapus | reverse complement strand
CTGTAAGGAGTACTATTCTTACTAAAGATCCATTACCTAATGTGAAATCTGCATATGCTTTGTTATCTAGAGAAGAATCACATAGGAATGCTAGTTCTGTGAATCATGCTAAACCTGCTAATTCTGCTTTTGTGTCTAAATTTGATGACTCTAAGAAGAAGTATGTGAGAAATGAAAATCTTGTGTGTGCAAATCCTGCTTGTGGTCTAAAAGGACATACAATTGATAAGTGTTTTAAGATTGTTGGATACCCTGAGTATATTAAGAAGAAAAATGGTTTTCAAAACAAAAGATATTCAAATAATTCTTATAATGATAAAACTTTTGTGACTACTGAAAACAATTCTCTTAATTCTGCTTTTGTGTCTAAATTTGATGACTCTAAGAAGAAGTATGTGAGAAATGAAAATCTTGTGTGTGCAAATCCTGCTTGTGGTCTAAAAGGACATACAATTGATAAGTGTTTTAAGATTGTTGGATACCCTGAGTATATTAAGAAGAAAAATGGTTTTCAAAACAAAAGATATTCAAATAATTCTTATAATGATAAAACTTTTGTGACTACTGAAAACAATTCTCTTAATTCTGCTTTTGTGTCTAAATTTGATGACTCTAAGAAGAAGTATGTGAGAAATGAAAATCTTGTGTGTGCAAATCCTGCTTGTGGTCTAAAAGGACATACAATTGATAAGTGTTTTAAGATTGTTGGATACCCTGAGTATATTAAGAAGAAAAATGGTTTTCAAAACAAAAGATATTCAAATAATTCTTATAATGATAAAACTTTTGTGACTACTGAAAACAATTCTCTTAATTCTGCTTCTTCTAGTTCTGGCATGCCTTTTACAAATGATCAGATTGCTAAACTAATGAGTTTGATAAGTGATAATCAGGAAAACAAGGCAGGTGTTCATGCACATATGGCAGGTGCTTTTATGTCTTCTGTGTTTTTTAATTCTAATGTTAAACTTGATAAAATTCCAAATAAAGATGATTGGATAAATGATTCAGGGGCAAATCAACATATGTGTTGTTCTGATAAACAATTGATTAATGCTATTGATGTTACTTCTCTAAATTTAACTGTTAATCATCCTAATGGAACATCTGCATTAATTAGGAAGATAGGAGACATAAAACTTACAGATAAAATTACAATTTATGATGTGTTATACATTCCTGATTATTGTGTTAATTTGTTTTCTGTCCATAAGGCAAATAAAGATAGTAAAATGTTCATAGGGTTTACAGAAGATATGTGTTACCTACAGGATTTGAGAACAATGAAAAATCTGGGGACTGGTAGAGTTCATGGAGGATTATATTTGTTGAATGTAAGTAATCAAATTGGTACTTGTAATAATTCTGTGAGTAACATTAAATGCAATGTGTCTTCTGATTTGTGGCATTCTAGGTTAGGACATCCTGCTCCTATTGTTTTAAAAGTCTTAAAAGAAAAATTACAAATTGATAATCTGATTAATGATCCTTGTGATATTTGTCATAAAGCAAAACAAACTAGAGAACCATTTCCTTTAAGTAATCATAAGTCTTTGTGTGTTGGTGATTTGGTTCATCTTGATGTGTGGGGTCCTTATAAGAAAGTTAGTAAAGAAGGATTTAAATATTTTTTAGGAATTGAAGTTTTGGACACTGACAAAGGTGTTTGTTTGTCTCAAAGGAAATATTGTATGGATTTATTGTTTTCTATCTAATATAAATAAACAAAAAGAACCTTCTACTTATAAAGAAGCTGCTAAGGACTCTAGATGGGTAGAAGCTATGAACCTTGAAATGGAAGCACTTCATAGAAATGAGACTTGGATTATAACTGATCTTCCTCCTAATAGGGAACCCATAGGTTGCAAATGGGTGTATAAAATAAAGTATAAATCAACAGGTGAAGTTGAAAGATTTAAAGCCAGACTTGTGGCAAAAGGTTATAACCAAAAGGAAGGTGTTGATTATGAGGAGACTTTTTCTCCTGTTGTTAAGATGGTCACTGTAAGATGTTTAATTAGTATTGCAATTAATAATGGTTGGTCCTTGTTTCAACTTGATATTAACAATGCATTTTTATATGGGGAATTAAAAGAGGAAGTCTATATGACTTTGCCTCCTGGTTATTATTCCAAAGATGATACTAGGGTTTGTAAACTTGTTAAGTCATTATATGGACTTAAGCAAGCTCCTAGACAATGGAACTATAAGCTTACATGTTCTTTGATTGAATATGGCTTTGTTCAAAGCAAATGTGATTATTCTTTGTTCACTAAAAGTGATTCAAAACTGTTTATTGCATTATTGGTTTATGTGGATGACATTGTTGTTACTGGCAATGATGAGATTGAGGTTGATAAAGTAAAACAGTTTTTGAAATCAAAATTTTTGATAAAAGACTTGGGCAAACTGAAATATTTTTTAGGAATTGAAGTTTTGGACACTGACAAAGGTGTTTGTTTGTCTCAAAGGAAATATTGTATGGATTTATTGTTTGAATATGGTTTATTTAGAAACAAGGGTATTTTACATCAAACAACTTGTGCTTATACACCACAACAAAATGGCATTGCAGAAAGAAAGCACAGACATCTCTTGAATGTAGCTAGGTCTCTTTTGTTTCAAGGTGGTATTCCTTTGTATATGTGGCCTGAATGTGTTATGACTGCAGTTTATCTAATTAACAGAACTCCTTCTTCTGTACTAAAAGGAAAAACACCTTATGAACTTGTGTTTGGTTTTGAACCTAGTTTGAATCATTTGAGAAATTTTGGTTGTTTGTGTTATGCAACTATTCTTAATAGTGATGATAAGTTTTCCAAAAGGGCTGAAAAATGTATTTTAATTGGTTATTCTAGCTCTAAAAAGGGTTATAAACTGTTAAGTCTGGAAGATAAAAGTATTTTTTTCTCTAGAGATGTTAAATTTTATGAACATGTTTTCCCTTTTGTTATGAACTCAAAGAATTATTCTAATGATTATGACATGTTCTTTAACAGGGTTGATGAAGTTGTTGGTTCCACTGGTCCCAATGATGATATCAATCTTGAATATATGAAAGGTGATGGCAGTGCAACCATTGATACTGGTAGTAGAAATGCTGCCAGAGATTTGGGAGGCACAGCAACATCTAATGATCACACTAATGAGGTGTTGAATGAGGGGGAAATCATTGATAATGCTGAGGGAGGGTTCTTAGGTAATCCAGGAATTCCTAATGAACCTTTAAATGTGGACAACAATCATCAACCATTTCAACCTAGAAGGTCTGAAAGGCAGTCTAATTTACCTAGGAATTTGAATGATTATGTGTTAGATGGAAAGGTTAAATATGGTATTGAAAGAGTTGTTAACTACTCAAATCTAAAACCTGATGTTTATTGTTTTCTATCTAATATAAATAAACAAAAAGAACCTTCTACTTATAAAGAAGCTGCTAAGGACTCTAGATGGGTAGAAGCTATGAACCTTGAAATGGAAGCACTTCATAGAAATGAGACTTGGATTATAACTGATCTTCCTCCTAATAGGGAACCCATAGGTTGCAAATGGGTGTATAAAATAAAGTATAAATCAACAGGTGAAGTTGAAAGATTTAAAGCCAGACTTGTGGCAAAAGGTTATAACCAAAAGGAAGGTGTTGATTATGAGGAGACTTTTTCTCCTGTTGTTAAGATGGTCACTGTAAGATGTTTAATTAGTATTGCAATTAATAATGGTTGGTCCTTGTTTCAACTTGATATTAACAATGCATTTTTATATGGGGAATTAAAAGAGGAAGTCTATATGACTTTGCCTCCTGGTTATTATTCCAAAGATGATACTAGGGTTTGTAAACTTGTTAAGTCATTATATGGACTTAAGCAAGCTCCTAGACAATGGAACTATAAGCTTACATGTTCTTTGATTGAATATGGCTTTGTTCAAAGCAAATGTGATTATTCTTTGTTCACTAAAAGTGATTCAAAACTGTTTATTGCATTATTGGTTTATGTGGATGACATTGTTGTTACTGGCAATGATGAGATTGAGGTTGATAAAGTAAAACAGTTTTTGAAATCAAAATTTTTGATAAAAGACTTGGGCAAACTGAAATATTTTTTAGGAATTGAAGTTTTGGACACTGACAAAGGTGTTTGTTTGTCTCAAAGGAAATATTGTATGGATTTATTGTTTGAATATGGTTTATTAGGTGCTAAACCTATGAATACACCTATGGATATGAATCTTATCATTTCTGATAGAGATTCTGGTGATGATCCAGACTTGGAAAATATAACTCTCTATCAAAAGCTTATAGGTAAATTGATTTATCTTACATTGACTAGGCCTGATGTAAGCTATGCAGTTCATTGCTTAAGCCAGTACATGCATAAGCCAAAGGCTTCTCACTTGAAACTTGCATTCAGGATTCTTAGATACTTGAAGAAGGCACCAGGTAAGGGTATACATGTTATCAAAGGTCAGTCTCTTAATCTTACAGCCTATGTAGATTCTGACTGGGGTAAATGTATTACTTCCAGAAGATCTGTTACAGGATTTTGTATCTTTTTAGGAGAAACTTTGATTTCATGGAAAAGTAAAAAGCAGCAAACAGTGTCCAGGTCCTCAACTGAGGCTGAATATAGGGCAATGGCCACTGTTACATGTGAAGTAATCTGGATTTTAAGTATTCTTGATGATCTTAAAGTGAAAGAACTACTTCCTGTTAAGTTATATTGTGATAACAAATCTGCAGTATTGATTGCTACAAATCCTGTTTTGCATGAGAGAACTAAGCATATTGAAATTGATATTCATCTTGTTAGAGAAAAAGTATGTTCAGGATTGTTAAAGCTCATTAAGGTTGATTCTAATGAGCAGGCTGCTGACATTTTTACTAAAAGTTTGTGTGTTGCAAAACATGATTTTTTGTTAAATAAGTTAAATTTGTTAGATTTGTTTCAAAAATGATTTATTACCAAAGTTTATATTAAGGGAGGGTGTTAAAAATATAAGTAATATAAACTTTGGATTAATATTGTCATTGTTTCTTACTTCGGGGTTAAGTATTTGTGCAGGTTTGTTATTCTTGGAACTTAAGGGACTATTTCTGGAAGATATGAAAGATGAAGGTTGAAAGAGTATTTAGAAGAATGCTGGAAGTATAAATAGAACGATTAGGGTTAAACCTAAATAGTAAGGCTGCTGCTTATATTTTAGATCTATATTTTTCTCTCTCGTTTATATTCGACTCAACTTGTAATTGATTGATTCGTCTTGATCAATCATTCCACTGATCATCTTGATCATATTATTGTAATAATCAAACTCTATAAGTCGACTTTAACAGCCGACTGGTTATTTACGAATTAATAATAAGAATAATAATAATCTGTTGTTCTTTGGTTGATCTTTAGAATTCGTTCGGTTACTAACAGGGGAAGGTTTAGAAATTAGAAGTGAAAAAGAAGAAAACACAGAAGAACAAAGATACAACGAGACTTGCAGAAATCTTTGTTGGGCTGACCACTTTTTAACATAAACCTTAGATAAATTACTACTGGATCGGCCCAATGGACTCGATACAATTTCTTTCTCTTTTATTTGGTTTGGACTTTTGACTTTTGAATTACATGGAACATATTACAAATTTACAAGTTTATAGTACTAGAAAATATGTGCATTGTTAGTAAAAGATCAAGTTAAGAGTGACGACGTTCATTTCTTCATTTAGTAATTTTAAATGTGAATCTGGATATTGATTTGATAATTGACTACTGGATCGGCCCAACGGACTCGATACAATTTCTTTCTCTTTTATTTGGTTTTGACTTTTGACTTTTGAATTACGTGGAACATATTACAAATTTACAAGTTGATTTATATTTATAGTACTAGAATTATAACAATGCAATATGTGGATGTTAGTAAAAGATCAAAGTTACTAGAATTATAACAAACGTCTCATTTTTTCATTTAATAATTTTGATATTTTTAAAATTTCAAATCTTAAGACTATAGTTAAATCTTAAGAGAGAGTGAGAGACACTTTTTTTTGTACGGAAGTTGTGACTCAATCCAATTTATAAGGATCACTTTCTATAATAGCATCCATTCTCGAATAGCCGCAAAGAATGTGAATAAAATGTGAACTAATAATGTACTGTATGTATTACGTGAACAATTGAATGTAAATCTGGATATTGATTTGACTATCGACTACTTTGACCAGATGAGACCCATTACAATTTTGAATTGGAAAAAGCACATTACTATCTAAAAAATGTAACTGCTATAAGTATCGGGTTCTTAAAATACTTGAAGAGACAAATGTCTTATTTCTTCATTTAGTAATTTTTATGCTCTTAAAATTTCAAATCTTAAAAGAGAGTGAGAGACATTTTTTATTTTTTTTTGGTATGGAAGTTGTGACCCGATCCAATTTATAAGGATTACTTTTGATTAGCATTTTTTTTTTTTTTTTTTTTTTTTTTTTTTTTTTTTTTTTTTTTTTTTTTTTTTTTTTTTTTTTTTTTTTTTTTTTTTTTTTTTTTTTTTTTTTTTTTTTTTTTTTTTTTTTTTTTTTTTTTTTTTTTTTTTTTTTTTTTTTTTTTTTTTTTTTTTTTTTTTTTTTTTTTTTTTTTTTTTTTTTTTTTTTTTTTTTTTTTTTTTTTTTTTTTTTTTTTTTTTTTTTTTTTTTTTTTTTTTTTTTTTTTTTTTTTTTTTTTTTTTTTTTTTTTTTTTTTTTTTTTTTTTTTTTTTTTTTTTTTTTTTTTTTTTTTTTTTTTTTTTTTTTTTTTTTTTTTTTTTTTTTTTTTTTTTTTTTTTTTTTTTTTTTTTTTTTTTTTTTTTTTTTTTTTTTTTTTTTTTTTTTTTTTTTTTTTTTTTTTTTTTTTTTTTTTTTTTTTTTTTTTTTTTTTTTTTTTTTTTTTTTTTTTTTTTTTTTTTTTTTTTTTTTTTTTTTTTTTTTTTTTTTTTTTTTTTTTTTTTTTTTTTTTTTTTTTTTTTTTTTTTTTTTTTTTTTTTTTTTTTTTTTTTTTTTTTTTTTTTTTTTTTTTTTTTTTTTTTTTTTTTTTTTTTTTTTTTTTTTTTTTTTTTTTTTTTTTTTTTTTTTTTTTTTTTTTTTTTTTTTTTTTTTTTTTTTTTTTTTTTTTTTTTTTTTTTTTTTTTTTTTTTTTTTTTTTTTTTTTTTTTTTTTTTTTTTTTTTTTTTTTTTTTTTTTTTTTTTTTTTTTTTTTTTTTTTTTTTTTTTTTTTTTTTTTTTTTTTTTTTTTTTTTTTTTTTTTTTTTTTTTTTTTTTTTTTTTTTTTTTTTTTTTTTTTTTTTTTTTTTTTTTTTTTTTTTTTTTTTTTTTTTTTTTTTTTTTTTTTTTTTTTTTTTTTTTTTTTTTTTTTTTTTTTTTTTTTTTTTTTTTTTTTTTTTTTTTTTTTTTTTTTTTTTTTTTTTTTTTTTTTTTTTTTTTTTTTTTTTTTTTTTTTTTTTTTTTTTTTTTTTTTTTTTTTTTTTTTTTTTTTTTTTTTTTTTTTTTTTTTTTTTTTTTTTTTTTTTTTTTTTTTTTTTTTTTTTTTTTTTTTTTTTTTTTTTTTTTTTTTTTTTTTTTTTTTTTTTTTTTTTTTTTTTTTTTTTTTTTTTTTTTTTTTTTTTTTTTTTTTTTTTTTTTTTTTTTTTTTTTTTTTTTTTTTTTTTTTTTTTTTTTTTTTTTTTTTTTTTTTTTTTTTTTTTTTTTTTTTTTTTTTTTTTTTTTTTTTTTTTTTTTTTTTTTTTTTTTTTTTTTTTTTTTTTTTTTTTTTTTTTTTTTTTTTTTTTTTTTTTTTTTTTTTTTTTTTTTTTTTTTTTTTTTTTTTTTTTTTTTTTTTTTTTTTTTTTTTTTTTTTTTTTTTTTTTTTTTTTTTTTTTTTTTTTTTTTTTTTTTTTTTTTTTTTTTTTTTTTTTTTTTTTTTTTTTTTTTTTTTTTTTTTTTTTTTTTTTTTTTTTTTTTTTTTTTTTTTTTTTTTTTTTTTTTTTTTTTTTTTTTTTTTTTTTTTTTTTTTTTTTTTTTTTTTTTTTTTTTTTTTTTTTTTTTTTTTTTTTTTTTTTTTTTTTTTTTTTTTTTTTTTTTTTTTTTTTTTTTTTTTTTTTTTTTTTTTTTTTTTTTTTTTTTTTTTTTTTTTTTTTTTTTTTTTTTTTTTTTTTTTTTTTTTTTTTTTTTTTTTTTTTTTTTTTTTTTTTTTTTTTTTTTTTTTTTTTTTTTTTTTTTTTTTTTTTTTTTTTTTTTTTTTTTTTTTTTTTTTTTTTTTTTTTTTTTTTTTTTTTTTTTTTTTTTTTTTTTTTTTTTTTTTTTTTTTTTTTTTTTTTTTTTTTTTTTTTTTTTTTTTTTTTTTTTTTTTTTTTTTTTTTTTTTTTTTTTTTTTTTTTTTTTTTTTTTTTTTTTTTTTTTTTTTTTTTTTTTTTTTTTTTTTTTTTTTTTTTTTTTTTTTTTTTTTTTTTTTTTTTTTTTTTTTTTTTTTTTTTTTTTTTTTTTTTTTTTTTTTTTTTTTTTTTTTTTTTTTTTTTTTTTTTTTTTTTTTTTTTTTTTTTTTTTTTTTTTTTTTTTTTCTTTGTTGTTGTTATGAATTATTGATGTTAGCAGCCATATACTATTTACTTGTTTGTTTCTATATACTTTATCAATATTATATATACAGATGTATGTAACAATAAAGAGATAGACAGACATACATTTTCTCTCTTTCTTTTCTATCTTACTATCATCTTCTATTCTGTATATGTTTATATCTAATACTATTTGTTGATATTTCATAAGGAGGTTTATAACACGTTATCAGCACGAGAGTGCTCAATATCAACGGATCAAAGTCATACTCAGGCACGAGAGTGCTCAATATCAACGGATCAAAGTCACCATACTCAGGGTAAGAATTTTCATATATATATATATATATAATAAGAATTCTGTCATAAATTAAAATATATATATATATATATATATATATATATATATATATATATATATATATATATATATATATATATATATATATATATATATATATATATATATATATATATATATATATATATATATATATATATATATATATATATATATATATATATATATATATATATATATATATATATATATATATATATATATATATATATATATATATATATATATATATATATATATATATATATATATATATATATATATATATATATATATATATATATATATATATATATATATATATATATATATATATATATATATATATATATATATATATATATATATATATATATATATATATATATATATATATATATATATATATATATATATATATATATATATATATATATATATATATATATATATATATATATATATATATATATATATATATATATATATATATATATATATATATATATATATATATATATATATATATATATATATATATATATATATATATATATATATATATATATATATATATATATATATATATATATATATATATATATATATATATATATATATATATATATATATATATATATATATATATATATATATATATATATATATATATATATATATATATATATATATATATATATATATATATATATATATATATATATATATATATATATATATATATATATATATATATATATATATATATATATATATATATATATATATATATATATATATATATATATATATATATATATATATATATATATATATATATATATATATATATATATATATATATATATATATATATATATATATATATATATATATATATATATATATATATATATATATATATATATATATATATATATATATATATATATATATATATATATATATATATATATATATATATATATATATATATATATATATATATATATATATATATATATATATATATATATATATATATATATATATATATATATATATATATATATATATATATATATATATATATATATATATATATATATATATATATATATATATATATATATATATATATATATATATATATATATATATATATATATATATATATATATATATATATATATATATATATATATATATATATATATATATATATATATATATATATATATATATATATATATATATATATATATATATATATATATATATATATATATATATATATATATATATATATATATATATATATATATATATATATATATATATATATATATATATATATATATATATATATATATATATATATATATATATATATATATATATATATATATATATATATATATATATATATATATATATATATATATATATATATATATATATATATATATATATATATATATATATATATATATATATATATATATATATATATATATATATATATATATATATATATATATATATATATATATATATATATATATATATATATATATATATATATATATATATATATATATATATATATATATATATATATATATATATATATATATATATATATATATATATATATATATATATATATATATATATATATATATATATATATATATATATATATATATATATATATATATATATATATATATATATATATATATATATATATATATATATATATATATATATATATATATATATATATATATATATATATATATATATATATATATATATATATATATATATATATGTTATGATTATATGACTATATGTTATGTATTGAAATGCTTGTCAACTTACTTTTATACTCAATTGATACATACCTACATTTAAATACAGTAAATATCCTATTAATACTATTCATCATCTGTGAATTATTTCGTATTGTCGATTTTCTGGTTTTTGGATAGAAAATATCCTTGATAAGCTTTAAACGAAAGCACTTCATGATCGCAGGCCTTTTGTTATATAGATGGGGGAGATAATGGGTTGTAGCCGGACTAGGTTTGGATTAAACGATTTAAAGTTCCTGCCCCCGTTGTTACCGCCCTACTAGATCCCTCCGTATAATTATCCGGGCATGAAGTGTATTTGTTGCACCTCCACCATTCATGGTATCTCTTCATTATATAATTAATACATTTTATTAATCATTTTCGTATTAATTATAATACATACTATTTAAAAATACTTCAAAAGGATTTAGAAATATCGGAGGAATACTGTATATATCCTACGGATACGTATTACAAACGGAAAGTTACATCTTTACCCTACAGTTTCAAAGTTGTCATTTTCAGTCCTTATAAGTTTGACATTTGACAAATTAAACCCCTCAAGTTTCAAGAATGACAATTTAGTCCCTCAAGTTTCAAGAATGACAATTTAGTCCCTCAAGTTTCAAGAATGACAATTTAGTCCCTCAAGTTTCAAGAATGACAATTTAGTCCCTCAAGTTTCAAGAATGACAATTTAGTCCCTCAAGTTTCAAGAATGACAATTTAGTCCCTCAAGTTTCAAGAATGACAATTTAGTCCCTCAAGTTTCAAGAATGACAATTTAGTCCCTCAAGTTTCAAGAATGACAATTTAGTCCCTCAAGTTTCAAGAATGACAATTTAGTCCCTCAAGTTTCAAGAATGACAATTTAGTCCCTCAAGTTTCAAGAATGACAATTTAGTCCCTCAAGTTTCAAGAATGACAATTTAGTCCCTCAAGTTTCAAGAATGACAATTTAGTCCCTCAAGTTTCAAGAATGACAATTTAGTCCCTCAAGTTTCAAGAATGACAATTTAGTCCCTCAAGTTTCAAGAATGACAATTTAGTCCCTCAAGTTTCAAGAATGACAATTTAGTCCCTCAAGTTTCAAGAATGACAATTTAGTCCCTCAAGTTTCAAGAATGACAATTTAGTCCCTCAAGTTTCAAGAATGACAATTTAGTCCCTCAAGTTTCAAGAATGACAATTTAGTCCCTCAAGTTTCAAGAATGACAATTTAGTCCCTCAAGTTTCAAGAATGACAATTTAGTCCCTCAAGTTTCAAGAATGACAATTTAGTCCCTCAAGTTTCAAGAATGACAATTTAGTCCCTCAAGTTTCAAGAATGACAATTTAGTCCCTCAAGTTTCAAGAATGACAATTTAGTCCCTCAAGTTTCAAGAATGACAATTTAGTCCCTCAAGTTTCAAGAATGACAATTTAGTCCCTCAAGTTTCAAGAATGACAATTTAGTCCCTCAAGTTTCAAGAATGACAATTTAGTCCCTCAAGTTTCAAGAATGACAATTTAGTCCCTCAAGTTTCAAGAATGACAATTTAGTCCCTCAAGTTTCAAGAATGACAATTTAGTCCCTCAAGTTTCAAGAATGACAATTTAGTCCCTCAAGTTTCAAGAATGACAATTTAGTCCCTCAAGTTTCAAGAATGACAATTTAGTCCCTCAAGTTTCAAGAATGACAATTTAGTCCCTCAAGTTTCAAGAATGACAATTTAGTCCCTCAAGTTTCAAGAATGACAATTTAGTCCCTCAAGTTTCAAGAATGACAATTTAGTCCCTCAAGTTTCAAGAATGACAATTTAGTCCCTCAAGTTTCAAGAATGACAATTTAGTCCCTCAAGTTTCAAGAATGACAATTTAGTCCCTCAAGTTTCAAGAATGACAATTTAGTCCCTCAAGTTTCAAGAATGACAATTTAGTCCCTCAAGTTTCAAGAATGACAATTTAGTCCCTCAAGTTTCAAGAATGACAATTTAGTCCCTCAAGTTTCAAGAATGACAATTTAGTCCCTCAAGTTTCAAGAATGACAATTTAGTCCCTCAAGTTTCAAGAATGACAATTTAGTCCCTCAAGTTTCAAGAATGACAATTTAGTCCCTCAAGTTTCAAGAATGACAATTTAGTCCCTCAAGTTTCAAGAATGACAATTTAGTCCCTCAAGTTTCAAGAATGACAATTTAGTCCCTCAAGTTTCAAGAATGACAATTTAGTCCCTCAAGTTTCAAGAATGACAATTTAGTCCCTCAAGTTTCAAGAATGACAATTTAGTCCCTCAAGTTTCAAGAATGACAATTTAGTCCCTCAAGTTTCAAGAATGACAATTTAGTCCCTCAAGTTTCAAGAATGACAATTTAGTCCCTCAAGTTTCAAGAATGACAATTTAGTCCCTCAAGTTTCAAGAATGACAATTTAGTCCCTCAAGTTTCAAGAATGACAATTTAGTCCCTCAAGTTTCAAGAATGACAATTTAGTCCCTCAAGTTTCAAGAATGACAATTTAGTCCCTCAAGTTTCAAGAATGACAATTTAGTCCCTCAAGTTTCAAGAATGACAATTTAGTCCCTCAAGTTTCAAGAATGACAATTTAGTCCCTCAAGTTTCAAGAATGACAATTTAGTCCCTCAAGTTTCAAGAATGACAATTTAGTCCCTCAAGTTTCAAGAATGACAATTTAGTCCCTCAAGTTTCAAGAATGACAATTTAGTTTAACTGTTGATTGTTGATTTGATTGATTGTATGATTGAATTGTTGATATGGACATGTTAGCGCATTGTTTACGATGTAAGTCGCACCGTTAGCGCATTACTTATTATATAAGTCGCACCGTTAGCGCATTGTTAATTATTAACTATGTAAGCCGCACCGTTGTTGAACGTTATTGATTGTTATGGAACGTTGTTGGATGTTATATGGAATCGTTGTTGTTGAACGTTGACTTATATTGAATTGTGATAATGTGAAACCTTATAGGTTTTCCTTGGATGTGATTAGTTCTCCTAATCCTCACTTATTGTTAACGGTTGTATCCGATACGGTTATTCCTTGTTACTTGTCCCTACGAACTCACCAACTTTATGTTGACGCTCTTTAGTACACTTTTCAGGTAATCAAGTTAATTAGAGACAAAATGGATGATTGCATGCTTACTTGCTAGGATTGGACTAGCTTTGGACTTTCTGGATCCATGATCCTTACTTCCCTTTTATGGGTTACTTTTAGGATCAACTACTATCAATTAAATTGCCTTTTATTATTGATTGAACATGTATTTCAATGAATGTTGATGATTGTATACGTTTGTACAAGTTTAAGGATTGTTTCAATCCTATGTTTTCATATAGTTGACTCTACATAATTCCCATGTCGTGCTGTGCTTTTCTAAGTGATACCCCATGATTCCGCCATGTTGGGGTGTTACAGAATGGTATCAGAGCCGTGGTTGTAGAGAATTAGGTGGATTGACCTAGTCTATAGCCATTGCACCCACATTTTATATTAGCATGCATGATAGGAAATTTTGTGTGCAACGTGAACTGTATGATGCATGAAAATTGTTTAAACGGAGTTCGTAGGGTACTTATGATTTGATGACTTGATTGTTATGTGACAACTTGATGGACGTATATGATAGTGTCGGGATACACCGTGAATTGTGGAATTATTGTGATAAACGTCGATGTGTGTGGAATCTTGGATGCATTTATTATTTGTCCCCCAGCAAAATGAAATGATGACATTAATGGAGTATAACATTCGATAACCCTAGAGGCGCCTGATCAACAAATCTATGGTTATCCTATGTTATATAAAGTTAATGATCTCATGGATTGCGCCTCGTGGATAAAGTATAGTAGCTAACCCGGTATGTTTAATAAGTGTTGGTTAGGTGGAGGGTTAGCCGCTGGTACACCCTGTATACAAACACTTTTAATGTGTCGAATGTTGAAGTTAAAATTCGGACTATGCTTTACCCACCTTGTTATGACTTGACCCCTTTTATTTATATAGTGTTGAATGTTTCGTGATTGTAAATTATATGAATAATGATAAGTTATTATGAATTTAACATGATGGCATGATAGCTAAGACATTAGTACATTTGCCTTAGTATTATGATATGAATAATGTATTGAGAACTTGAACCTTGAATGATATGTTATGAATTTGAATTTGAACAGTATGTCATAAATTCGAACTGAAACGATATATTGTGAACAAGAGCTTGACTGATGCGATATGAGTTGAAACTTGTTAGAATTAGTGTGGAATTGAAATCTATGTTAATTGAAATAGTAGTACAGGTATAGGGGATTTTGGATGAGTTGGTAATGTAATGGGCTGGCCAATGGTATGTCTTATATTATAAGCATTACCGGATGGCCCATGTCTAAGCTATATTATTTATAATTGTCTACAATTATCAGTCATTGTTGGAATAACAGTATGAGAATAAGATCTAGAATACATGCTTATTAAGGTCTTAGATACTTATAATCTATAATTGTAGACCAAAGAATTATTATGAACTATAGACTAAGTTCAAATTTATAGCTATGATTGATTGATAGGATGAGACAAGAATTTTTGGAAACTATGGTAATTAAATGAATAAAATACTATGAAATGGTTATGTGATCTAGTGCGAACGAATGATTGGAAATACTATTAATATGAATATTGAGATTAATTTAGTAATAATTAGCTTGTGTTCAAGGAGATGGCTAGAACAAGAACAAACATAATGGTCATGAGAAGTTAAGTAATTAAAGAATTATATGAGTTCTTCTGTATAGATGATATCAGTAGAGTAAAGTCCCTCAGATTTCATTGTTAGTAGACTTTATACTTTGGAGTAAAATATATTATTTCACTACGATGTCTGCTTATATAACGTAAGCAATGATGTCAGAGAACAATAATGTTCAAAATGGCCGACAAAGAATAACTTCTCGCCAATAAAGCCAATTATTTAGCATTATTATATTTAAATCTAGAATTAAATGAGATAAAGTTGAATAACTTTATCAGAATAATTTAATGAAACCAATAATAGGGTAGACTATGAACAGAAGTAGAGCGGGTAATTGGAATGCGAGAACTTTAGTATAAATATATATTGCACAATCTATATTATTTAACTACGATGTCTGCTTATATAACGTAAGCAATGATGTCAGAGAACAATAATGTTCAAAATGGCCGACAAAGAATAACTTCTCGCCAATAAAGCCAATTATTTAGCATTATTATATTTAAATCTAGAATTAAATGAGATAAAGTTGAATAACTATGTAAGCCGCACCGTTGTTGAATGTTATTGATTGATATGGAACGTTGTTGGATGTTATATGGAATCGTTGTTGTTGAACGTTGACTTATATTGAATTGTGATAATGTGAAACCTTATAGGTTTTCTTTGGACTTGATTAGATATTCTAATCCTCGCTTATCGTTAACGGTTGTTACCCGATACGGTTATTCCTTGTTACTTGTCCCTACGAACTCACCAACTTTATGTTGACGCTCTTTAGTACACTTTTCAGGTAATCAAGTTAATTAGAGACAAAATGGATGATTGCATGCTTACTTGCTAGGATTGGACTAGCTTTGGACTTTCTGGATCCATGATCCTTACTTCCCTTTTATGGGTTACTTTTAGGATCAACTACTATCAATTAAATTGCCTTTTATTATTGATTGAACATGTATTTCAATGAATGTTGATGATTGTATACGTTTGTACAATTTTAAGGATTGTTTCAATCCTATGTTTTCATATAGTTGACTCTACATAATTCCCATGTCGTGCTGTGCTTTTCTAAGTGATACCCCATGATTCCGCCATGTTGGGGTGTTACAGAATGGTATCAGAGCCGTGGTTGTAGAGAATTAGGTGGATTGACCTAGTCTATAGCCATTGCACCCACATTTTATATTAGCATGCATGATAGGAAATTTTGTGTGCAACGTGAACTGTATGATGCATGAAAATTGTTTAAACGGAGTTCGTAGGGTACTTATGATTTGATGACTTGATTGTTATGTGACAACTTGATGGACGTATATGATAGTGTCGGGATACACCGTGAATTGTGGAATTATTGTGATAAACGTCGATGTGTGTGGAATCTTGGATGCATTTATTATAGCAAGATTTAGTACAGCCCCTACTAAAAGGCATTGGAATGGCATTAAACATATATTACGATACCTAAAAGGAACTGTTGATTTAGGTTTATTTTATTCAAATAACTCAAAAGAAGGGTTAGTTGGTTATACAGATGCAGGTTATTTATCTGATCCCCATCAAGCAAAATCTCAAACTGGATACATATTCAAGAATGGAGGAACTGTGATTTCATGGCGTTCTCAGAAACAAACACTTGTCGCAACATCTTCAAATCACGCTGAAGTCATTGCACTACATGAAGCTTCAAGGGAATGTGTGTGGCTAAGATCAATGACACGACACATTCTAACATCTTGTGGGTTAGAGAAAGAAGTAAATCCAACTCCAATCTATGAAGACAATGCAGCTTGTATCTCACAGATGAAGGAAGGATATATCAAAAGTGACAGAACAAAACACATTCCACCAAGATTCTTCTCATATACTCAAGAACTCATTAAAAACAATCAGGTTGAAATGAGACATATCCAATCCAGCAATAATTCAGCAGATCTTTTCACGAAAGCGCTACCTACAGCAATCTTCAGGAAGCATGTTTATGATATCGGGATGCGACATGTGTACAAATGACATCTTGAGGGGGAGCTACAAACTGCACTCTTTTTCCCTTAGCTATGGTTTTTATCCCACTGGGTTTTTCCTAGCAAGGTTTTTAACGAGGCAGTAGTTCAAAGCGAAACTTCAAAGTTGAAAAGTATCATTCAACATGAAATATATGAATTATTGATAAAGTGAATGATAGTAATATGTCTGAGGGGAAGTGTTATGAATTATTGATGTTAGCAGCCATATACTATTTACTTGTTTGTTTCTATATACTTTATCAATATTATATATACAGATGTATGTAACAATAAAGAGATAGACAGACATACATTTTCTCTCTTTCTTTTCTATCTTACTATCATCTTCTATTCTGTATATGTTTATATCTAATACTATTTGTTGATATTTCATAAGGAGGTTTATAACAAAAAAGAACATTTAAAAGTCAAAAATAGACTGCGGTCCATTTTATGACGGATTATTGAGTATTATCATTAACTACATCTTCATCCTCTACATTTCACACTTAGTTACAAGATACACTCTTGTTTTGACAACATTTCCATTTCCAACCTTAAACCCAGGACTCACCGGAAAACCAACAACATATTCGCCACCACCAGATCCAACCCTTCCTACAGGAAGCTTAGCCACACTCTCCATATAATCCGGATGGAACTCGTCCCCTCGACTCCCTTCAAAATGACTCGGCAACGGATTCAACGAAAACGCAATCAAATGAAGCAACCAAACCGCTTTTGCCATAGCCAAAAAACCCCTATAAAACCTACTCCTTGGATGATTTCCTTCCATCACTTGTCGTCGTTGTTCTAAATCTCCAAACAACGATTCCTCCATTTTTGGATGCATAATCGAAAGGTACTTCTTCAAGCAAAACTTTCCAAACTGACACGTTGGCACGATTTGTAAAAGGTCCATTGGATCGACCGATTTCATATCGTTGTATTGTTTAAAACATTCATATCGAAATTGGCTATGATTTAGAAAAGATGATAAACTTCCATCAATGTAATACGTCTCATGATCGAATCCTTGGAATATTATTCTACTTACATACGATTCAAGCGCGTATTTCGCATGATTTGGCTTGATATTCGTAAATGAATCTTTTATGATCACGCTAGTAGGATTATTATTTCTTGATGTGGCAATTATTGATTTAATTGTGGCACTTATATCCCAATGTGCCGATTTCATTAACGCAAGAAGAACCAACCCGAAGTTTCTAGAACTTTCTTTGACGGAACTTAGGCACGTTTCAAATAGCTCCGGTGTTGCCAATGTTGTTGCCTTTGATGACGACACCCTCGTGTCACACGGTGACGTCATGTTTTGAAAATGTTGGCTACTACACGCGACTCTACTTCTCGACCGAGTAGACCAAGGCTTATTACTTTTCCTTGTTACGCCACGGCCTGCCATTAACTTTTCTTTCAAGATATCAACCTCGGCCGCCTTGCTCTTGACCTCCGAATGAAGTTTCTCGAGTGCAGACTCATACGATACCACCATTTCTCGAAGCGTTGGCCCTGACATCGTTTGAGTACTTTCATTTATAATAGTGTTGATGCTTTTTCGGAACCTCTGCATCAAAATCCCTAAATTTCGCAACTCTGTGACAACTGCAACATCTGATAACCTGATTTTATCAGCGTCCCAAGGACAATGTGCTTCTTGTAGATCAACGTATGATTTTTTCATATACGACATCGTTTCAAACACTCGGTCGATCAGTGTCATCATTTCCATTTCTTGCTTGGTTCTGTAACCGCTGTCCTCCTCTGTGGTCCCTTCGGAATACTCTTCATCTTCGTTGTAATCTTCGGTATAATCTGCGCCTCGGTTGGAGTCATTGAAAATGTCGCCATCGGTGAAGTCGTTGTTGCTGATAGAATTACCAAGCGGGCGGAGCAAGCAGGAGGAAGTGATACGGTTGATCAAACCCGAGAAGTTACAAATCTTGTTGGCCATATTCTTCTTGATTCCTCCACTCTTTCTGATAATAAAATACACAATGCACAACATAAAAATCAAAATTCTAAAATCTTGTGATGTAGTGATCTAGCATATATATATATATGAGCACAAGTACATTTATAAACATTGCATGCATGGATTTCTCTTTCGTGTATATATATACACACACATGCATATATAAACATATATATATATATATATATATATATATATATATATATATATATATATATATATATATATATATATATATATATATATATATATATATATATATATATATATATATATATATATATATATATATATATATATATATATATATATATATATATATATATATATATATATATATATATATATATATATATATATATATATATATATATATATATATATATATATATATATATATATATATATATATATATATATATATATATATATATATATATATATATATATATATATATATATATATATATATATATATATATATATATATATATATATATATATATATATATATATATATATATATATATATATATATATATATATATATATATATATATATATATATATATATATATATATATATATATATATATATATATATATATATATATATATATATATATATATATATATATATATATATATATATATATATATATATATATATATATATATATATATATATATATATATATATATATATATATATATATATATATATATATATATATATATATATATATATATATATATATATATATATATATATATATATATATATATATATATATATATATATATATATATATATATATATATATATATATATATATATATATATATATATATATATATATATATATATATATATATATATATATATATATATATATATATATATATATATATATATATATATATATATATATATATATATATATATATATATATATATATATATATATATATATATATATATATATATATATATATATATATATATATATATATATATATATATATATATATATATCAAGTTCATCTTCAAATTCCTTAACACATATAAATAAATTATAGTAGTATATATATGTAAGCACACATGAGTTAAATTATATATAACTTCTATACGAGTCAGTTAATAAATATAAAGATGCACCTTTGATGATGACGAGATTTGCATGATCCACATAACATGTTTGGAAACATTTCTTTTTTCTGTTTCTTCTGATGTTTGATGCTTTAGGATCAAATGCATTGAATTTTATTTATAGACTTCACATATATCGTAAAATACACAAGGAACCTCTAAGTTTAGGCAACTTTGCAATCAAGACCTTAAACTTATAAATCTTTATTTTTGGTAATTTGTTTTTTATGTTTGGACAGTGTAGCTAGTATATCATACTAGTACAGTGGGATGTATCTTGACCGTTAGATTAAAATTAATGGTCAAGATTCAGAAATCAACTTTAAATCTTGACTTTTGATTTTAATCTAAGGGTTGAAATTTTCAGTAAAGCTGGAAATAACTTTAGAGGATCTCAATCCTATATTTTCTAGATTTTTTTTATAAGCTTTTAAAGTTAAGGATTGCATATATTGTACTTTGATATTGATAATTATTAGAACGAATTGCATTTTTGGTCCCTGTGTTATCACACATTTTGCAAGTTTGATACAAAAGTGTGAAAAGTCGCGAAACTCATCCCTGTCATATCACACCTGTTGCAATTTTGGTCCAAAACTAACGTGCCGTTAGAATTCAGTCGTTAATGCCCCCATGTGCTTGTCACATGGGGGTAGTTTCGTCCATTTATTGCTCATAGGACCATTTCTGCAAAAAAAAAAATTTTGTATAAATCTAAAAAAAATTATTTTGTATAAATCTAAAAAATATATTTTTATATATAATATATATAATATATATATATATATATATATATATATATATATATATATATATATATATATATATATATATATATATATATATATATATATATATATATATATATATATATATATATATATATATATATATATATATATATATATATATATATATATATATATATATATATATATATATATATATATATATATATATATATATATATATATATATATATATATATATATATATATATATATATATATATATATATATATATATATATATATATATATATATATATATATATATATATATATATATATATATATATATATATATATATATATATATATATATATATATATATATATATATATATATATATATATATATATATATATATATATATATATATATATATATATATATATATATATATATATATATATATATATATATATATATATATATATATATATATATATATATATATATATATATATATATATATATATATATATATATATATATATATATATATATATATATATATATATATATATATATATATATATATATATATATATATATATATATATATATATATATATATATATATATATATATATATATATATATATATATATATATATATATATATATATATATATATATATATATATATATATATATATATATATATATATATATATATATATATATATATATATATATATATATATATATATATATATATATATATATATATATATATATATATATATATATATATATATATATATATATATATATATATATATATATATATATATATATATATATATATATATATATATATATATATATATATATATATATATATATATATATATATATATATATATATATATATATATATATATATATATATATATATATATATATATATATATATATATATATATATATATATATATATATATATATATATATATATATATATATATATATATATATATATATATATATATATATATATATATATATATATATATATATATATATATATATATATATATATATATATATATATATATATATATATATATATATATATATATATATATATATATATATATATATATATATATATATATATATATATATATATATATATATATATATATATATATATATATATATATATATATATATATATATATATATATATATATATATATATATATATATATATATATATATATATATATATATATATATATATATATATATATATATATATATATATATATATATATATATATATATATATATATATATATATATATATATATATATATATATATATATATATATATATATATATATATATATATATATATATATATATATATATATATATATATATATATATATATATATATATATATATATATATATATATATATATATATATATATATATATATATATATATATATATATATATATATATATATATATATATATATATATATATATATATATATATATATATATATATGCTACAGTACATTGATATATAAGTTTTGATAAAACTATACATGAAACGCTTAATTGAAGCTAGCTAAAACAATCACCTAAGATTTTATTTTAATATAAACAAAAACAGCATGACCTAATCTTTACATGTGTGGTATGAGAATGGTGAGATGTAGATAGTTTTGTCTTTACCTAGAGGTAGACTGCTTCCATAAGGACCTCCAGTCAAATGAGGCAATAACAAGAAAGTGTGAAGAGTTTAGTGTTGGTCAAGTATCATCTGACAACATGGAAAATAGAGAAAAGATAACAAGACTGCCTTGTTATGAATTATGTATCAAGTAGCACTTAATGCTTTTAATCCATTGCTACATTGTCATTGTTTTTCTCCAGACAAGGTGGATTAGCTTCAAAAACTGAAATTTCCATCTTTAAATAGTAACAAATCTTTTGATGGAAGAATAGTGGTGGAGTGAGGAGGAGGCTCCCGCCCTCAAAACCAGCCAAACCTTTTATGTAAGTTTTGTCTATAATCATCGTTAAGAAAAAGGTTTAAGCAATGGATTCGTCCTAACCTATATTCCTTTTTTTTTTTAAAAACTTTCGCTTAAAACTTCGTGTCACGATTCGACAGCGGGAGGTCTAACATACGTTGTCTTAACCGGGTTCGCGCTAGAGAGCTCCCTCGAAGTAGAAATGCCTATTTCAAATACCCGATGGGGGAAAACCCCCCTACTAATCCGCCCGAAGACACGACTATTTCTCTGGTTTCCGCGACCGTAATCATTTACCGATTACATAAACCTTTTTTTTTTGAATAGCGATACGCTCTAAAAAAAGTGAAGGATAAGCAACCGTTCTAGAAGCGGTAGCTTCCCGCCTCCTTCATTCCTACTGCCTCCTTCGGTGAGAAGTTCCCTTCCTTTTTTTTTCTAAAAAAAAGAACTGATTGGTCTGCTCAGCAAACGTACAAAGTGGAACCTTGTTTGGCTGAACCCCTTCTTCCCATTCGGGTTGACCAAGAAGTACAGTAAGAAGGAATGAAACCGCTTGAGAGTCGTCTGAAGTTTAGGTAAAGACGACTGACTTTGCAAACGGAAGACGACCCAATTTGAGTTATTCCGGCTTCTTATTGAGCATAACGAAATTAAGATTTATGAGAAATTTAGCGAAATTTCTATTATATTCTACCTTTGCATAGTCTCGATCCACAGTGACAATGGAAGGCTCCGCGCCAGAGCCTCGTTAGACTCATCAGAAGTGTAAGGATTCCTAACGGCCTAACCCCGTATGTGTCGACAAACACATTCGAAAAACACCAAGTTAAGAAATTTTTTTCTTTTGTAAAATATCATGATAGTGGGGGTCACATATATCAACCACCACCATTATTTTTGTAGTGTTGCTTATGCATTAGTATATATGGACTACGTACTTTACATTATCCATTGTACATTGTATTCTTTTACGATTGTGGTATAAAGAAGAGTTGAATGAAATGACCTTAGACCCATGAGAAATATTGTCATTTACTCATTTTGGTCTCTTGTGGTTGGATGAGACATTAGAGCTAACGATATGGAATGTCCCATAGCTATTTAGGTGAAACATATACTAGCCTTTATTTTTGCTAGGTTTGTGATGCGATTTTCAGAGGGGATCCTCACGTGGTTAAGCAAGCGTTACCCGACACACGATATGCTTGTGGACGCGCGATATAGGCCCTAGCTGTTATTAAATTATTATTATTATCATTGTTATCAAATTTTAATGATTAACTAGTCTTAATACTCGTACGATGTACGGATTGATTAATAGTGGTTCGTTCAAATGAAACCTTAATTTTTCTTGGATCTCAAAGGCTTAATCTTAGCCATTGGATCATTCCCATCAATGGTTGAGATTAACACTTACCTCCTAATTAAAAATAAAACACGGAGAGGTATTATTGTAAATTTGCTAAATAAAACAAAATTCCTCCTTTCCCCTTCCTTTCCTCCTGATGGACACACACACACACACAAAAACACACAGATACACACAAACACACACTCTCTCCCTCTCTCCTCTCCACAAGCGACGACAACAACCACCACCACCGCTTCCGCCATCATCTCGCGCTCCCCCTCTTTGTGGATCTCCATCTCAAACCACTAGCAACAACAACAAATGGATGATGATGTTTTAGATATTACTATAGTGATATTTTATGTAGTTTATGTTTTTTATATAAAAAATGGATAAACAAACCATTTTTATCCATGATTTGTAGTTTTTTTCTATTATTTTTGTTTTTTCATATGATAAGAAGTTGTATCTTGTTTAAAATTTTTATAATGAGTTTTGCCCACAAAGTGTTTGATGAAATGTCTAAACCAAAGTGTATGTACTAAATCAAATTTGATTATATACATCTTTACTGATTATACAGCCAATCATACTTGATTGTACATAGATCTATTCTAAAATTTGATTATATACATCTTTACTGATTATACAACCAATTACTCCATCCGTCTCATTAGAAGTGTCACAATTTGAATTTTCAAAGTCTATATTATTCAACTTTGACCTTAAATAATTTTGTTTGTGTTAGATAATACTTGATGAAAATTATATGAATTGATTGTGTTTTATACGTGTTTTTAATGGTATATAATTAAATCAAGTTTTATAAAACACAATAAAATATATTAAAGGTCAAAGTTTTTAAATAAAGACTTTGAAAATTCAAACTAAGACACTTTTAATGGGACAGAGAGAGTAATATTTATTTGACTTTGTTGTTTGGTACAATATTGCTTACAAGGTATTTGATGGAATGTCGAAACCAAAGTTTGATAATATGATTTAATCACCATTATGATTCTGAATAAAATCAAATTTGATTATATACATCTTTACTGATTATACAGCCAATCATACTTGATTGTACATAGATCTATTCTAAAATTTGATTATATACATCTTTACTGATTATACAGCCAATCATACTTGATTGTACATAGATCTATTCTAAAATTTGATTATATACATCTTTACTGATTATACAGCCAATCATACTTGATTGTACATAGATCTATTCTAAAATTTGATTATATACATCTTTACTGATTATACAGCCAATCATACTTGATTGTACATAGATCTATTCTAAAATTTGATTATATACATCTTTACTGATTATACAGCCAATCATACTTGATTGTACATAGATCTATTCTAAAATTTGATTATATATAGGTTTGTTGATATAAACTTCATTTGTTTGTGTAAGTATATGTACTAAATCAAATTTGATTATATACATCTTTACTGATTATACAGCCAATCATACTTGATTGTACATAGATCTATTCTAAAATTTGATTATATACATCTTTACTGATTATACAGCCAATCATACTTGATTGTACATAGATCTATTCTAAAATTTGATTATATACATCTTTACTGATTATACAGCCAATCATACTTGATTGTACATAGATCTATTCTAAAATTTGATTATATACATCTTTACTGATTATACAGCCAATCATACTTGATTGTACATAGATCTATTCTAAAATTTGATTATATACATCTTTACTGATTATACAGCCAATCATACTTGATTGTACATAGATCTATTCTAAAATTTGATTATATATAGGTTTGTTGATATAAACTTCATTTGTTTGTGTAAATGTATGAATAAAATCAAATTTGATTTTATGCATACATTTAGAAAAACAAATAGAGTCCATATCAAGAAACCTATACAAAATCAAATTTGATTGTGCATAGGTTTGTTGATATAAAATTTCATTTGTTTGTGTAAATATTGAAAATCAAATTTGATTTTATGCATACATTTAGAAAAACAAATAGAGTCCATATCAAGAAACCTATACAAAATCAAATTTGATTGTGCATAGGTTTGTTGATATAAACTTCATTAGTTTGTGTAAATGTATGAATAAAATCAAATTTGATTTTATGCATACATTTAGAAAAACAAATAGAGTCCATATCAAGAAACCTATACAAAATCAAATTTGATTGTGTATAGGTTTGTTGATATAAACTTCATTAGTTTGTGTAAATGTATGAATAAAATCAAATTTGATTTAGTATTAAATCAAAATTTTCAAATTTGTATTATTCTGTATTCAATCAAATTTGATTTTATGCATACATTTAGAAAAACAAATAGAGTCCATATCAAGAAACCTATACAAAATCAAATTTGATATGCATAAATCAAAATTTGATTTAGTATTGAATCCAAATTTTGAAATGTGTATTATTTCATTTTCAATCAAATTTGATTTTATTAAAATCGAAGAAAATATCCGATACATGTTATATGTGATTTTGTACTAAATCAAAACTGATTTAGTATTAAATCCAAATTTGTAAATTTGTATTATTTTGTATTCAATCAAATTTGATTTTATATGGAATTGAATAATATGCAAAATATGTGATATGTGATTTTGTCCTCAATCAAATTTGATTTAGTATTAAATCAAAATTTTCAAGTGTGAGAAAGATAAGAAAGACTTTTCATGAATTAAAATCTAAAAGTCAAGCTGAAAAGAAATGAAGATTGTGTCTTGTGTAGAAAGTGTTTGGAAGCTTTGGTAACTTTGAATGAAGTATGTGTTGTGTAGAAAGTTTTCATGAATCACCTTTGGTAACTTATGAAATGTCTCATTTTGTTCTTTATCTTGAAATCAAATTAATTTGCTTTGCTAACTTTGAATGAAGTATGTGTTGTTAAGAATGGTTATAATAGACTGATTTATGAAAATCAAATTTGATTTGATACGTACAGTGTCAAAAAGTATACAAAATCAAATTTGATTTTATGCATACATTTAGAAAAACAAATAGAGTCCATATCAAGAAACCTATACAAAATCAAATTTGATTTTATGCATACATTTAGAAAAACAAATAGAGTCCATATCAAGAAACCTATACAAAATCAAATTTGATTTTATGCATACATTTAGAAAAACAAATAGAGTCCATATCAAGAAACCTATACAAAATCAAATTTGATTTTATGCATACATTTAGAAAAACAATTGGAGTCCATATCAAGAAACCTATATAAAATCAAATTTGATTTTGCACGTCCCTCCCTTACTACATCCCGCTCTAGGGTTTAGGGTTTGAAGGTCGAGGGTTAGCCGCCCTAAACCCTAGAGTGGGAACCCTCACCCTTTTTAGGGTTTTAGAATGCGTCCTTCCCCCCGAAAGGGTGCCCTTTTTAGGGTTTTAGAATGCGTCCCTCCCCGACGATAACAAGCTCTAGGGTTTAGGGTTTGAAGCCCGAGGGTTAGCCACGGCTAACCCTCGACCTTCAAACCCTAAACCCTAGAGCGGTGGCCGAAGGCCCCGTTGTCATGATTCCCTCTGGCTAACCCTCGGCCTTCAAACCCTAAACCCTAGAGTAGGAACCCTCACCCTTTTTAGGGTTTGTTAGGACCAGTTCACCTGGAACTGGCCAGTCACCAGTTCACACTGACCAGTTCACCAGTTGCACCTGGTGACCAGTAAACTGGTGACCAAGAAGATTTGTCGAGAAATATATTGAAGTCCAGTTGCACCGTACAGTCAACGCAACTGAAGACTTCCTCCAGTTGAGAACTGACCAAGTTGAAGAAACATTCCAATTGAAGTCGAAGACAACAAATGGAAGAAAGAGAATGGCAATGGCAGCGAAGCCCAGTTGACATTCTAGTCAGTTACAAACTGGAGACCATCAGTGGAAAGCCCTTACAAAGCTTTACACTGATTACGAGGAATTGACTTGTATACTTTATGTACCTTTACCCGAATAATAAGCCTTATCTTATTATTTAAGTATTAAAAGGTACATAAAGGTGGTTGTGTAAAGTTACTTTAACATGCGACTTTACAACGCTTTTTAAGGAATTAAATGCTATTCCTTAAATGCTTCCAACCACATTTGTACGGCTAAAGTTAACATCCCAATGTTAACTTTGCCTATAAATACAAGTCATTGCACAACCAAGAATTACAAGTTACTTCACAAACAAACGAATAACTTCATACTTTGCAAACCTGCAATATTCTTGGTGAACTTGTGCAATATTCTCTCAATCGCTAAAAGGAACATTTCACAACTTTAAGTGTTTCGATTGTTGAAGAGAAATTCCGAGTATAGATCAATTGTATTTCATAGGTTGTTAGGATATTTACATTCGTGTATTATCTTGGTTCCGCATCAACCTTGTAATTTGTTTAATATCAATAAATAAATTACACTTTGAAAACTACATATTGTCTCATCAAGATTGTTTACAAGTTATTTGTATTATTGCATTGTTCTTTACTTATTGTCTTTATATAAGTAATCTATCTAGAACTTGGTATATACCACTGCAACTGGTCGTCTCCAGTTCAGTAAGTATATTGCAAAGTAACTCCACCATCGACATAGAGGTGTCTTCAGTAGTACCATCTAACAAGTTGGGACTTACAAGTGGTATCAGAGCAGAAGGCTAATAAACTTGCCTAGATCTGCAAAGATGAACACTACTGAAGGTGGAGATAGTTCTGGTTCAGGTGAAAACCCATCGAACACTAATGCACAACCTTTTCAAAACGTTAACACCAACCCTCCTCCTCCTTCTGCCCCAAACCACGTCCATGTACATTACTCGAACACTCCTGTTCCAAAATTTGATGGAAACAGTGAGACTTTTGGTACATGGAAAGCTAGAATGCTGTTGCATTTTGGTGGTATTGAGAGGTATATGTTGAAAATCCTTAAGGATGGACCATATATACCTATGTCTATTGGGGTGAGTCCTCTTCTTGATCCAACTGGAAGAAGAGGCTCAAGGGAAAAGCCAGAAGACCATTGGTCTGATGAGGATCGCAGACTGGTGGACTTGGACACCAGACTGAAAAACATGATCCTTGGGGCTGTCCCTGAAGACCTAATTCCAACACTTGTGTTGTTTCCCAGTGCCAAGTCTATGTGGGATGAATTAGTGATTCAATTTGAAGGAGGTGATGACACAATCGTCACCAGAAAAGTTGCCTTGAACAAGAAGTATGAATCCTTCTTTGCCTTGCCCAATGAAAGTTTAACTGGTACATGTACCAGATTTTCTAGCCTCATCAATCAGTTGAGAGGTTTGGGTGTAGAGAAGGATAAGGATATTCTTCTTGAGAAGTTTTGTGATATTCTTCCTTCCAAATGGGAAAACATGGTTCTTGTCTTGAGACAAGGTAAAACCTTGCACACTCACACTCTTGCATCGCTCTATGGAGCCTTCAGATTCACTGAAGATAATAATGCTGCAAGACTTGTGGCTGAGCAAGATGCCATGAACCATGCTCAGAGTCCCAAGGTTGCTAATGCAATTGAGCGACCTTGTGCTGCTTTAATGTCTGCTGAGAGTGTCCAGGCACACTCGATGAAGGAGATGTTGAACAGTTTCTTAAACTCTGGGCTGACCACTGAAAACAGTGAAGGTTATGATGAAACTGACGATGATGATCTGGTCGCCATGATTGCTAAAACCTTTAATAGGTTTAATCATAAATCTAAAAGATTTAATGGCCCCAACAATGCTTCCAGCTCCAGCTCTCTGGATAAGACCAATCTTACATGCTATAAGTGTGGCAAGAAAGGTCATTTTATGAAGGAATGCAGATCTAGTCAGTTGAATAACCAAACTGGCCCCCCTGTCCCTAATTTCAATCGGCCTAATGATAGCTACAAAGCTAAATACAAGCAGCTTAAGGCCCAGATTGCCCTCCTGTCCATGCAAAAGGAAAAGGATCAGTGCTTAATGGCACAAACTGAGGGAAAATGGGAGTACTCTGATGACTCATCTGATGATGAAGAAGAGGAAAGGGACATGTGTTTCATGGCCTTGGAAGATCAACAACAGCAGCATGTGGTGAAAGATGATGTCATCTCTGGAAGATGGGTGGACATCATACTAAAAAAGGTATGTGATTATGATCACCAGGTTGACCCTGAATTAAAACTGGACCTGGCTGAATCATTAAGTGGTGATTTGGCATTGTAGAAACTGTTAGAGCTGATAGTGAACGATATCTTGACACTATCTTAATTGAACTAAACAATGTCAAACCACAACTGAATGATTTGCAAAGTGTCCAGTTGGCTCTCAAGGAGTCAGTTTTAAAGATTGAGGCTTTAGAACTTGATAATCAAAAACTGTCTTATGATTTTGAAAAAGCTCAAAAGATTATCAAGTCCTGGGTAAAAGCATCTGGCAAAAACTATGATGCATTTTCAAGAACTATCGATGCCCAGAAAAATGCATGGAAATCTGAAGATCTGGAGATGGCAGCTCTTATACCAGATCTTCATGCATTGCCTCCAGCTCTCCAGGTTGAAACACCTTATGATCAACCTGAAGCTGTTGAAACTGAAACCGATGAGACCACCCCCATTGAGGTTAAAACTGGAGCCAAACAGGCTAAAGCTCCAGTCAAAAAGGCCACTGGTAACAAGCCTTTACCTCATAAGTCTAAGGAGCCCAAGACCCGACAGACTAAATCTCCAGTTGAACCAATGTCCAAGGTTCAACTGCCTGAACAAAACAATGTTTTGGTTAATCTGGAAAGGCAACTCCAACTTTTGTCTCGGCAGGTTCAGAGTTGCACTGCCCGGATTAACAATCTGGAAGGAGGTTCACCACCTCCAGTTTTAAAACAAAACATTAAATCACTCCCTTCTGTACCTAAACAAAAGAATGTTCCATCTGGAACAAAATCTGGTAACTTAAGGTGAGTAAGTATCAAATACCAATCGTTTTTACTTCTGCACCTGGAGCTGGTGATAATGCTCCAGCTGTAGCCTCCAGTTCAACACCTCAACAATCAACTGTGGCTTCTGTAGAGAAGTCCAGTGGACCCATCAAGAAAAGATGGGTTCACAAAAATAACTAATGATTTTTGTGTGTGTGTAGGGCGATCGAAAGAAAAATATCTGGTATCTGGACAGCGCTGCTGGCCGGACTATGACCGGATGTAAGCCCCTACTGGAAGAGTTCACTGTCCAAGATGGACCGACAGTGACGTTTGGTAACGATCAATCTGGAAAGACTGAAGGATATGGTGTGCTCAATAATGGACAAGTCGAATTCAAAAGAGTTGCATTTGTGAATGGTTTGAAATATAACTTGATCAGTGTAAGCCAACTTGCGATGATGGCTTCAGAGTATTGTTCGATATTGCACAAGGCACCATATTTAACAAGGATTGGAAAGTGGTGATGATTGCACCAAGAAAAGGGAATGTGTACATCATGGATATGGAACCAGCTCCAAAAGAGCAATGTTTCTATACCAAAGCTGATGAGGACACCAACTGGTTATGGCATAAAAGGTTATCCCACCTTAATTTCAAGAACATTAACAAGTTGTCTCGCAAACAACTGGTTGATGGGATACCCCAGATTTCCTTCAATAAGGAAAAGCCATGTCCAGGGTGTGAGATGGGTAAGCAGAAGAGAGAGCCAGTTTCAAAACTAGGCAAAATTTTAGCATCACTGAACCTCTTCACATGCTTCATATGGATCTTTTTGGTCCAGTGAATGTTCAAACTAGAGCTGGAAAGAAATACACTCTAGTTGTGGTTGATGAATTCACCAGATATTGCTGGGTGGTATTCATCAGATCCAAAAGTGATGCACCTGCTGAAATCATCTCCCTTATCAAAAGAATTGAGCTCAAGTACACTCGAAAAGTTTGTCAGTTGCGAAGTGATAATGGTACTGAATTCCAAAATAAGGTACTTGAAACATTTTGCACTGACACTGGCATCTCTCAAAACTTCTCATCAGTTCACTCTCCAGAGCAAAATGGAGTTGTGGAAAGAAAGAATCGTACACTGATAGAAGCGGCCAGAAGCATGCTATCTGAATCTGGTCTTCCCACCAGTTTTTGGGTTGAGGCAGTTGCAACTGCTTGTCACACCCAAAACCGGTCAGTCTACATCAAGAGACATAAGAAGACTGCCTACGAAGTACTCAGGAATCAAAAACCAAATATTGGATACTTCCATGTATTTGGTTGTCCAGTTTATATACTGAACGATTCCAGTCAGCTTGGAAAGTTTGATGCAAAAGCTGATGAAGGGGTATTTTTAGGCTATTCAGATATTCGAAAGGCCTTTAGAGTTTATAATTATAGACTCCAAAAGGTGCATGAGACAATTCATGTCACATTCGATGAATCAACTGAAGCAATCAACAAGAGAGACCAAGCCTTGATATTTCTCCAGTCATTCCAATCAACTTTGGTGAAACTGACCAAGTTCATCGGTCAGTTGTTTCACCAGAAGATGCTTCCAGTTACAACAAACTGGAACCAGTCAAGAAGAAGAAAAGCACCAGTGACACATCATTTTATCCCTCCATCAATTTTAACTTACCACAAGAATTGGTGATTGGATCCAGATGTACGTGCCACTCCAATATCAGCACCAGTTCAAGCACCTACTTCTCCAGTTACTCATGAAATACCTTTAACTGAGGAATTTCATGATGCCAATCGAGACCTCATTGACTCTGATGAGGATGTAGAAGTTGTTTGGACTGATCCTTCTCCAGATGTTACTGCAACTGAAGAAGATCGCCAGGTGACTTGCACTGATATTGTAGTTCACCAGCCTAGTCAGTACACTAGATGGACTAAAGCCCACCCAATTGAACAGATTGTGGGTAATCCAACTAGTGGGGTTCAGACTAGAAGAGCCACCAGTGAGCAATGCTTAAACGTCACCTTTTTATCTTTAATTGAACCAAAGAAGATTGACGAGGCTATGGCAGACCCAAGCTGGGTGGAAGCTATGCAAGAAGAGCTCCTCCAGTTTGAAAGGAACAATGTTTGGGAGCTTGTTCCTTGTCCACCAGGGTTAAAGAAAGAACCTATTGGTACCAGATGGGTCTACCGAAACAAAATGGATGAAGATGGCCATGTTGTAAGAAACAAGGCCAGACTAGTTGCCCAGGGTTATTGTCAAGCAGAGGGCGTTGACTTTGATGAGACTTTTGCTCCAGTTGCAAGACTTGAAGCCATTAGAATATTCTTGGCTTATGCAGCCCATCTGCAGTTCAAGGTCTTCCAAATGGATGTCAAAAGTGCGTTCCTTAATGGAACATTGGAAGAAGAAGTTTATGTTAAGCAGACTCCAGGTTTCATCGATGAGAAGCATCCTCATTGGGTTTATAGACTGAACAAAGCTTTGTATGGTCTAAGACAAGCCCCAAGAGCCTGGTATGATACTTTAACTAAACATCTTCTTAAAAATGGCTTTCAAAGAGGTGCAATAGATAATACCTTGTTTATCTTGAAAGAAAGAGGTAATATCTTATTGGTACAAATTTATGTTGATGACATTATTTTTGGTTCAACTGATGATGCAATGTGTAAAAAGTTTTCTAAAATCATGTCATCTGAGTATGAGATGAGTTTAATGGGTGAATTAACATTTTTCTTAGGTCTTCAGATTAAGCAAACTGAAAATGGAATCTTCATAAACCAAGGAAAATATGTCAGAGATTTGTTAAGAAAATACAAATATGATTCAATCCCATCGAAAAACACACCTATTGCAGCACCATTGAATTTGGACTCTGACCCAACTGGCAAACCAGTTAACATAACTGACTATAGAGGTATGGTTGGTTCACTGATGTACTTAACTGCCAGTCGACCAGATATAATGTTTGCAACATGTTTATGTGCCAGGTTTCAGGCTAACCCTAAAGAATCACATTTGCACGCTGTAAAGCGTATCTTTAGATACCTGAAAGGGTGTCCTAATCTGGTCTTTGGTACCCCAAAGGCTCAGGATTAGATCTAATGGGTTATTCAGATTCTGATCATGCAGGTTGTAAGATTGATAGAAAATCAACAACTGGTGGTTGTCATTTCCTTGGAGGAAAACTGGTGAGTTGGACCAGCAAGAAGCAGACTTCAGTCTCTATGTCCACTGCTGAGGCAGAGTACATTTCTGCGGCCAGTTGTTGTGCCCAGATTCTCTGGATCAAAAAACCAGTTACTAGATTATGGTCAGAAGTATACCAAGACCCCAATCTTTTGTGACAACACCAGTGCAATTGCTATCTCTCCAGTGATGCACTCAAAAACAAAGCATATTGATATCAGGTATCATTTCATTAGAGATCATGTTATGAAAGGTGATATTGAAATTCATTTCATCCCCACTGACAAACAGTTAGCTGATGTTTTACTAAACCTCTCGATGAGAAAACTTTTAAACATCTCATCAGCGAACTGGGAATGCTAAACCCTTAACTGAAGCTTTCTTTGTTATTGAACGCGTCAGTGACACTGATGAAGTTCTCCAGTTGAGGAGGTCCATATTATCTTTGCTCGCCAGGCTATCGAACGCCTTTGTGATACTATCTTGGCACTAATTGATATCTGGATCATCATTTTAGGGGAAAGACTCAAAATAATTTTCTGACTAAAATTCGTTTTTGTTTGAAAATGGAAACTGGAGAACTCTTCAGTTGGAAACTGGTACTGGACTGATCCTCCAGTTACCAGGTTCAGTCTTTGTCTAAATTTTTATAACGTTACAAATACCTGGTCTATATGTGTGACACGTGATGATACTCGAGTATTTTAAACCACTTGATATCGTGATCTGACGTGTTTGGAACCATTTTAAGTACTTGACAACTGTTTGTGTTGGGAAAACAAAAAGTGTGTGGGGTCATGGGTAAAGTAAGCCGTCGTAGCATTTAATGCTGACATGGAAACATTTAATGCTTACATGGAAAATTATATTTTTATTTCAAAATTCAAAATCATTTTGTCAAAATATCTTCAAATTGATTTGGTTTAATAAAATATGATTTTTGGTTTTACATTGGGATCTTGAATCCCCTTATAAATACCCTTATTTACTCCAAAACTCATTTACTTTCTTTTTCATTCTCTTCATTTACTCTCCTCATTTACTTCCAATCATAAACATTGCTTCATTCTTCTCTTTGCTTCACAAATCTAAAACCCTAAATCCTAAATTTCAGTTTCATTCTATGGATCCTAGATCATCCCGTTCGAGAGATGTAAATCTCTTGACTGTTCCATATAATCCCTCGCCAGATGCCTCACAGGCACCTGGTGCTCCTTATAGTGCTGCCATAAAACTAAATCCAAATAATCCTATGGCCAGCCTACGAGGAAATCAAGGGTCCGATACCCTTATTGGTAGAATTCGAAAGTTTTTAAAGAATTCTCCAATAGGACCCTCGTTCTCTCTAAACCCACGCAAGTTGTTTCACAACTACTTGTGTGAGTTTTGGTACACTGCTGTTCTTTCTTCTGATTGTTCCTCCATCAGTTTCACTTTAAAGGATGGAACAATCCAGTGTACCTTGACCTCTGACGTGTTAAGGGATGCCTTACGCCTTAACTACTGGAGAGAGAATGAATCTCCAGTCGTCTTGCCCCCTAGCATAAATTTTCGCCAAGTGCTCTGGAAATGGGACACAAAGAGTGCTTGGAGAATGGGGTGCTCAAGACAAAAGGTGCGATGACCATGAAGGGTCTTACCCCTTCATGGAGGTATTTTTTCATCCACCTGGTGGAAAGTATGGGTGGGAGTTCTGGTGGACTTGACCAGATCAACTCCTCACAAGCAGAGATGGCTTACTGCTTGTGGAACGGTTTGAGGGTGGACTTTGCAGACATTTTGTACAGAAGCCTGGTACAAAAACTGAAGGGCTCCAGGGGTGTATGTATCCCCTTTTCAAGGTTCCTCTCACTCTGTTTTAAGCAAATTCTGGGCAGGGAAGCATACAATGATACAAATTCACCATTCAATGCTCCAGATATGCTTAGGAATCTAGACTCACTAGTATCTGAAGCTGGTGAGGTTGAAATTCCTGAAAGAATGCAGCTGGCATTCGCTTCAACTGATGCACTTCTGGTAGGTGAGTCAGAAAGGCAACTGGGCGGGCCTCAAAACAATGAGGGACCCTCCAGTGTGTCTAATGTTGTGGTAGAGGATAGAGCTACCATAACTGAAGCAACTCCAATCACATCTATCCCTGGTGACGATACTTCGGTATCTGATCCACCAACAGATGTACCCATCCAGGAAACTGGGGAAGGTCATCTGGAGTCTGACCAGGTAACTGGTCAGCCCTCTGTCACATTCATGGATCTGGACATGGGTGTTAACGACGAGGAAATCCTTATTGAATCTTCGGATTCAGAAGGTACTGAAACAGACTTGGAGATTCTTGATGCTTCTGTACAAGCACAAGACCCTTCATCTCCAGTCTGCCCTCCAGACGCATCAATTTCACTTTCACCATCTGAGCAAAATGTGCCTACAAATATTTCCTTACCAATATATACCGCTCCTTTACCAACTGGGCAATTCTCCTTTGCTCGAGAAATGCCCCCACCACCGTCGCCGTTGTTCACACCTGAGCTTTCTCAGCATGAACAACACATTGTATTTCCAATCCTTTCTTCTTCTACCACTCCTCCTATATATTCAACTGCTGGCCTGACAACTGGGGAGACTTCCATTAGTTTGCCTCCTCCAGTTGCTCCAGTAGTAACTGCTCGTGGTCCAGTGACACCTTCTCCTTCGTCACTGGACAGTCAAGTTGTCTCTATACAATCCGATCTCCAAAACCTTCTTACCAGGGTGGAGGAGATTCAGAAGACACTTGATAAGAACACCAAGTCCTTCTCCAGATACCACAAAGACTCATTGACAAATATCAAGGTGGTTGATCTGGGGATAAACAAGTTCTCATCAAATGAGGACTTGGTGTTCATAAATTGAATGAGTTGGTCACTGGCAGTAACAATCTGGCAGGTACATTGAAGGAAGCCTTTGACCTAACTCACTCCAAGGTCACCAGTTCTATCTCAAGTCTACTTACCAACACTGTCAGAACTTCTGAAGTAGATTTGAAGGAGATTGAAAGGCAGGTCAAGGAACTAATTGAGAGACCTGGCCTAGATTTAACTGGCCTTGGAGAGCAGTTGGTATCTTCAGTTGGTCAAAGATAGAGGATACGTTGGGTGCTAGGGAAGAGCGTTTGGTTGAAAGGGTGATATCTGAGATCACCAAGCTGGCCACTCCTCAGGTTGATCTGGCCCCACTTACCAGTGAGATCAACCAGTTGAGGGGCAGCATTGAAGGTTTGAGCACCCAAGTATCTCTTCATACTGAAACATTGAATAAACTGACCAATGAAGTGGAGAATTTGAAGAAGAGGGATGATGATATGAAGGAAAAGGTGGTTGCTGGTATTGATGAAGAATCAAAGGTTTTGAATGAATTGAAAACTGGTCAAGACAAAGTTATTGCAAATGTCTTGGCCCAGTCTAAAGAAACCAACCACCTTTGGAGGTCCTTCAGAATGATGTGTGGGATATTTAAAGAGTGCAAGGACATGCAGTCGTGGCAGCCTCTTGACCGGTTGCCATCACACCCTTCTGAATGGGAAGCAATTAGGGCAGGTCTAGATGCTGCCAAGGGGAAAGAAGTACAGTCCTTGCACCACCAGTTGTATCTAGAAGGGAATTGAGCTTAGCTACCAGTACTGATGCTGGTGAGCAAACTGGTGAGGCTAGTGAAAGGGGGAATGTGTTGGATAAGGGAAAGGGCAAAGTATCTGATGAAGCCCAGCCGGCCACTGAAATGGAAATGCTTGAGACTGGTAATGTTGATGTACTGCCTCCAGTTTCAGATAGTGATAGTAGAAGACTGGCCAGACTTGGTGATAATGTTAAAGAACGAAAGAAAATGAAACAAAGGAACCAAGCTGAAGCCAGGGCACATCTCACACAATTGAATTTGCTAGATATGAGTGATGCCAATCTTCTAGGTATCACTAAGGAGGAGTATCTCAGTGTTAAGAATGATCCTAGGATAGTTGACCAGTTAAATGAAATGCTAGATGTTGAACTGGAAAGACACTATCATGAGGATGAGGCTGAATTTGATGCCAGAAGCTTGAACATTTCTTTGGAGAGGGCAAAGGAGTTAAGGGCCAGTGGGATTCTGAAGAGAATTGCCAATGTAAAGAAGGTTGTGAAGGAAGTGATGAATCCACCAAGAAGGATTCCACAACCTAGAAGACCACTGACCAAAGCTGCCAGGGATGCTGATCTTAGAACATTCGTTGAACCAACTGGCGAGGTAACAAATGAAGACATTAAGTCCGCCGTACTGGCTGCTGGTGCTGGGAGTATTAAAATCACTAATGAAACTGAAGCAAGAAACTACTACTCCCAGATCATGTCAACCAGAAGACATGGTGGTACTATCACTAATGTCAATATTACAATTAAGCCAGGCACCAAGGTCTTTCAAGTTGAAGTAAAGTATGCTGGTGGGCCACTAGTGAGAACTGATGATCCAGGTGTGTTGCAATTTGGGTTCAGTGAATGGGTCGAGATGGTAAATGTGCTAGATGCGAAGGCACAAAAGAATAGGTTTGAGAAGGCATGGGTAAATTTCCTAAAGGGCAAGATTCAACATAAAGAGAATCTGGAGCAAAGGCTGAATATTGACCCTGAAGACACTCAACCTATTTCTCTAGTGACCAAAAGAAGAAGAACTGGCGAAGGGCCATCTGTTTAAGTTCTGTCTTCATTTTATCTTCTTGTAATTTGTTTTACATTCTGTTGTAACTTGTGTAAATTTCATTCCTTGTATAAATGAAGTTACCAGTTTGTAACCACAAGGTAGATAATAGATTAAAATCTAACAAACATAAAAAGAAAAACCTAAGGCATTTATTGATCTATAAAAATGTCTTAGATAACTTAAATAGATTTAAATCAAACAAGTCTCTATAGTTCACACTTGTATAGATACAAGAACTAGAAAAAGACTTAGACTATATTTCTAGACAAATAGGGGGAATTTGTTAGGACCAGTTCACCTGGAACTGGCCAGTCACCAGTTCACACTGACCAGTTCACCAGTTGCACCTGGTGACCAGTAAACTGGTGACCAAGAAGATTTGTCGAGAAATATATTGAAGTCCAGTTGCACCGTACAGTCAACGCAACTGAAGACTTCCTCCAGTTGAGAACTGACCAAGTTGAAGAAACATTTCAGTTGAAGTCGAAGACAACAAATGGAAGAAAGAGAATGGCAATGGCAGCGAAGCCCAGTTGACATTCTAGTCAGTTACAAACTGGAGACCATCAGTGGAAAGCCCTTACAAAGCTTTACACTGATTACGAGGAATTGACTTGTATACTTTATGTACCTTTACCCGAATAATAAGCCTTATCTTATTATTTAAGTATTAAAAGGTACATAAAGGTGGTTGTGTAAAGTCACTTTAACATGCGACTTTACAACGCTTTTTAAGGAATTAAATGCTATTCCTTAAATGCTTCCAACCACATTTGTACGGCTAAAGTTAACATCCCAATGTTAACTTTGCCTATAAATACAAGTCATTGCACAACCAAGAATTACAAGTTACTTCACAAACAAACGAATAACTTCATACTTTGCAAACCTGCAATATTCTTGGTGAACTTGTGCAATATTCTCTCAATCGCTAAAAGGAACATTTCACAACTTTAAGTGTTTCGATTGTTGAAGAGAAATTCCGAGTATAGATCAATTGTATTTCATAGGTTGTTAGGATATTTACATTCGTGTATTATCTTGGTTCCGCATCAACCTTGTAATTTGTTTAATATCAATAAATAAATTACACTTTGAAAACTACATATTGTCTCATCAAGATTGTTTACAAGTTATTTGTATTATTGCATTGTTCTTTACTTATTGTCTTTATATAAGTAATCTATCTAGAACTTGGTATATACACTGCAACTGGTCGTCTCCAGTTCAGTAAGTATATTGCAAAGTAACTCCACCATCGACATAGAGGTGTCTTCAGTAGTACCATCTAACAAGTTGGGACTTACAAGTGGTATCAGAGCAGAAGGCTAATAAACTTGCCTAGATCTGCAAAGATGAACACTACTGAAGGTGGAGATGAGTCATATCAAGAAACCTATATAAAATCAAATTTGATTTTGCACGTCCCTCCCTTACTACATCCCGCTCTAGGGTTTAGGGTTTGAAGGTCGAGGGTTAGCCGATGGCTAACCCTCGGCCTTCAAACCCTAAACCCTAGAGTGGGAACCCTCACCCTTTTTAGGGTTTTAGAATGCGTCCTTCCCCCCGAAAGGGTGCCCTTTTTAGGGTTTTAGAATGCGTCCCTCCCCGACGATAACAAGCTCTAGGGTTTAGGGTTTGAAGCCCGAGGGTTAGCCACGGCTAACCCTCGACCTTCAAACCCTAAACCCTAGAGCGGTGGCCGAAGGCCCCGTTGTCATGATTCTATGGCTAACCCTCGGCCTTCAAACCCTAAACCCTAGAGTGGGAACCCTCACCCTTTTTAGGGTTTTAGAATGCGTCCTTCCCCCCGAAAGGGTGCCCTTTTTAGGGTTTTAGAATGCGTCCCTCCCCGTCAAACCCTAAACCCTAGAGCGGTGGCCGAAGGCCCTGTTGTCATGATTTCCCCTCCGAATCAAATTTGATTTTGAACGCCCCTCCGCTACAACATAAATTTGATTTTATACTTACAAATTCAAAAAGCTACACAAAATCATATTTGATTTTATGCATACATTTAGAAAAACAAATGGAGTCCATATCAAGAAACATTTACAAAATCAAATTTGATTTTATGCATAAAACTACACAAACATAGATACGTAAAGCTTACATAATTAAATTTGATTTAAGCATAAAACTACACAAACATAGATACGTAAAGCTTACATAATCAAATTTGATTTAAGCATAAAACTACACAAACATAGATACGTAAAGCTTACATAATCAAATTTGATTTAAGCATAAAACTACACAAACATAGATACGTAAAGCTTACATAATCAAATTTGATTTAAGCATAAAACTACACAAACATAGATACTAAAGCTACATAATCAAATTTGATTTTAAGCATAAAACTACACAAACATAGATACGTAAAGCTGCACATAATCAAATTTGATTTTAAGCATAAAACTACACAAACATAGATACGTAAAGCTTACATAATTAAATTTGATTTAAGCATAAAACTACACAAACATAGATACGTAAAGCTTACATAATCAAATTTGATTTAAGCATAAAACTACACAAACATAGATACTAAAGCTGCACATAATCAAATTTGATTTTAAGCATAAAACTACACAAACATAGATACGTAAAGCTTACATAATTAAATTTGATTTAAGCATAAAACTACACAAACATAGATACGTAAAGCTACATAATCAAATTTGATTTTAAGCATAAAACTACACAAACATAGATACGTAAAGCTGCACATAATCAAATTTGATTTTAAGCATAAAACTACACAAACATAGATACGTAAAGCTTACATAATTAAATTTGATTTAAGCATAAAACTACACAAACATAGATACGTAAAGCTTACATAATCAAATTTGATTTAAGCATAAAACTACACAAACATAGATACTAAAGCTGCACATAATCAAATTTGATTTTAAGCATAAAACTACACAAACATAGATACGTAAAGCTTACATAATTAAATTTGATTTAAGCATAAAACTACACAAACATAGATACGTAAAGCTAACATAATCAAATTTGATTTAAGCATAAAACTACACAAACACAGATACCTTAAAAACTACAAAGCTGCACATAATCAAATTTGATTTAAGCATAAAACTACACAAACATAGATACGTAAAGCTTACATAATCAAATTTGATTTTAAGCATAAAACTACACAAACATAGATACGTAAAGCTTACATAATCAAATTTGATTCTAAACATAAAGTATCGCACATACATGTAGTTAAAATCTTCAAAGCTCAACATAATCAAATTTGATTTTAAGCATAAAACTACACAAACATAGATACGTAAAGCTTACATAATTAAATTTGATTTAAGCATAAAACTACACAAACATAGATACATAAAGCTTACATAATCAAATTTGATTTTAAGCATAAAACTACACAAACATAGATACGTAAAGCTTACATAATCAAATTTGATTCTAAACATAAAGTATCGCACATACATGTAGTTAAAATCTTCAAAGCTCAACATAATCAAATTTGATTTTAAGCATAAAACTACACAAACACATATACCTAAATATATATAAAATCAAATTTGATTCTTATAGAAAACAACATATTGCAATGCAAAATCAAATTTGATTGTACACAGATAAACTTACAAAAACACAGATACCTTAAAAACTACAAAGCTGCACATAATCAAATTTGATTTTAAGCATAAAACTACACAAACATAGATACGTAAAGCTTACATAATCACATTTGATTCTAAACATAAAGTATCGCACATACATGTAGTTAAAATCTTCAAAGCCCAACATAATCAAATTTGATTTTAAGCATAAAACTACACAAACACTGATACCTTAAAAACTACAAAGCTCAAATTTGATTTTAAGCATAAAACTACACAAACATAGATACGTAAAACTTACATAATCAAATTTGATTCTAAACATAAAGTATCGCACATACATGTAGTTAAAATCTTCAAAGCTCAACATAATCAAATTTGATTTTAAGCATAAAACTACACAAACACAGATACCTTAAAAACTACAAAGCTGCACATAATCAAATTTGATCTTAAGCATAAAACTACACAAACATAGATACGTAAAGCTTACATAATCAAATTTGATTCTAAACATATATAAGAAACTTTCGTCTAGACATTTCATCAAACACCTTGTAGGCAGTATTGTACCAAACAACAAAATCAATTAAATAACTAATAAAATTTAACAAATTCAAATGTTAGAATAGATCTAATCACATGTTATCTAATTACATTTGATTATACCTGACAAATTTCGAATTTACATAACAAAAAGCCATATATTCATATTCAATAGATCTTTCATTGTTTATTAACATCTTCAAGATCCATTGATGATGACTGATGGAGATGATGATGATGACGGAGGCAACGATGGCTGTACCATTTCGATTGGAACGTGGTGGTGACTTGAAGACGGTGGTGGTAGTGGTGGTGGTGGTGGTTATGGTTCTGCTACTGGTAGTGAGAGTGAGGCAGAGAGATCTGTGAGTGTGTGTGTATGTGTGTGGAACTAGTAAGAAATAATAGAGGGGTGAGATAATGTGCTAAATTACCAAAATGCCCTTCCGCGTGTTTTTTTTAATAAGGGCCGTCGATCTGTTTTGATCCAAGGGCTGAGAGTTAGTCCTTGGATCTCACCAAATTATTAGGATTTTCCTGATCACAACTCTTGATTAATATATTTCACTTATTTTGTTTATATAGGAAAATAAATTATAAGTGACAAAAAAAAACAAATTTCATGAAATAAACTTGTTAATGAGTCGAGGGAATATTATATGTATTTTCGATTATTTTGTTTTTACTGTATAAGCTAATTAAAAAATATAAATTTATAGTATTGGTATTATTATCCTCTCCCCGTCCCAATTTAAATGTCATATTTTGACATTTTAGGTCTTTTTTGTTTAACTTTGACCGTCTAAACTTTTATTCGTGTTATCTAATAATTGATGTGATATATATGAATCGATTAAGTTTTAAATGTATTTTATAATGATATAACTTTCGTTAAGTATTATAAAACACAAACAATAATATTAATGGTCAAAATTGCGAAAGAAAAACTTGGACAATCAAACTTGGACATTTAAATTGGAACGGATGGAGTAATATGCTTATTTTCATAAACCTTAAGAAGGCTGGCCATGAAAAACATGTAAAACTAAAATGAAAACTTATACACGGAATACTCATCTTCATGGAGTTTAATTAATATATTACTTGTGAGATAAAATCTGATTACGAATTTTTATTAAACTTAGAAATACAATATAGATATTATGGAGCTTTTGTTTCCATATTAGTACATAGTTTTATTATAACTGTTGAGGAATATTCATTTGCACATGAAATTTTATGTGGAAATGATAAGGGTTAGATCTAGCCATTGGATCACCCATCAAAACAAAACTTTACCTTTCATCTTTTATTTTTTTCTTCCCCGTCTCCTTCCATCCACACACACAGTCATCTTCTTCCCCTGTCTCTCACCCTCCTCTTCCGGCGACCACCACCACTACCACCATCATCTCCGACCACCACCACCACCACCATCTCCGACCACCGCCAACACATAGACACACACAGTCGTATTCTCTCTCTCTCTCCTCTTCCGGCGACGGCGGAGCCCGTACCATATCCAACAACCACCATCTTTTGGATCGTCGCCCATTAAATCCATAACATTCTCATATGCGTCTAGTGACAACCTCTTTAGATCGAATGAGGGCAACGCCCGTATTGTTTCCACCAGAAACCGAAACTGATTATCGCCAGAGATGTCGTCGGGGATTACGCCGCCACCGCCGGAGATGAAGATGACCTCCGGAGATGACGAATGAAGATATTGGAGGGGAAGATTGGAGATACCTTTCATATGTTAGTTTGCTTTTGATCTTCACCATTGATGATTGTTGATCCAGGGGCTCATATTCATCCTTTGTTTCCACCAAAATTCTTATGTGCACATGAATACTACCCTATAACTATTTATCAAGATATAAGAATATTTTAAAAAGTATATTATAATTATATTAGATAATGATAATCACATATTAATAATTAAATTTTTTAAAAATATAAAAATAGATCAACAAGATATGTGTTTATCAAGTATTACATCATATTGTTTTAGTATTTTGGTAGATAGATATTGTAACAAAGATTTCGATGGCTTCTTTTTAATTAATGAGAAATAGTACTTTCCTACCATAATTTGAGTTTACAAATCCTCCTACTTAGGGATTGATAATGGATATCCAACACGATGTATATATTATTTAGAATTAGAATTTATCGTATTGCTTGTTTCTAGTTAAGAGTATACCGTATCGTTATTTTTAGCGAACAGCCTTTTGATTTAATTTTAAAATGTAGTATATTTTGTCTCAAAAACCTTTTTTGGGATATCATTGGGGCATAAAGATTTTATAATACGAGCATGGTACCCGCGCAATGCGACGGCGAGCCGGCGACGGATGGTAACGGTGGTGGCGGCATCAATTGGTGTAGGTAAAGGTTTTTGATTTAAAGGGGGTTAGTAGAGATATTTTATAATATAATGGACTAATGGTGTAATTTAATATTAAGGGTTGATGGTGATTTAATTCATTAAGAGTATTTTGGTCAATTCGCATGTCCTATTTTTTCTAAACTTTCAACACGGGGTTTATAATTTTTATATAATAGTATAGAAGTAGGCCTAGAAATATATGGTTTATCTAATATTTTAGCCCAAGCCCATATGAGTAAAATCATTTTTGAGCCCAGTTTAAACATCCCAAGCTTCTTTCAAGCTGACGCCAGAAAATAATACTCCGTAGTCCGTACTGTAATTCAATGTTTGTGCATCCTTTGATAATCCAAATCACACTCGTCAAATTTAATATTTTGACTGTTTGAGTACTAAGAATATTTTGACTGTTTGAGTACTAAGTTCAAGTTAACACACTTATACTTCTGAGTCTTTACATCTTGATTATTGTAGTATAATTATCAAGTTTGTCACTTTCCATAATTCATATCTGAATTTTATAAAATTGTATTTGTAATTACATATTACATATTATAGTGTCTACTAGTATTGGCAGAGCTACATACACCTAGAAAGATGACTACATTACAACAAGAGACGATCGCCTGTAAAGGGTTTACTGCACTAGGACCCTGCACGCCTACAGAGGATGCAATGGAACCTGTTTGAAGAAAACTTTTCTTAAAAATTAAATAAAAACTAGTGTTACATTTATGTAAAGTTGTATTTGAACCTACTAAAAAAATTCATGACCCCGCTGAGTAGTGTTTTTAGAAGATACCATTAGTCACTATTAAAATAAGAGTTAATTACTTAAATGGTACCTAACGTTTGCTTGATATTGCTGGTTGTTGGAATATAACATGATTCAATTCGTAATAAACACGTACCGGGGAATCCAGATCGTCCTGTGGAACCTGTAACAGCATAAAGCATGATTGCTATTGATTTCGGGTTCCCATAACAAGATGATTGATTTAGGATGGATTGATGAATTCATGATTAAGAAAATCATCAGAGGATGATGGACGAATTTTAAGTTTAGGGAGGCTGTGAATTTTGTGTGTCATTAACCCTTAAATTAGGGTTAATTACTCTCTATATATATAAGGAGAGTATTTTCACATTTAGTCCCTCTGGTGTTTAATTCGTGCCTCATTAGTCCTCTTAGTTCCAATCACCTAATGGGAAACCCTATAATACGTCTTTAAGAGTAAATACGTCCATCGAATATTTACTAGACATAAGGATTTCAGTTATCGTCAATTATCATATCAGGAAGGATAGATGATCAGTGACGGTCACACTAACGTGGTTCCAACATTCTCCCACTTGACCGAGCGATCATTTATCTATGAGTATTTAATAAGTCCGGCCGGGATAATACTCATTTCGTTTTAAACCGAAATCATAGCCAATAAGTACAGTCGTAGAGAAGAACATCAACTCAGGACCCCCACTAGTCAAACTATGACTCAAATTTAAAACTAATAAGCAATGATCAATTGACTGAGACAAATTTTGTTGCATAATGTCTTTACACTGTTATGAGCTCGAAGTGTAACTAATAGACAAACAAAATCTGAATAAGGAGGAAAATTTTCATTAACATAATAATAATAACCAACAAGTACAACATGCTATCATAATAGGTCCTTTAGTAAGCCTCATCTTCGATACGTATCCTACGAAGATTTTTAGGAGGAAGACCTTCGGTCATTGGATCCAGTAGCATCTTATGTGTACTTATGTACTCAATACAAAGAACATTTTCCTCAATCTGTTTACATACAAACAGAAACTTTGTATCAAGATACATCTCAGCGCCAGTTGAACTGTTACTGTTCAAGCAAGTTACGGTAGCTGAGTTATCACAGTAAAGCTTCAATGGTCTATAAATAAAGTTGACGATTTTCGAGTCCACTGACTAAGTTCTTTAACAACATCCCATGACATGAAATTATGAACGTTCAGACATCATGGTAGACGTTGCAGTCAGTTTCTACTTATGACTCCGTCAAAAGATAGGTTTGCCAACTAACCATAAATATATACATTCAGAAGTAGATTTCTTATTGGAATTAAAACATCCTACTACTTCTAAGTTGTCACCTCTTCTATAAGTTAATGTGTAGTCTTTGGTCCTTAGCAGATATCGTAAAACCTTTTAGCCGCTTTCCAGTGTGCTAATTCGGGATTAGATAAGTAACTCCCAAGCATACCGGCGATATAAGCGATATCTAGATGAGTACAGACCTGAGCGTACATAATGCTCCCAACTACTTATAAGTAAGGTATCATCCTCATTTGCTCCTATTTTATCTCAATGATTGGACTTTGGAAACAATCACATACGTCTCCTTTTACTACTAGAGTTATAGTGGGTGTGTAGTGCTGCATGTTATGGCGTTCTAAGATGTGTTCAATATAAGTCTTTTGAGAAAGAACCAGAACATCATTACGCCTATCTCGATGTATTTCGATACCTATAACATAAGAGGCATCACGGAGATCTTTTATGTCGACATTCTGCGAAAAAGTAAACGCTTCGACTCATGCAACATATCCAAGTTGTTACTTGCAAGAATATCATCCATGTGCAAAACAAGGATTGTAAATTTACTCCCACTGATCTTGAGATAGGTGCAAAGATCCACTTGATTCTTTAGGAAGTCTTGTCCTTTTATGACTTTATTAAACTTAAGGTACCATTTTAAGTGATGCTTGCTTCAACCCGTATATGGACTTATTCAACTTGCAGACCATGTGACATTTACCTTCTGGAATTATAGGTTCACATGTATACGTCTTATTGCAAGTTTCCATTCAGGAAAGTGGTTTTGACATCCATCTGATGTAACTCTAAATCATAATGAGCTACTAATGTCATGACAATCCTTAAGGAATCTTTATGAGACAGGAGATAAGGTCTCTTGATAATCGATTCCTTCCTTTTGAGTAAAACCCTTTCGCAACTAGTTATGGCCTTATAGCGTTTGACGTTTCCTTTCGGGTCTAATTTGGTTTTGAAGATCCATTTACAACTTATAGGTTTGGATTCTTCAAGAAATTCAACCAAGTCCCAAACGTCATTATGCTATATGGAATTGAGCTTTCAAATTACAGCTTCATTCCACTATGTGGCCTGATCGCTAATAATGGCTTCTTAATAAGAGGTAGGATCAGTAAGCTTTCCAATGTCCTCAACTTCAGTTAAATAAGTTATGAAATCATCAAAAGTTATGGCCTTGCGTGACCTAGATGATCTCCTAAGTTGATTTTCAGGTTGAGTAAGGAAGATGCTTTAGCATTAATAGCATTAATAGTAAGATGCTTTGCTTTAGCATTATTTAATAAGATGCTTTATCATTAGTAGTATCATAATTAGGAGGATTAGGATTCTGATTTGGAGAAGGTGGATCAGTGATTTTAGGAGCAGCGTTGAGTACAAGAGGAGTTATCGGAGGAGTAATAATAACCGACGAGTGGTTCCCCCCGCTTCTTGTACTTATAGCAAATCTTAAGTTATGATTTGTCGTGCTCCCACTGATCTCTTAGTCTTTGAGAAACGTGGCATGATGCGTGTCAATAATGCTAGTAGTGTAGAAAAGACAGTAAAACTAATAACCGATAAAGAAACATGTAAGGGATTTAGGATCCAGTTTCTTTAAGTTAGGGTTACAGACTTATGTTTCGGCATGACAGCCTCATACTTTCATATATTTTAGACTCAGATTCCTTTCTGTCCAGGACTCTTAGGGACAGATTCTAATGGAACTTTTATTGAGTATATGAAAAGCTGTTTTAAGGCCTTAGTCCAAAGGAAAGTTGGTAAGTTAGTGTTGAAAAGGCATACTCTTCACCATGTTCATTAAGGTTCTATTTCTCCTTTTAGCAACATAACATTTTGTTGAGGAGAACCTGACATGGTGTATTGGTTACTTATGTCTTGTTCCTTTCAAAAGTTATGGAAAAAGACCATGAGCTTCACCAATATCAGTATGTCTACCATAATACTTACCTTCTTTATCTGATCTCACAACTTTTATTTTTACGATCAAGTTTGTTTTAAACCAAAGGTTTAAGATCAATAAAAGTCTCTAAGGGTTCAGATCAGATTTAGGTGCATATAACGTGAATAATCGTTAATGAATGTAATAAATGATGCATGTCCTGAAATGAATGCGGGATAGGGGCCACTTAACGTCAGAGTGAATTATTTCCAACAAGTTGGAACTTTTAGTAGCTCCTTTCTTATTCCCTTTAGCCATCTCACCTTAGAGGCAGTAAATACATGTTTCAAAATCACTAAAGTCAAGAGAATGTAATATTTCATCCTTTATGAGTCGTATCACGCGAACTCGTGATATGTGGCTAAGATATTTATGCCACATTATGGAGGAATTCTCTAATTATTTAGGTGATTTTTGTCTTTGTTTTAGTTATGTCATCAATATCAGGAGACAACAAAGACTGTGAGAAATTATGATCTAGTTCTAACTTATACAACATTCCATTCAAGAAACTAGGACCACGTAATGCATTATTATGAGTAATGGCAATCTCGTCATAACCATGAATTATTACATAACCTTCAAGGTCTTAGACTAAAAAAAAAACAGATACAAGGTTTCGAGAAATTCTCGATACACATAAGGTATCTACTAGTCTAATACACTTTCCATTGTTTATATGTAAATCATAAGTCTCCATGGTTTCGACATATAAGAGATCAACCCTTCCAACTCTAGGCTTTCTCTGGTCATTTGATAGTTTCTAGATTGCATGGAATCCTTGTATAAAACTAGAATCACTCACACATGTATTGATAAGTACATCAAACATAAAAGAATCAAATATTACAAAAATTAAGTTACCTTTCTTAGCTAGCTACTCCTTGATTAGGGCAATCTAGGCACAATCATAATTTGCAGTTAGGATTGCTTGTCAAGGACTTAATGCTAGAGGTAGTAGCACCATGATTAGCCTTTGAACTTTATTTGCAGTTTTTATTACTGTTTTTATCTTTCCTCTTAATGGAATTTGCAGTGGTACTAAGATGAACAACTTAAGGTTGGCCCAACTTAAGGCGACCATTTTCTTGCACACACATTGCTATTAGTTCACTCATCAACCATTTATCCTTCATAGCGCTAAAATTAATTTTGAAGGAGTCGAAATGAGCAAGCAATGAGGTCATTAAAATGCAAAAGAAAATTGTCATAGACTTCCATTTTTTGGACTCTTAAGCTTATGAGTCATGTCAGTCATTTACATTATGTGTTCACAAGCACTGCTATTTCCTTTGTATTTAAGCTACTTGCAAACGCCTTATACATTCCCTCGGAAACTATGATTGATGAAGTTTCTGACCATCATTATTGACAAGTGATTCGCCCTATCCACTTTATTAAAAATTCGCTTTCTGAGCTGCGGAAGAGTTAGCAGTAAAGCAGTGGGTTCATTATGGTGAATGACATAGTCAAGTCTATCACTACTAGAAACAGGGCTATCCTTGACCCGCTTTTTATGACCCACGCTAATAGATGACGCGCAAAGTGAGAAGTCATAAAAATACTGTCATAATTTGTAAGATCTGAAGGGTTTATGACACGCATTTTTTAGTGTCATAAAAAAAGGTAGGGTAACACGGGCTACAGTGTCATTTTTGTTCCCCATATATAAAGCTAAAAAACACACACACACATAACACACACACACCCAACCTCCTACTCTCTATCCAAACCCTCCGCCCTCTCTATCCATCTTCGGTACAAATACAATCGCCGCCTCCTTTTCCGGCCACCAACACCATCTGTGCCACCACTGAGGTAGTTATTCCCTACTATCTTTATATTTCTTGATTTCTTTCTTTCAATTTTAGTTATTTTTGTTTTTCAGATTTGGGGTTTTCATCACCGGCCACCAACACCATCGGTGCCTCCTTCTCCGGCCACCGACACCATCGGTGCTACCATCTCATATTTATTTTTTAGAGGCCGATGATATAATAATGGATCTATATGGAATTAGATGAAGGAAATAACAAGGTGAGTACTTTGTTTTAATGTTCTAATCTTGTGTATTTAACTGATAGAAAGCTTGAATAAGTCTAATTTTTTGTATATATGTATTTAATCTTAGTTTTGTATCAGATTTTGTAAGGAGAAAATATGGCCAAAGATTTATGTGATAACTTCTTTGATGTAGATTGAAAGAGGCGGCCCAAGATATATGTGATAATGCCATTGAAATATTAAAAAAGCTTCTAAAGTACGTATATGAAAAAGCTCCTAACCAAGTTTAATTTTTGGATTTTGGTTTTGTTTTACCATAGCGAATTCGAATTCGGATCGGTTTGTGTAAACTGAATTTGCTTTCAAAAGATTGAGGGTGTTTGGTATGTCGGTTGTGACTCAATAGATTGAGGGTCAATTGGATTAGAAGTGGTGCCTGACAATTTCTTTTTCGAATGGGCAGTGAAATTGATTGGTAAGCTGCAGGATGGCACCGTGTTCATTAAGAAAGGTCATGATGAGACCGAGCTTTTCGAGTCCAAGACTGATGCAGGTATATAACATTATAAGAAACTATGTTCATTGTGAAGTTTCATGTGTAAATATGGTTGTACATACTGTTAGTTGTTTTGGTTGATTGTACAGAGCAAGTAATTGATGGGATATGAACACCCCGGAGAATATTGGTGTGTTCAGAATCGGAAGCCAGTAGTGTTGCTGAAAGTTCAGAATTGAGTTTAGAAAACGTGAATATGCAGGAGATTGATGACCGAGAGACTATGCGGCGGTCTACTGTTTTGATTTCAGGATTGCAAGGGCTCGGTGACGAGATCGGTACTGGTTACTTTTCGTTATATGCCAAATTATAAATGATGAATAGGTTGTAGTTAGGCGAAACTGATTTTATTATGAAATTTGTTTGCATAGCGTCTTTATTTAGTTATCGTTTGACATATCCGTTTTAAATGATAGTATGAAATTTGCTAGAAGTGATTATTGTGACTTAACATATCGGGATCAATGGATAAGTAGATAAGTTAGTTCCTGTACGTTCCTTATTACATGCTCCCTCTGTGTAAGCGCACATCGGTACAACTCATGAAACGCGCAAATAAGGCAAAATATGATAAGTTTTGGTAAGGTAGGGGTTATCAGTTGACTTATATACTGGATTTTGGTATTTATGCAACTCTTAGTTTCAATAAATGATTTCTTTGAAGATGCTGCATACTTTTCTGTTTATCTTGCTGTTAATGTTCCTCTATAGGATTTTGATGTCAAATGTCGAACTAGATTCTACCTGGCGAGTATGTGTAATCGCGTGCTTTGGTTGATGAGTTCCTTCTTAAATATTTTTGCAGCTTTCGAAGGTTCTGGTTTTGTAAGACTCTTCCTGCCTACAAACTTGGACAATGAGGACTTCTATTCACGGTAATATTTTTGATGCTTATTATGTTATTCTCTTAATTAGTCAGTGAAGCAAAATTTTTCATCTTTTCTGTCATGCCAGTGAGTGGATTGCTGCATGTATTCTTCAATGGGATTCTATACCAAATTGCCAGTTCTGGAACAGCCAATGGGCTGCTATCAAATTGGTACGTGATTGATTATTATAAAGAACTCCAACTCATTTAGTTGGTATGTTATACTTAGAATAAGATGGTCTTTCTTGCTCTTGTGACAGGAGCGTGCACCTAGTTCTCTTACTCTTGGAACTTCTGATGATTCCAATGTGAAAGAGCGTCGCCCAGATACAACTGATGACAAAAAAGATTGGAGGAAGGTTGCTACTGAAACCGAGAGTGTTCGTCGTTGGCGTGAAGAAGAAAGAGAATTAGGAAAATTAGGAGTTTGTAATGGTTAACTTTAGAATTGTAAATGAGTTTGTATTTGAATTAAACGCGTTGTTTTGATATATATGAAATGCGTTATTTTGATATTTGTGTTTTTAATTTTGTATTATCAGTTTTTTAATTGTCATTTAATAGAAAATTAGGAACTGAAAAAAATTATTTAAAAAAAAAAAAAAATAGGTTATGACGCGCAAAAACGCACGTCATAAAAAAGGGTCATAAATGCGTGTCATAAGTGCGCGTCATAAGTGCGCGTCATAGACGGATGACGCCCAAATGCGGGTCATGAAAATTTATGACCCCCTCCTTCCTTGACGCGCATTTGCGCGTCATCTGAGCCATTTATGACGCGCATTGCGGGTCATAAATAGCTGTTTTTCTAGTAGTGTCATCTACAGAATTAGAGGTAATTAATCCTTTCATAAAGCAAAGTTTGCATCAGTAGGTGGCTCAATGCCTAAGTTAGGTACTTCAGTGGAAATAAGGAGGATATTAATTTATGATACAAGCAATAGAAGATTATAATAGTAATGCCTAAAATAAGTAGGCTTAATAGTAATGAAATTATAGTGACATGATTAGCTATATAAGGCAAACTAAGTAATGTCTATAAAAGTAAGGGAACTAAAGTAATGCCTAAAACTAACTAAGGGCTAATAATAATGTTCCTTATAGCAACATAATTAGATTTCAAAAGGTAATGAGACTAAGACCATTATATTAATGAAGCTAGTGATAAGTAAGCCTATTGTAAACACCAAAACAATAAGCTAAAGTAAGGCTCTACTTAGATGTTACATCACCTTTGGGCAGAAATAACTAATATCTAAGTACACATGAGCATTAGGGTCATGCAACACAACGCTTATCTTTTGACCTTAAGAACGAATCGGACCCAAACCCACCACACAAAAACCCCAACACAACGCTTATCTTTTGATCTTTGGGCACAAAATTAAGAATCGTGTATATTAGGCATGAAAAGAATCCCTTTGCTACACAAAACATATTAAATCACCTTTGGGCAGAATTAATATGCTAAGTGTTAATTATGCAAAAGAGAAAAGAGCGCAACATGAGAATCACATTTGACCTTTGGGCGCAAATGATGAAACCATGTACATTAGTGCGAAGCCCCCACACATTACGGGGGTCCGGGGGCAGCGCCCCTGGAAAGCGGGGTCCAAGGGGCAGAGCCCCTGGCTGGGGTCGAGCTGTGGTAAAAACGCCTCAGAAAAAATTATTTTCCGAAAATAAGGGTCATTTTTTTTCCATTTAAACTTTAAGGTAAAACATAAGCACGAACTTGATAATCAACTAAGTTAATCAGTAATCCATGAAAAATAAGCACGGTACGAAGATAGTTAAGTTCGTAATAAGGATTAACTTCGTAAGTAGTGATTAACTTCGTAAGTAGTAATTAACTTCGTAAGTAGTAATTAACTTCGTAAGTAGTAATTAACTTCGTAAGTAGTAATTAACTTCGTAAGTAGTAATTAACTTCGTAAGTAGTAATTAACTTCGTAAGTAGTAATTAACTTCGTAAGTAGTAATTAACTTCGTAAGTAGTAATTAACTTCGTAAGTAGTAATTAACTTCGTAAGTAGTAATTAACTTCGTAAGTAGTAATTAACTTCGTAAGTAGTAATTAACTTCGTAAGTAGTAATTAACTTCGTAAGTAGTAATTAACTTCGTAAGTAGTAATTAACTTCGTAAGTAGTAATTAACTTCGTAAGTAGTAATTAACTTCGTAAGTAGTAATTAACTTCGTAAGTAGTAATTAACTTCGTAAGTAGTAATTAACTTCGTAAGTAGTAATTAACTTCGTAAGTAGTAATTAACTTCGTAAGTAGTAATTAACTTCGTAAGTAGTAATTAACTTCGTAAGTAGTAATTAACTTCGTAAGTAGTAATTAACTTCGTAAGTAGTAATTAACTTCGTAAGTAGTAATTAACTTCGTAAGTAGTAATTAACTTCGTAAGTAGTAATTAACTTCGTAAGTAGTAATTAACTTCGTAAGTAGTAATTAACTTCGTAAGTAGTAATTAACTTCGTAAGTAGTAATTAACTTCGTAAGTAGTAATTAACTTCGTAAGTAGTAATTAACTTCGTAAGTAGTAATTAACTTCGTAAGTAGTAATTAACTTCGTAAGTAGTAATTAACTTCGTAAGTAGTAATTAACTTCGTAAGTAGTAATTAACTTCGTAAGTAGTAATTAACTTCGTAAGTAGTAATTAACTTCGTAAGTAGTAATTAACTTCGTAAGTAGTAATTAACTTCGTAAGTAGTAATTAACTTCGTAAGTAGTAATTAACTTCGTAAGTAGTAATTAACTTCGTAAGTAGTAATTAACTTCGTAAGTAGTAATTAACTTCGTAAGTAGTAATTAACTTCGTAAGTAGTAATTAACTTCGTAAGTAGTAATTAACTTCGTAAGTAGTAATTAACTTCGTAAGTAGTAATTAACTTCGTAAGTAGTAATTAACTTCGTAAGTAGTAATTAACTTCGTAAGTAGTAATTAACTTCGTAAGTAGTAATTAACTTCGTAAGTAGTAATTAACTTCGTAAGTAGTAATTAACTTCGTAAGTAGTAATTAACTTCGTAAGTAGTAATTAACTTCGTAAGTAGTAATTAACTTCGTAAGTAGTAATTAACTTCGTAAGTAGTAATTAACTTCGTAAGTAGTAATTAACTTCGTAAGTAGTAATTAACTTCGTAAGTAGTAATTAACTTCGTAAGTAGTAATTAACTTCGTAAGTAGTAATTAACTTCGTAAGTAGTAATTAACTTCGTAAGTAGTAATTAACTTCGTAAGTAGTAATTAACTTCGTAAGTAGTAATTAACTTCGTAAGTAGTAATTAACTTCGTAAGTAGTAATTAACTTCGTAAGTAGTAATTAACTTCGTAAGTAGTAATTAACTTCGTAAGTAGTAATTAACTTCGTAAGTAGTAATTAACTTCGTAAGTAGTAATTAACTTCGTAAGTAGTAATTAACTTCGTAAGTAGTAATTAACTTCGTAAGTAGTAATTAACTTCGTAAGTAGTAATTAACTTCGTAAGTAGTAATTAACTTCGTAAGTAGTAATTAACTTCGTAAGTAGTAATTAACTTCGTAAGTAGTAATTAACTTCGTAAGTAGTAATTAACTTCGTAAGTAGTAATTAACTTCGTAAGTAGTAATTAACTTCGTAAGTAGTAATTAACTTCGTAAGTAGTAATTAACTTCGTAAGTAGTAATTAACTTCGTAAGTAGTAATTAACTTCGTAAGTAGTAATTAACTTCGTAAGTAGTAATTAACTTCGTAAGTAGTAATTAACTTCGTAAGTAGTAATTAACTTCGTAAGTAGTAATTAACTTCGTAAGTAGTAATTAACTTCGTAAGTAGTAATTAACTTCGTAAGTAGTAATTAACTTCGTAAGTAGTAATTAACTTCGTAAGTAGTAATTAACTTCGTAAGTAGTAATTAACTTCGTAAGTAGTAATTAACTTCGTAAGTAGTAATTAACTTCGTAAGTAGTAATTAACTTCGTAAGTAGTAATTAACTTCGTAAGTAGTAATTAACTTCGTAAGTAGTAATTAACTTCGTAAGTAGTAATTAACTTCGTAAGTAGTAATTAACTTCGTAAGTAGTAATTAACTTCGTAAGTAGTAATTAACTTCGTAAGTAGTAATTAACTTCGTAAGTAGTAATTAACTTCGTAAGTAGTAATTAACTTCGTAAGTAGTAATTAACTTCGTAAGTAGTAATTAACTTCGTAAGTAGTAATTAACTTCGTAAGTAGTAATTAACTTCGTAAGTAGTAATTAACTTCGTAAGTAGTAATTAACTTCGTAAGTAGTAATTAACTTCGTAAGTAGTAATTAACTTCGTAAGTAGTAATTAACTTCGTAAGTAGTAATTAACTTCGTAAGTAGTAATTAACTTCGTAAGTAGTAATTAACTTCGTAAGTAGTAATTAACTTCGTAAGTAGTAATTAACTTCGTAAGTAGTAATTAACTTCGTAAGTAGTAATTAACTTCGTAAGTAGTAATTAACTTCGTAAGTAGTAATTAACTTCGTAAGTAGTAATTAACTTCGTAAGTAGTAATTAACTTCGTAAGTAGTAATTAACTTCGTAAGTAGCAATTAACTTCGTAAGTAGTAATTAACTTCGTAAGTAGTAATTAACTTCGTAAGTAGTAATTAACTTCGTAAGTAGTAATTAACTTCGTAAGTAGTAATTAACTTCGTAAGTAGTAATTAACTTCGTAAGTAGTAATTAACTTCGTAAGTAGTAATTAACTTCGTAAGTAGTAATTAACTTCGTAAGTAGTAATTAACTTCGTAATAAAAGTAACTTCGTAAGTAGTAATTTCGACATGTATATGCTTTTAAATCCCATTTTACCATCATCACCAACTTTATCATCATATTCATCGATATCAAAAATAAATTTCCAGAAACCTACGAACCCCCAATCTTTGATCTCCCTTTCTTGTCAACCATTATCAATTTATCATCAACAACAAATTAAACATTCATCATCTATAAAATCTAAAAATCCAATGCATAAACAAATTATGTTCATTCACAAATTCATATAAAAAATTCATCCAAAAATCTTATCATCCCAAAAGTTCATCCAAAATTCATATAAAAAATTCATCCCACAAATTCACCCCCTGCCCTCAACGAAAATCCTTAATCCCATCATAGTCACCAGGAAACACCATAACCCACTCCCACAACCCACCAAAACCCCCCACCATACATACATACATACATACATACACCAGATCCGACCTCCCTACCACCAATATTTGACCTCCCAAACACATCCCCTCCACCGTCACCGCCGATATATATATATATATATATATATATTAAACCCGAAGCAAAGGACACTGCACACAAAGCAAATGATCGATTGGACTGGGACGAGGTGGTTGACCGTTGAAGGAGTAATCGGTTGACCGGTAATGGATGGATTGCCACTTACAGATCGTTGGAGTTATTGATTGACCGGAGATGGAGTAGTTGACCGTTGAAGGAGTAATTATCGGTGATGGACCGTTGAAGGAGTAATTACCGGTGATGGCTCGATTGGTCGGTGAAGGACCGATTTATAGAGATTTATAGTGAGAGAATAAAGAGATTAATATTCATATTCAACTTATATATATTTTTCCTAATAAACACAAGTGATAGTGGCCCCGTACTGACAAAAGCTTGTTTATACAAATATTCATATATTTGAAGATATAGATTTGATCTATATAGATATAGATTATATAGGTATGTTTGAAGATATTTTCTGGGCTTGTTTCTTGTTTTTGAAGATATTTTCTTGTTTATACAAAAAATTGCAGTTTGGAGTTAATTTGGGTATAAAAGAAGTGGAATGGCAGCTTTATGCGAGAAATTACCAAACTACCCCTCACGTGCAAGTCATGGGGGGACTTTTGACGATCAACAGACAGAGTTTTAGTCCAGGTATGGTCTGAGTTGGAGTTTTGAAAACGTTGGGTATGATCAGCGTAATTTCGAAAGGAAAGGTATGAAACCAGCAATATCGCGCAAACGTTAGGTACCATTTAAGTAATTAACTCTTAAAATAATCCAAATCATATTTATATGAATATATACATCTAGTCTTATCGTGAACAATATATATTAGAAAATTCAATTGATCAATCAATGTAGAAATGTTACCTTATGGCCCCATATTCACATGTTTAGCGTTTACCATGACCAAGTTGGTACCAAAAGTTCAAGAAAAAGGGACTACATAAAATGAAAAAATTAATATCCCACCAAACCTTTCACTTTCATGAATCTAGTGGATAAGAACACCTAATGCAAGCAAAATATCTGTGGTTTGGAAAAAATATCTTTGTGTTGTATCCTCTTGTATAAAATCTTGCCAACATAGTTCGAAAAATATCTTTTTATGGTATTTTCTTGTGTATAAAATCTTGCAAACATTTAATCTTTGGTGAAACACTTACAAAAAAGATGGAAACTAGCACCAGACCAGGCCGAAGCGATGCGCATTTGTCGAAGGAGGAAGAGGCGAAAATCGAAGGGGAGACTAGGGAGTACTTTGATGAGTTAGCACCAAGACGTCACACTAAACCACAACGTAGCGAGTACGCTGCGCAATACGTTGATGCTATCCCTATTGATCAGGATGATGGTGTTATTCCTGAGTATACTGAGTTTCAACACCTTGAACAAAACTCAGAGGTTTGTTCTTTGTGCCTAAACTTTGGTATGTTTTGAGGTATTATGCATATTAGACATGTGGACTAATGACAACATATTTATACTTCATTTATTATCCCATAAAAACAAAACAAAATATTGAAATGATTACAATATACAAACAGCTAATTACAACTAAAAAACTTCTCAACAGAGATAATATGTGAAAAGGGTCACAAGGAGTATATAATTTTTGGAACTACAATATTTGCAACCAAGGAACACAAACAAACGAATGAACACGAATAAATATATAGAAAAATTAAGATCCAACAAGGCAAGTACTAATACCCAAAGTTAGCTTAGGCATTCAAGTGTTTCCATATTAGCATCTTCATGTAGATTTCGCCATTTGTTAGTATTCAGTTTTTAGCATCAATTAGTAAACCTATATATAGCAAAATGAACAACTTTGGGCTTATCTTATATAATAGAATCTCTCTTTTCTTGCAGAAGCTGGATTATCAAAGTAATGAAGTGAGAGAGGAGTTTGTGGAGACAGAATATTACAAAGATCTTAATGGTGTCGACAAGCAACATCACACGGTATATCCCTTTTTTCATAGATAAAAACGAATGATCTAACATTCTTTCGCATTTCAGATTAATAATATAACACACTCACATATCTCGAAAAAAAACATTATAGTTTACTTACATTATGATGCTTGATCTTCCAGACAGGAACAGGGTTCATCAAAGTAGATGGCACAAATGGGGCTGCCTTCAACTTAGGCTCTGAATCTGAAAACGCCCACCATGCTTCCAGCAAAGGGAACCCGGCTACTAATGAGTGGACTCCAGCACCCGCTGATACGGTAAGCAGTTTACACAATAGTTGGTTACACTCAATGAGATTTAATCTTTTAAAGTTACATAAATATGAAGAGATTTTGGCGAACCTTATGTTTCAGGAGTCCATTGTATCCAACAAACCTCCAAGGAGCGAAAGTTGAACAGGATTATTGCTGCAAAGTTTGTGATATGGCATCTACACATGGCAAATAAGTTTTGTAACTGCATTCCTTGTGAAGATCCTTTGTTCTGTTCGTAGGAGCTATCGTATGTAACTGAAACTAAGACGTGTTATGCTACTGAATAATAATGCATTTGGTAGTGCTATTTCGTGTGTGTTTGGTTTAAATGATCCATTATTAGAACCATTTTAACTTAGACAAATGTAATTGGCTTTCCTTTTCCAATGAACCACTATTGTTACTTGTTAGAATGCAAAAATAACACAAACACAGATGTGAGAAAAGTAAAGAATGAGCTACCTGGACAAACCAAATAGGATGACACAGATTCTATTGTTAATTAACTGCATTCATATTCATTTCTAAGTCCCGAATCTTGTCATCAAGATATCTTCAAAACGGAAATGAAAAACAGGGGGTAAACAAAACAAATAACATGAAATTGGGATATGTCCATGACTACTAATGGTACCTTACTATTTTCTAGACACATCACATTTACGTAATTGATGAAGGCAACGTCGAGTTTCAGTCTTGAAAATTAACTTATTCGAGCTTTTTCTCCTGAACATAATGTTTTTACTGAAAAAATACTACAAGATCTCTAGGAGCCTGACACATCATTAACAGTATTAAGTATATATATAGTGGCAGAAAGTTATATATATCCAGTATATGACATACGTGAATTATGTGCCTAATTAAGTCTTAATAGTTAACAATACAAGTGCACCAACATATGTTTTCACAACAAAAATGAAACAACAAGAACCTCTCTGTTAAATTCAAGTGACAATCAAAGTTGTCAGTATCCCATTCAGGGGAAAAACCCCAACAAGAACCTCTAACGGCACAGAATAACTCGAACGTTTGCTTTTTGAAGTGTCCCTGATTAATTGCAACTTTTAACAACCCTGATTCTGAGGTTCATGCACAGGTTCACTAAGCAACATTAATACTGTATTTTTCTAGGAAGATACACTCCTTACTCATATTGAAGGCATTAAGATGAACTATCTACCCTAAATTTATAACTAAATACATAATGATAAAAACTTGTCCTATTGATGTGAATCAACAGCCTTCAACAGACAACCTCAACTACCAACAAGGAGTTGGCCTTGTGGTAAGGGAAGCACTTGGTGACCTTAAGGTCCCAAGTACGATCCCCGCTTGGCACAAAAAAAAAATTCCTTTAAGGTACCCGTTACCAATGAAGTCTAGGCCCACATGTGAAGTTCTAAAGACGTGGGCTCGATCCTTCGGGGTGCCCTGGTCATGTGGGGATTAGGATAGAGGTATTATACAGGTATCATATGGCTAGGGTTCCCCCCATTACCTTTTTTTTTGACAACCTCAACTCAACTAAACATAATAAATTGGTGCAGACTGTCTAAATGAAGGATCTTTCCTTTAGGTCACCAATATGTTAGAGGTCCTCAAAAATGGCATACAGCAGCACATATGTTATGGTATTGATTAAACACTAAACTAAAAACTGAATCAGAGAAACTTATGACAGAAGCTAGGTTTCAAACCAAACTGAAACATGCTAATCTAAATACACTAATTCAACTTGTGAAAGTGATGGTTTTAAGTCTAAAGAACAAATAAAGCAAAGCTGGGAGTATACAAATGCCAGAAATTTTGGAGAGGTATCTCTGTTCAAGCTACCTGGAGAGTCGAGCATTTTGCTTTGATAGTCTGATGCACGCATTCTAACTGGCATTCTCGTGGCCGTTCTGAGACTCTTCCTTGGCCATCCCAAAGACCATATTGAAGTGATTTGGTGATACATTTAACAAATCATTATCTGCAATCTTGACTCTTCATGAATGTGCTGGATCGGGACGGTACAGAGACAGGATTCGGAACTTCGGACTTTTTCTCATTCCTAACACAAACTGCATTTTCTTATTTGGGATAGCTAGATAGATGAATCATTTCAATGGCTTACTTTAATTTATTTTTTCCAAAAGTCCTGTATCGCTTTGAAAAGTTTTAAGACAATAAAATAATTTATCTGATTTAAAGGGTTTGCCCATTTTTTATTTTATTTTTATTTTTTTGTTAACGGGATATCCCTGTAAAATTTTTTTTGGTTAATGCCCATTTGCACAATAAGATATGAATTATAACCAACATCAACCTATTTGCCAAACAATCAAGAGAGCTATAGAACGCCAATAAACTGGGTCTCTTTTAGGTATAAAAAGTGTTTAAATTACATATCATACAGAAAAAAAATACTTTTAGGACAATAACATATTATAAAATATAAATTTTAAATTTATAAAGTATATCCAACCATCTGTTCTTCACCACTCTTCTTTCTACCAGATTATACTGCCAGTATCAAGAATCAAGTAGCCAAGAAATGAGACCAGTCGAGCTATACAATTAAGGCACAGGGCACGCCTCTATGTTCCAGATCTCTTTTGCATATTGAGAGATTGTTCGGTCACTGCTGAACTTCCCACTTCCGGCTGTGCTTAAAATTGACATTTTTGTCCATCTCTTCCTGTCCCTATAAGCATGAAGAATAGAATCAAAATAAATCCATATGGTCTTCATCATATAATCGAAACCAGAACTATGAATAAAAATAGGCAATGGTAGAAGTTAGTCAGTGGTCAAATGTACTGACTTGTGAATAAGGCCATGCTAGAGAAATGAGAATATACATGTATTTGCATTCCGAATGCAACATGTTTTAGTGTAGAGGTGGAAAAATGGATGGGTTGGGTAAAACTGGTCATAACATGTCATTTCAGTTTTTAGAAATAGCTCCACCTGTTAGGTTAGTTATTTTAAATATTACGAAAACTTTGTATGACGATTTTAACTTATTTTTATTTTTTTAACTAAAATGACTTTGGACAACTTAGCCCATGTCACCTGTTAAAGCCATTTGACTTGTTCCATTTTCAACTACTTTTAGAATTTACACATTAGACCCATCAATCCGACAGAGATAAGACATAACCCAAATTAACTCATTGATACATTAATCAATGAGTAGAATTTACTATATGTGTGTTCTAAAAACACAATGGTTTCAAAGATCTTACTTGTATGCTTCATCCACTAGTGCCTGTGTGTCTATGTAGGTTGGGAAGTCATGACCGACAAGAAAGTAGTCTCCACGACCATAGCCAGAGTTCCCTTCCAGAGAATCAAGGAGTGGTTCATAATCATAGCTTCCAAATGCCTTGGATCTGATAAATTGTTTAGCTTCTTCATATCGAGGGTCTGTTTTGAACTGCACATTAAAAAATATACAATAATATGAAATACCATACACAAAGAAGGATGGGAACAAGCCTCAAAAAATCTTAGTCTTGTACTAAGCAATGGAAGGACATTGCTCAAGACTCAAAACAATCAACGATCTAGATTGAGATATAGACATATAGTTGCATGATCTACGCATGTTATATAGAGATAGATTTAATATGGGCAGGTCAGGCTGGTTGGGTCATGAGTCAAAATGTGTTTTGTTCACAAAAGGTAAAACTCCAAAAGAGATCGAAATTGGTCATTAACAATTATTTTTGTCAATTTGTATTAATAGTTAATCTATTAGCTAAGATTAAAAACATATATCTTTAAAATAATTATCTTTTTTGTCACGATTCACGAAACCTGGCTAGGAGGTTTCATGGATGACTTTCGACCATTCTGCTTGGACTCTGTTATAGATTTTAACTACTTGACTCGTTGGAGATAGAACACCCAAGTAAACCCAATTTTGGGAAAATGGGGTTTGCCACATTTTATTATAGGACTGGTACAATCTTGGTGCTCATAATGAGTTAAAGTAGTCTCACCAGTCCATTCTCTCGGTCTTTCCTGAGCTTCGGGACTTCATCTGCTGTTGCTCCAAAGAGGAAAAAGTTCTCCTCTCCAACCTCCTCTCTGATTTCGACATTAGCTCCATCCAACGTTCCTATAATGAGGCATCCATTGAGTGCAAATTTCATGTTGCTTGTGCCACTAGCTTCCATGCCTGCAGTGCTGATATGTTGTGAGAGCTCACTTCCTGGTATAAGAACTTCAGCTACGGATACATTGTAATTAGGCACAAAAACTATCTGAAAATGATCATAAAGTACCCAAGATTAGTCCAAACTGTAACAAAAAGTTTGTGTGAAATGAAACCAAACATAAAACAATAATAGCTAACGAGGGGATTAAGGGCTTTGTTTACCTTCAAGTATTCATTAACTTCAGGGTCAGTGTTAACAACAGCACCAACATCATTCACAAGCTTGACTATTCTTTTGGCATTAGTGTATGTTGCAAATGCTTTCCCTCCAATCATAATGGTTCTTGGGGTCGTGGTCTTCCGTTCTTCAGGACTCATTTCCTGTTTCAAATACATCAACTCTTAATAATGTCGAACATTTTGATTACTTTTTGAGATAATCTAACTATACAGTTGCATAAATGAAAGTTTGATAGATTTTCTGCAATCATTTTCTATCCATCTACTACTAGAAGTGGGATATCACACCTTCAGTTTCTTGTACCTATACACAGCACCCAAAATATTCAACAATTGCCTTTTATATTCATGGATGCGCTTCACTTGGATATCAAAGAGGCTATTTGGGTCAATGCTTTCGCCTGTTACTCGCAGTATGTACTCAGCTAATCTCTGTTTGTTAGCCATCTTAGCAGACTCCCATTCAGCTTGAAGTTCTGGGTTGTCAGCAAACTAATGGAGAGAGAAAGAGAAAGAGGATCAATATTCGTACTGTTGCGAGCATAAACATAAATCTAATCTATTTAGAATAAAAACTAGCTGCGGAAAAGTAGGTAGGTTGGATCATCGGTCAAATTGAGTACTTTTCTGGTGACGTGTAATACTTTCTGTCCAAGTTCTTTCCTATAAATAACTAGCATGCCAAATATGATTACTAAAACTATATAGATAGATAACCTAAATTTCTGAACAGGACATATGAGGTTCTGTGCAACAAACAAACACTTTGCGTGACTTCCCACTGGTTTTACTTTACTCATTTCCTTCTTAAGTAACTGTTATTCTTTTATTCCTTTGACCCATAAGATAAAACACAACCATACCTCTCGCAGACCAATGAGTAGGTCAAGGTTAGTCACCCACTTGTCTGTTTTCAGCCATTTTGTTATTATTTGACTGAGTTCAGGACTACAAAATTTGAGCCACCGTCTAGGTGTTATGCCATTGGTCTTGTTTTGGAACTTAGTTGGCCATATGGAAACATAATCTACAAACAACTCAGCCTTTAAGATGTCACTGTGCAACTGTGCTACACCATTAACCTGCAAAAAGATACATAGCATATCATGAGAATACAAAATATGTCGGTGAGGCTTCATACTATATAATTTGTAAGCATCTTACTGTATGCCCAGAAACCACACACAAGTTTGCCATGCGCACAACAGGCTTATTTGGATTGTGATCCAAAATGCGGATATCAGAAATCTTACTCTCAAGATCAGGGCGTGTTGATTTTACCATTGCAATGAACTGAAAAATGGTACAAATTCCGACATTAATCACTAATGAAGTAGGTTGATAATACAATGAAAAATTTAATGCGTACAACTACATACTCGTTTGTCAACTTCTTCGATAATTTCCATGTGGCGGGGAAGAAGCTTTGCCATTACCACTTGTGACCATTTCTCTAATGCCTCTGGAAGGACAGTGTGATTTGTGTAAGCAATCGTCCTGGTCAATGGTCAACTCTTAGTTAATTAGGACCAGATAACAATAATAATAACATCTTCTAAAAAAGTTCACCAAACTAATAATTGTGAAAGCATTACGGACTTTGAAGTCACATCCCACGCTTCATCCCATCCTAATCCTTCTTCATCCATCAACAATCTCATCAGTTCTGGTATTGCAAGAGTTGGATGTGTGTCATTCAGTTGTACTGCCACCTTGCTTGGAAACTCTGACCACTCGCGTGGACTTGTTCCGTCTTGTCTTTCCTTAAATCTGGAAATGATGTCCTGAAATAATTCGAACATGAAGATTCCAACCGTATTATCTTTCAACACATCAACTGATCAACTATTGGTATAACAAATGCATTGCATAGAAAAACAACCTGTAGTGACGCACTGCATAGAAAAAACTGTTGCTTCAGTCGAAGAAGTTTTCCTTCTTCTGTAGCATCTCCGGGATAAAGAACAGCACAAATCTGCAGGTATAATCTAATTAGTGTATATCCACGGTTCAAATATAGCTCAGTCAAATATGAAAAATGAATTTATAAAGGTGATTGTGTTTTATGACTTAGAGGACATCCAACCTGTTGAGCTCTAGCATGTAGCTCAGCGGCAGACTGATACTGCCCGTCATTAAACTGAAACAGGTTGAAGTCCTGAGCACTAGCTTTAGCCTCCCAAAGGCGGAGACTATTAGTATTCTTAGTTTTGTATCCCGGAATTGGCACGTCATATGCTAGAGCTTGTAGAACCTCTCCCCCGACCCATTTTCGGCTGCAAGATAATGGCGTATGTATTCAACCAAAAAGTAACTGAAGTATGAAATATACCTCCGAAGCAACGACAGATCAAACAAATGAAATATATTTAGCCCAGCTAAACAAGAAATTTAGATGTGCTTACGATCCTGAGGGGAGGACCTCAACATGACCAAAGAATCTGACAGGGAACACTACGTCATGCCTGACAACCTCCCAAGGACTAAATTTCTGCAATATTACAGTAAACTTAGATACAAAGACCATAGTTATATGACCAAAAAAAGTATCAAGTGGAGTTCCAACCTCAAGCCAATCTTCTGCCATCTCTTCTTGCCCTGCTTTAGAGATACTCTGTTTGAAGAGCCCATACCTGTACCTTAGACCATACCCCCATGCTGGCAAATTCAATGTTGCCATTGAGTCCAAAAAGCAAGATGCAAGCCTCCCTAAACCACCATTTCCAAGTGCCATATCTTTTTCCTACAATCGTTATATATGGAAAGCACAATAATCAATTCATTCATAAGAGCTATAGAAGCCTCCATGACCAAAAGTAAATTTAACAAATAGGCAAATAAACCTTCTTAAGTATTCCACTCAATCCATACACCATGTATGATTTTGGGATAAAAACTTCGCGAGTAACCTCGCTTTTTTTTAAAAGAATATCGCAAATTCGCCTGCTAACCCTTTTTACAAACTTCTTATGGTGCATCATCATGGACCATGATTTGAACCATGATTTTACAGATTAGGCATGGATAGAATGTACAGTGCATGTAATGATGGATTATTCAAGTTTAACGTTTTTTTAGGGATTTACCTGCTCAGTGATTTCTTCAAGTTCATGACCGAGCTTGTTCAAAGCACTGGCATATGCATCTTGAATGTCAAGGTTCCCAATGGCATTAGTCAATGCTCGGCCTTGAAGAAACTCCATAGATAGGTAGTATGTTTGCTTTGGGTCAACTTTGTGATAATGTAGATAGGTCTCATTCCATTGCTGCAGAAGCATGGAACAGAAATGTAAGCAGGGTTAATTCCGCTACAACAAAAACATCAACATTTTGGTAATAAAATCTAAATTATGTGCTGGAGTTATATTCATCCTCTCAACATGAAAACTTATAACTTTCCGATCAAGTCATTATTTATACATATGTGAAATATCTAGATACATTAGACCTTATAGCTTAATAAAAAGTGATAATTGTGTGAAGCATCTCAATCAGAATGATCCCATTGTGTGCTCTTTCTGTGAGATGCAACCCGACTCTCATTCCCACTTGTTTTTTGAATGTAATTATTCTGCTCAACTTTGGATAATGTAGATACACAAAAGGCTGGAATGGAAGGAATTCCCACTGATTGGGATGCTATTATAGCCGATGCTATTTTATTGCCAAGAAAGAAATCGATAAGAATTGTTATATTTAAGCTTGTTCTGGCGGCTACTGTGTACTACTTATGGCAGGAAAGGAATGCAAGAATCTTCAACAAGAAGAAAAGATCGAGTTCTGAATTGATCGAGGTGGTAATCAATACTGTTAGACTCAAGTTGTTAACCTTCAGGTTCAAGAAGACGACCCATGTAGAAAAGGCTCTTGTGGAGTGGAAGCTGCCTTATCATCTAGTTAACGAGACGTAGGCTTCTAATTTTTGTCTATCTAGCCCATTGTTTTGTTCATAGTCGGCTAGGTAGTTTATGGGACTGGCATGTCAATGCCCATAATAGTTTATGTTATTGCACAATGGTGCGTTGTTTGTACAAGCATACATATTTTTGCACAATGGTGCGTTGTTTGTACAAGCCAATGTGACATTTAGTCACATTGCCTGATTTATTTTTGATTAATACAATTCATAGGGTATATCCTTTTACCCAAAAAAAAAAGTGATAATTTAATATTAAACAAACTGAAAAAGGCTAGATAAGTAGTTTTACTTGTATCAGACGGTCGCGGACGCTCTCTGCTGCTGCAAAGTACGCTTGCTCGGGTTCAAACTTGATAGGAGAAAAATGTGGATTGTATTGAGCATGATACTTGATATTGGATGCAATATCCACCGGATCTTCTGCTAGTGGTTGAGCAACAACAGGAATCTCATCAGGGATCTTAGATTTAGTAGCACCATTGGCTTTTGTGGTAGTCTCCATCCCCGGAATTCCAGAGGCTAGTCTACCTTATACACTGCAATTGGCTACAAAATAACACAATTATGCAAGTTTACAATCCGTAACACTTCAAAAAGAGCATCAAGCTATATATATGTATGTGTCCGGCAACGATTAACATATAATAGGAACATTTTGAAAGGTGAATATCTATACCCCCTTATAAAACAATTTCCCCCACCTCATGTTCAACTTACAGCTTTGATCTCCCTAAAATGCCCCTAAACACTTAACATAACTAACAACTAAAACACATGGTCTACCAAAAATACCCTTAATGGATTATTTTACAACCTTCAAGTCCTACAATAACCACACTATCTCCTTCTACATCAATTACCTTTACATAATTACATCAATAACCTACACTACTCGCCGCCGCCATCACCATCGCCATCACATCATGCAGGCATCCATCTAGTACACTAAAGTACGCATAAGCACATGATTTTAACTTTTACCTATATATATCAATCAAGCCGCACCACACACGATACATAATGTCATAAGTTATATGTAAAGTTAGATACAGTCATACACATATTGTTTCCCTAAATCAGATTAGATTATTAAAATTTCCTAAAATTATAGGAGTATATGTTTGACTCACACTTAGTCTAATAATAATAATAATAATAATAATGTGTTTGCTAATGAGGTCTTGTTGGGCATTGACGGTTAATTACTAACTCGGAGGAAAACTAACTACTAACAACTAACATTTGTTGTTCAAAATAATAATGAATAGTATTGATATGATGCATTAGGAATTAAAATAGTAGAGTAAAATGACACTTACGGTGTGAAATGAAAGCAGAATTGTGTGAAGACAATGTAGGTTCAGAATTTTTTTAAAAAAAAATCTGAAAAAGAAGAAGTTTATTTAAAAAAGAAAAATAAGAAGATATTTTTGATTTTGGGGAAATAGAAAGTTCCAAAAGTATTACTAGTACCAATTGGAATATGCGTATTTGTGTTTGAGTGTGTGTGATAGATATAGAGTGAGATATATAGTGAAGAGATAAGTAAATGAAATAGTGTGATTTGTGTGGTGGTCGACACAGAGAGAGTGAGTGAAGACGATGTGCTGATATTTCGTTGTGATATTTTTTTTTTTTCTCTTCTTTCTTTGGGTGTCACAAGACACGTGGGAGAGAGTTCGTTGTAAAGAGCGCGGATATCAAAGATTCATTCATTCATGGAATCATGGGTATGGGTATATGGAGATCCGAGTCGCCTACATATTTGGTGCACTTTCATTTATAATAAAAAATTTTAGTGTGAATTACCCGCAAATGCGAAGAGGTTTAGTATATCTTGTTTTAACGGGATCTTTGTTTGAAAATTCCATAGCAAAATAGACCCTCAAATTAAACCTTTATATATTAAGAACATCTATCTATCATCCAGATAAAAAAACACTCACCCAGACCCACCATTCATGAACCAATCCCAAATTTATTTGGGCCAAATATACCTAATGTATGACTTGAACCTGATATCTCTTGTGAAAAAACAGACCTCTTTGACACTAAACCATTTGGTTTACGTTTTCCAAGCTTGATTACACTTCCTTGTTAGAGATAAATTATCTCTACACAAAACATTTTTGTCATTCCTAAAAAGGTATGTGTTATATAGTTAAACTCGAATGTAATATGCATATATGTTTGTGTATGACAAAAATATTTTGTGGAAAAATCATCTAATATGCTAGCTTTACAAAAACAGGAGATAATATAGCAAGAGAAATGACTATCAACGCATAACCAAAAGTTTAAAAGTAAGACAATTTGAAATGTCATCATCATTAAAAAAAAATAATTCTAAAAGTCCAGTTTAATATAACTAGCGGCAAGGTTAATAGTACACTTAATTATGTTCACATATAAATTGGCTACGATTAAGGGTGTAAACGAACCAAGCTACTTGTGAGCTAGTTGACTTGAATCATGAATAGGTCATGTAACGCCGGGCCTAAAGGTGCTCGATCCGAATCTAAGCTCAATCTGGAGTTCGTTTAATAAATGTTTTTGACTTCGAATTTCGAATGCCAAATTCAAGTAGACTCGCAAGTCTAAAGGAGCTTAAATGAGTGTCTAATACAGTAATACTATAAGTTATGTATTAGTTCCTAGTATGTATTTTTACTATCATAAATTTATAATTGATATAATTTTAAACTTAATATTTCAATACATAACTATTACTAAATATATATTAAACATAATGATATATATAATTAAGTAGAAAATAAAATATTTAATAAATGAGCCGAGCTCAAGTCTCTAAAGCAAATCATGAGCCGAACTTGAGTTCTACTCAAAAAATTTAAAAAGAATCAAACTCGAACTCGTTTTGGCTTGTTTAGTGCCTTGGCTACAATTCATTGTTGAACTTGAAGATGTCGAACAAATTAAAGGTTTAAGCTTTTATATAGAGAAAACATGGAGGGCCTTGATGCAAATGAAGCTATGTTATCACAAGCTAACCATGAGTTGCGTTCACGGGAAAAGCCGGCCAGGGGACACGGCTCACACGCCATGGCTCTATTTTCTCCATCACATGTTCCCTCCAGAAATATAGAGTACGAACCGGATTTATATGAATTGTTGATAAGTTGTGCATTTTGATAATGAAAACTATACAATTTATAATTAATAAAAATTTCATCTTTGGGCAATTCTCTTTTTAAAAGTACTTTTAAAACCCAATGTTTGAGATGATCATGAACTCACAATTGTTATTTGGTCAAGAATATAATGGAAGAAAATAAAATGGGTAATGTTACACATTCTTTTTTGCTGTTATAGCTAAAAAGTAAAATACGGCATTATTTTTCTTAACTTTTAGTTCTTTATTAATTATAAGATTATTATTAATTACAGTTAAGATTATTATGAAAATACGATTATAAGTGGACTTGAACAATCTAGTTGAATGACAAAGTAGAAAATTTATACATGACTAATTAAACACAGCATTAAGCACTCCAAATTCAACGTTACCTTTTATAGTTGTATCCCCTCCTTTTAAATACTTTTTTTAATGAACCAATAGAATTTTGTACATTTGTGTGTTCAGTGTTCATATCTTAATGTGAGGAATACTCCTCGAAAAATAATAAATCAACCTAATAATCAACCTAACAACATGATTATGTTAAGTGTTACCATCAATGAAAGAGATTGGCAGAAAGAATGAGTGGAATACACTTGTCATGTAATGAAGGTTTTAGGTTGATCTATCATTTTAGGGATGACAACGGGCAAGAAAAAACCCGTGACTCGTGGATACCCATCCTTTATGGACAAGTAATTTCAATAAATTTTACCTGTGGATACGATACGGGTAGAAATTTGTACCCGTTCGCGGATCGCAGACGGATAATGGGTATACCATATCCGTCATGGATTAATCCGTACCACTAACCCGTGATATCCGTATGAGATACCCGTGGATATATCCATAAAATACCGTCAAACCCGCATATTATTTCTTAATTTTTATATAATGGGGAATGTGAATATGTGGTTGTTACCTAAGCTTAAGTATAGAACCCATCACATACTAATAATCTAATCCGTAAAAAACATGGGGGGTCAATTATTTATTCATTATACAATAAATATTAAAAAATTAGTATGTGAGAGGTTCCATACCTAAGCTTAAGTACATGATAGTCACTGTACCACCCCGACTAGGGCGGAATTACGATATGCCACATAACGACATGGTACAAAAAGATTAAGTAGAAAACATCAACATAAAGTTTCAAATGACATTCAAATCCCAAAAGATTACAAGTTCAAGTTGACGTTTAATAACCATTACATAATCCAAATCCATAATCAAAAGATAATTGTTTGCATTACAAACCGTCTAGCACATAACAAATACATCAACCAAAGAGGCGGTCATGCTAGAATCTTACTGCTCTAAACTTGAAAAGCATGAAAAAAAAGTGTCAACTACGAGAGTTGAGTGAGTTCATAGGTTTATGCTAACAACACATATATATTTAATCCAATTCAAGAAGTATATGTTATAAAATTTCCAAGGGTTCCATCATAATATCCATACCCAAACCGTATGTTCAATCAATAATAACCAACCATAAATAATATCAATAACACTTGGTCAAAGGAATAATTTGATGAGTTTGTCTTGAGCCACTACTAAGACCCTTTCACGTCCAAATAATAATAATAATAACATGTCCCGAAGAAGTAAAGATAGAAGCACATGCTGTCAATCACGTGCAATAATAATAATAAAGGGGTCGTGCCATGGAGACGACCAATAATATATATAAAGTAGATTAGAGCACCCCATGACCGACACCGTTGAAGGCGGCCACGTAGGCGGCCAATCAACCTGTCGCCACTGATGTGAGTGAGGGGACGAATCCTAGTTGCACAACCCTCTAACTACAGGCCTCAATGAGTTAATAGTAGTGTACAGGGGACCACCGTTTGACAGTACTCAAGCTCATCACATAACATATAACATTGAACATACAATAACATTCCCATATAATCATCATTCGTTCAATATAGCATTTTCATAAAAGAAAGCCATTTTAATTAATCATGTTTTTCACCCCGTAAGTAAAACACATAAAAGAGTTTGAAAGGGGGCTATGACTCACTTGATTTGAGAGTGATAAGGGCTGATCAAATACGAGTCCTTCGCCTAGATTTGTTGCTCCTCAAGCAAGCCTAAACCATAATATATATATTCACGACGTAAGTTCGCGTGACATGAACTAGTAAGCTAGATCATGAGATGTATACTAGTAGACTTGCCCATCTTTGGTTGTTATTAGATTATGGAGTTCAAGTGCATTATATTGCTCACCATGTTTGGTTAGAGGATATTTGGTGGAGAAAGTCATTTTCTCATTATACGTATTTATACGTTGTTGGAATTTCGGTAACTTGGCTTTGATTGAAATGGTTTCCATTGTATGCTTTGCTTAATCATATCATTTGATATTAGTAACTTTATAATATTGGTATTTAGGATTATTTTCTGATTTATAATCATTTATTTAATT
>CM067172.1:119607332-119612332 GCA_034093135.1 Erigeron breviscapus | reverse complement strand
AAGTTTAAGATATTCTTTGATGTCTATTTTTTGAAAGGTGATTTTGCCTAAAACTTCGTGTCGTGATTCGACAGCGGGAGATCTAACATACGTTATCTTGGTACCGGGTCTATGTTAGAGAGATTCCTCGAAGTAGAAATGTCTATTTCAAATACTCGATGGGGGAAAATCCCATACTAATCCGCCGAAGGCACGACAATTAATAGGGGTAAAGTCTGCCCCCTTAGACTTGAACCTGGGTATACCTAAGTCAAGCCCTCATAAAGAGATTTTCTATGTCCTCCTCAAGATTTGAAGACAATACCTCTTGAATGGAGAAATGATCTTTCAACCATTGAGCACCATTGAGCCAAGACCTCTTTGATGTCTATTGATCTTCTTATTTAATGGGTATGCACCTCTTTTTCTTAGGTTATATATTCTTTTAAGGATTTAGGTTAATTAAGCCTCTGAATCTTCTTATTCACCACTTTAGGAAGAGTTATAAGGTGTTCAAGTACATATATACCCTATATTATAAATAAATCTTCCCTTGTTCTTGTTATTTAACTTCATTATAAAACCCAATTTTTTTCCATATAAACATATCAAAATCAGTAAAACCAATTAACCAAATATCATAAATATATTAAATTGAAAATTTTGGGACAGAAATGATATATACCCCGGACAGCCACAAAATAATCACAACCAATCGATCCTTGGACTAGAAACATTACTCGCAAACAAAGACTAAACAACCAGAAACACAAATGAACAAAAATAAAACCAACTTCCAAATGGTCATGGACGACTAAGTGCCGTGCCGTTACGATCAATACATAAAAATCATTAACACTCATTTTTTTTCTTTAAAAATACATAAAGCATGCTCATTGCACCTCAAACATGTGCAAGTCTATGTCATTTTAGATGGGAGAAATAACCAAACTTCGATTATATTTGATAAAAACTTTGCTGTTCATAAAAAAAATAAAATAATAAACTTTTATAGAAGCTTTGAGCAGTTAAAGTCCAAATTATTGCTTGCCACTCTGTTTTTCTATAGTAGCTAAGTCCCTAAATTGACGCAATGTTACATTGGAGAATTGGACCATGCACCACCTATGTATTATATTGTTCCAAAGAGCATTGACTTTTTGACATGGTTTAAAGAAGGTTCAATAATTTCAGTTCGATACTCTGCTTACAAACCGGGCAAAGAGTGACATACAAATCCACACTTATATGATGAATCAATATTCATGAGTAGGGTTTGGAGATATGGGAGAGATAAACATTTGGGCTTGCCTTGTTTTGGTTGAAGCAAGTCTTGCCGAAAATGGTACTTAGTACCTACCTACAAGTCATAATCAAAAACTATAATCAATAGTTAAAATATATATTGTATTAGAACTTCCTAGTTTATTCAAAAACACCCACCAAACAAATTTTTAAATTTACTATTTTTAGAAGATAGACATCATGTTAGATATAAAATTGTGGTGTTTAATTGTAAACTTTAATATTGGAAGGAGTATTAGTGATAACGAGAGATAGTGCCCGCGCGTTGCGGTGGTGAGATGGTGGAGTGATAGGTCAAGTCATAGAGTATGATAGCCAAATGTCTTAGCCGTACGGGCTCCGCCCTCGAATTTAAAAATTCGTCGAAAGTATATCGAATGACATCTCTAATGAAATAGCATGAAATTTTAAGAACACCCATACAATTTTTATAATTTATCGATATACGGTTTTTGAGATAAAAGATTTTGAATGAATTAGAGGAATAAAATGATTTATGGAGGAGAGAGAAAAAATGAGTGGTTGAGATTTGAGGAGAGAGAGAGAAATGAATGGTTGAGATTTAAGGGTATTATAGGTATATTATGTAGAGATGTTTATATTAGTGAATAAAAAAGAAGGGTAATTTAGGTAGTTCAATTACTTAATTGAGATTTGAAAAAAAGGCTTCTTGCTTTATAAGGTAATATAGATAGGTTATTAGTGATAATAGGTTAATATGTATAAATACCCCTTCCCATTCCATTTGTAACTTAAACACTTTCATATAATAAAATCTATCCTTTACTAATACCATCTTTCTCTCAACACACACAACACACACACAAACACACACTAGATCTAGATTCACCATATATCATCATTTAAGCTCAATTTCATTATTACACATCATAATTAACAAAACATTATCATAAGTTTTTGTACTTATTTTAAATCAGTTCAAGATTGCAGTAGAGCAGTAGACACCTAGTCTACATACTATTTACTCCTAGCTACGTGGCCTTTTTTTTTTGAGAGGGCTATAGGAAAAATCGACATCTTCTTATATAATCGGTAGATACTTCTTCAGTGTACCTTTTGCCCTAGTTGAATAAATTTGACTTCAAAAATAATATATTACAAATTTTATTAAACTTTTTATCTTACAGAAACGCTTACTCCATTTGCCCTCAAAACACAAGGACAACCTATTTGATCGAAGTTGAAAGAAAATGTAACAATTCATCCAAACATTGGTCTTGAATATCTCTGTTACCAAACAAAGACATCATTTCTTTAGCTTTGTCTCTATACATTTTACCCTCTTGTTTGACCATCACAAGACTCAGTGAGTCAGCCAAGGACTCAGGCTCAAATGACCCATCCACTTCTCTAGGAACCATACATGCCAACTTTTTCTCCACCAAATAACTTGCATTCAAATCTTGTTCAACCGAGAATGGCAACAGAACAAGTGGTTTACCAAGTTGAAAACCTTGAATAACCGAACTCATTCCCGAGTGAATCAACAACCCACCCACCGAGTCATGACTCAGTATCTTGAATTGTGGTGCCCATTCCCTACACACCACACCACGTCCACATGTTCTCTCCTCAAACCCAATTGGCAACTTAATAACCTCTTCATCTGATGCCCCACGTTGATCAATTAACACCCAATAAAAAGGTAAGCCACTAAGCTCTAACCCTAAAGCCAGCTGTGTTAGTTCGTATTGACTTGGTTTCGTTTCGGTACCAAAACCGATATAAACAACCGACCCTTTTTCATGCTTGTCTAGCCACTGTTTAGTTACTAGCCAAGATGAATCATTATTATTATTAATATCGTCATCTTTTGTATCTGATGTTGAGGGTAAAAACCCAATTGGAATAACGGGTTTTTTGTAAAGTCGTTTCACCAGGTTTAGCCAGTCCGGTTCGAACTCAAAACTAGACCTGACAAGAACCACGTCACACCCATCAATTGTGGCTCCTAATCGATAAACATCGCTCATGTTTTCTTCGTCACTATTGTAGTGTCCCCAACGGGTCAACTGATATAGACTTGGTCGAACCTGAGTTTCAAAAGAAACCCACTTAGGTCGTTTAATAATAGTATTATCGTTATCATCAGGATCTCCATGCATCAACACATTTGGTGGTCCAACAAAACCAAGCATTACAGCAGGAAAAACACTAAAATAAGCTGTACGGATGCCGAGTTCTGAGGCTAGTGAACCCAACCAATACGTTACGAAATCGTAGATGATCCAATCTGGGGATGAGCTCTTGAGGAAATCTTGGATGGGTTTTTGGAGGCCATCATTGGCGATTTTGAGGTACTTAACCTTATTGAAAGGTAAATCCTTGGTGGATTCAGCGTTTTCTGGAAGGTTTTTGACTTTAGGAAGATCGATTTTTATGAAATTGATGAAAGGAGTTAAAGTTTTTGGGATTGGTGGGAGACGATGGATGTTTTTAGGGGTTGAAATGAAGGAAATCTTGTGTCCTTTGGTGGCCATAAGCTTTGCGAGTTCAAGATATGGAATAAGGGGGCCGAATGCAAGCCATGGCAGCATTGCTGTCACACCCCCGTTGTAGCGGAATTACAGGGTTAACAAAGAATTGCATACTAATCAGAAGGTTAATAGAGATTACATCCATTTATACCAATACAAGTCAATACAAGTACAATCGTTCAAAGTGTGGACCCCAAAATACGGATACAAGTCATCCTCATTTGGAACTGGGCCCACAGAATACAAGTTCAATAAATTGGACAGTCAAATACAATTAAAGCCAAAAGCATGAGAGTCCTCAATGTCTGATGCTAATTGTACATCCAAAGTCAAAAGATTGGCCCTATTATGCCAAAGACGATTCCAAGGCTTACAGATGATCACCTGAAAAGCATGAAATTTGAGAGGATCAACTATCGAAATAGTTGGTGAGTTTACAGTGTGTTTGACTAAAAGATCAATCGTCGTTTGTTGTAGTTATTTAATACAGGACGGTCCAGACCGAAGTCTAACCTAAATAATATGACAAGACGGTTCAGACCGAAGTCTAACCTGAATAATTATGACAAGACGGTTCAGACCGAAGTCTAACCTGAATAATTATGACAAGACGGTTCAGACCGAAGTCTAACCTGAATAATTATGACAAGACGGTTCAGACCGAAGTCTAACCTAAATATATAGACAAGACGGTTCAGACCGAAGTCTAACCTCAATATAAAGACAAGACGGTTCAGACCGAAGTCTAACCTCAATATAAAGACAAGACGGTTCAGACCGAAGTCTAACCTAAATATATAGACAAGACGGTTCAGACCGAAGTCTAACCTCAATATAAAGACAAGACGGTTCAGACCGAAGTCTAACCTAAATATATAGACAAGACGGTTCAGACCGAAGTCTAACCTGAATAATTATGACAAGACGGTTCAGACCGAAGTCTAACCTCAATATAAAGACAAGACGGTTCAGACCGAAGTCTAACCTCAATATAAAGACAAGACGGTTCAGACCGAAGTCTAACCTAATATTATGACAAGACGGTTCAGACCGAAGTCTAACCTAAATAATATGACAAGACGGTTCAGACCGAAGTCTAACCTAAATATATAGACAAGACGGTTCAGACCGAAGTCTAACCTAAATAATATGACAAGACGGTTCAGACCGAAGTCTAACCTCAATATAAGACAAGACGGTTCAGACCGAAGTCTAACC
>CM067172.1:119579832-119602332 GCA_034093135.1 Erigeron breviscapus | reverse complement strand
TGTGTGTGTGTGTGTGTGTGTGTGTGTGTGTGTGTGTGTGTGTGTGTGTGTCTGTGTGTGTGTGTGTGTGTGTGTGTGTGTGTGTGTGTGTGTGTGTGTGTGTGTTGATGGTCCGATATAACGAGGACTAAGTTTCCCTCGTACGCCAAAACGTGCAGTGCCTTTCCAAGGTGACACTTTCAACATGACTTTGTCTCCCACTTGAAACTCAAGTGGTTTCCGTCTACGGTCGGCATAGCTCTTTTGACGATCTTGAGCCGCCTTCAGCCGTGCCCTAATTTCGACAATTTGATCAGTAGTCTTCTGAACTAGTCCATATTTAAATAAACGACGTTCTCCAGCATCAAGCCAACAGACAGGAGATCTACACTTTCGTCCATATAAAGCCTCATAAGGCGCGCATTTGATGCTAGTGTGATAGCTGTTGTTATATGAAAATTCAGCTAACGGCAAAAAGGTATCCCAACTACCTTTGAAATCAATGACACATGCCCGAAGCATGTCCTCTAAAGTCTGGATGGTACGTTCACTTTGTCCGTCAGTCTGTGGATGGTAAGCCGTACTCAGATGCAATTGAGTGCCTAGGGCGTCTTGAAAATATCACCATGATTGTGAAGTGAAACGACCATCACGGTCAGAGATAATAGACAAAGGAACGCCATGAAGAGATACAATCCTTTCAATGTATATTTGAGACAATTTCCTTATCTTCCAGTTCTCCCGAATTGGAATGAAATGAGCAGACTTCGTCAATCGATCGACAATGACCCAAATAGTATCATATCCTTTCAGGGTTCGAGGTAACTTCGTAATGAAGTCCATAGTAATCTGTTCCCATTTCCAGTCAGGAATTTGGGGTTGCTGGAGCAGCCCAGAAGGCTTTTGGTGCTCCGCCTTGACCATTGAACAATTTAGACACTTCGAGACATAAGTGGCGATATCTCTTTTCATACCAGGCCACCAATAAAAGTCTTTCAGTCCATGGTACATTTTGTCAGCGCCAGGATGGATTGAATACCTAGATCGATGACTTTCGTTCATTAAAAGTTCTCTAAGTCCATTATATTTGGGAATCCACACTCTGCCCTTAACATGTCGGATTCCATCGCCATCCAATTCAAACAACCGTTCAGCATTCCACAATGCTTCCTTCTCGATTCGCCCTAGCCGTAGGGCTTCGTTTTGATCGTCTAAAACTCTATCCCTTAATGACGAGCCAAGATAAGAACTTGCTCTTGTTATGACAGATAGTGAAATTCTATCTTTTCGACTTAGCGCGTCAGCAACAACGTTGGCTTTACCGGGATGATATTTGAGTTCACAGTCGTAGTCGCTGAGTAATTCTACCCATCGTCGTTGTCGCATATTCAGCATTTTCTGATCGAAGATATGCTGAAGGCTTTTGTGATCCGTGAATACCGTACACTTGGTACCATACAGATAATGTCTCCAAATTTTTAATGCAAAGACAACCGCTCCGAGTTCTAGATCGTGGGTTGTATAGTTCTTTTCGTGGATTTTGAGCTGTCTAGAAGCGTAAGCAATGACCTTACCTTCCTGCATAAGTACACATCCCATGCCCTGATGTGAGGCGTCACAGTATACCACGAAATTTTCAATGCCATTCGGTAGCGCTAGGATAGGAGCATTACACAGCCTGTCCTTTAACGTCTGAAATGCCTTTTCTTGGGCATCCTGCCAAATAAACTCCTTAGTCTTCTGAGTTAATAAAGTCAGAGGTTGAGCAACCTTAGAGAAATTCTCAATGAATCGCCTGTAATAGCCAGCCAGTCCAAGAAATTGACGAATTTCTGTCGGAGTCTTAGGGGCTTCCCACTTCTTTATTGCTTCAATCTTAGATGGATCTACGTGGATCCCATTCCCGTTCACTACATGACCCAAGAAGTGTACTTCCCTAATCCAGAATTCACATTTTGAGAATTTCGCGTACAACTTCTGATCCTTGAGCATTTGCAGAATGGTTCTCAGATGACCTTCATGTTCGTCTTTATTCCTTGAGTATATCAGTATGTCGTCAATGAATACAATGACAAACTTGTCCAGATACGGTCGACATACTCGATTCATTAAGTCCATAAACACAGCAGGTGCATTGGTTAAGCCAAACGGCATAACCAAAAACTCATAATGTCCGTAACGAGTTCTGAAAGCTGTTTTAGGAATGTCTGTCTCTCTGACTCTGAGTTGATGATACCCAGACCTGAGATCGATCTTGGAAAAGTGCGATGCACCTTCCAGTTGGTCAAATAAGTCGTCAATACGAGGCAAAGGGTACCTGTTCTTGACAGTCAACTTGTTCAATTCTCTATAATCTATACACATGCGCATAGAGCCGTCCTTCTTTTTGACAAATAGAATCGGAGCTCCCCACGGTGATGAACTTGGGCGAATTAGTCCTTTAGCTAACAACTCTTGAAGTTGTTCGGATAATTCTTGCATTTCTGACGGCGCAAGACGATAGGGTGCCTTGGCCACGGGTGCAGCTCCAGGGACTAAGTCAATTCCAAACTCAACTGGTCTGTGAGGTGGAAGTCCCGCCAAATCTTCAGGAAATACTTCTGGAAAATCTTTAACTACTGGGATGTCTTGAATGTCTTTACCCTTCGGCTTCCTTTCAACAACTAGTGCCAAGAAGGCAGGGTATTCTTTTTGTAAATATTTATTCGCCTTTATCGCCGATACTAAAATCAATTCCTTTCCTGACTTGTCTCCTTGCACTATTAGGGTTTCGTTATTCTGAAGGGGTATTCTAACAATCTTCTCGTAACACATTATTTCGGCTCTAACCTTAGATAACCAGTCCATACCAACAATTACATCAAAACTACTGAGTTCTATGGGAATTAGATCAATTTTAAAGGTTTCGCCAGATAGTGTCAAATTGCAATCTACTAAATGATCTCTAGCAATATACTTTTGACCGTTTGCATATTCGACAATATAAGTGTCTTTCATGGGGATTGCTACTAAGTTAAACCGAGAATAGAATTCTAAGGATATAAAGCTTTTATCAGCTCCGGAGTCGAATAACACAAAAACATAATGATTATTGAGTATGAATGTACCTATCACGACGTTGGGATCACGTCGTGCATCAGCAGCATCCAAAGCAAAAACTCGGCCTCTACCTCGTCCATCTTGATTCCTTGCTTGGTTATTCCCCGCATGGTTCCTTACTGGAACTATTGCATTGTTGTTCGGGTTCAGATTAAGTCTTGGACATGCAGGTCGCAGATGGGTTTCGCTCCCACATTCGTAGCATTTAGCTAGTGCCTTGCCCTTACAAAACTTTTCCAGATGTCCCGCCCTTTTACAACGGCGACAAGTAGGACAATTTCCTCTGTGATGGAGATTACACCTATTACACCTAGGATCTGTGCCGGTGTACCCCGTGACGTCCTGAGTAACTACCGCAAAGTTTCTGGCAGTCTTAAACCTCTTGCCATTTCCACCGCCACCATATCCACTACCAGAGGCATGATCACTCCTTCTCTTGACCACTTCTGTTCCAACAGAAGAACCAGTGGTTCTTTTCAAGTCTATCACCATCCGGTTGGTTGCACTAACTGCCGCTTGAAGAGTCATAGGATTAAAAGCGGCTACCAATCTTCGGACATCAGGTGACAAGCCATAACAGTATCTCTCGATCAATTTCTCCTCCGTATCTACCATACGAGGAACTAGTCTTGTCAGCTCATGAAAACGAGTAGTGTATTTCTCGTTGTCTAGCCCGACCATATTATGATTCCAAAATTCGCCTTCCATTTTCTGTACTTCCTCCCTAGGACAGTATTTTTCCATCAACATACTTTTAAAATCAAACCAAGGTATCCTATTAGCTTGGTCTCGACCTCGGTCCTAACCTGCTCGTTCCACCATGATAGAGCGTGCTTTTGAAGTTGAGTGGAAGCATATTCCACTTTGTGCTCTTTGGCACAACGACTAATATGAAGCACCGCCTCTATGCTTTCTAGCCAGTTGATTAGACCTACCGGACCCTCGGTACCATGAAATTCCTTTGGTTTACAATAGGTAAAGGTCTTGTAGTCACCCACTCGAAGTTGAGCTCGAGGAACAACTTGCTCAGCAGTAGGTTCAACATTGTTACTATTATCAGTATGATGATTATTATTTGCGTTCATGCTTGCCGTGATCTGAGCAACTAAAGTAGGCATGGCGGCCAACAGTTGCTGTGTCACAAATGCTGCCATATTATTATCCCCGCCAGTATTTGGGGTAGGTCCAGGACCAGTGTTCACCTGGACTGTAGCAGTTTCTGGTTCTTGCTGGATTACAGGTTCTTCCTGTTCAGCTTCATTATTCAAAGGAGTGGATCGAGTAACTCTCTTTGGTGCAGTTTTCTTGACTTGAGCCTTTTTCTGAACTTTGCTTTTCGTCTTAGGAGCCATAAGTCTAAGATATGAACAAAAATGTCATTTAGAGATTTCCTTGATAGGTTAAATAGAAAGTAGCTTTGCAAGACAGATGACAGTACAATGCAAGTCACAAATTGCTGACTTGTATGAACTCATGTACTAGACAAGACAAGAAAAATATGAAAAATCATATTTCTAGAGCTAAGAATAAGCAGTTGACATAGTCTGAACAAGTAAGTAAGCCAAAAGACAATCGTATTTCATTGATGTTCAAAATTTTACATAGTCTGGTATGTACAGTCCAAAAACATGTGGGAAACTTCATCCACAACGATAGACTACTTAGTCGGAGCAATACGATTTATAGACACGTGGGAAATACATCCACCAAAAGATTACAACTCAAAGTACAGAAGTACGAGTTGTTATAAGTTCTAGGCTTACAATACAGGAAGACTTATTACAAAATTACATCTTGCAAATAACAACGACCAGCAAAAGCCACCACTAAAACCACCACAACCGACAGTATCCAGATCAACCTCCCAATAGTTTCCTTCCCCTCTCTAGCAACAGACATAGCCTCAGCCGCCTGTTGATAAGCTCCAGTCAATGCCTGAGCTTGATTCTCTATTTTCTCCCTTGTACAGATGAGGGAATTGTTCATTCTTGACAATTGTCGGCGATAATATTCCGACCTATCAGCTGCAGATGCAACTGGCATAACAGCACTTGGGTTGTAGACAGGCACTCTGGAGGGACCCGCCGCATATGGATCTCCCTGAAAGAATGAAAGACCAAATCCACTGTTGCCCTGAACTGGTGCAGAAGGACCAGGAGCATAGGGGTCTCTAGGAGCATAAGGCAAATGAGCTCCCTCGGTAGTCCTCCTCTGATATGGAGATACCGGTGTTACAGATGATTGAACATGGATAGACACATGTTCGCCTCCAGACTCACTGGAAGATGAAATAAGATTGATAGGGCGTGATTCATTGCCCGATTCCTCCATTGGTTCCTCTTCATAAGAGTCAGGAACATAAGGAATGGAGTTTGCCAAGACAGGAACTGGAGGTGTACAAGGTACAACAGCATTTGAGCTAACTCCATCCGACATGACTAGTCTGAAAAGATAGTCAAAGAATCCATATAAGTCAAATGGATAAGGCAGTACGTCTCAAATGGATGATACAGTACGCAAATTGAGTTTTAAAGAAATCTTTGTCTAGATTACACACATTTGGTTTGGGTTTCTATTACCAACATATTTGAAATGCTTATATATAGGGTCACCCGCAGCCTTCCCACCACATTTTAAATATGATGTTAATATAATCCAAACTATCACGTATATAAACCTTATGCACACACATACGATTTGAGTTTCTATTCCTAACATACCTTCAATGTTTATATATAGGGTCACCCGCAGCCTTCCCACCACATCTACAGTATGTTGTGAATATAGCTCAAACCATAACGTATATACAAAATCTAAGATATTTATTTCGAGCCTTATATTATTTTACATAATCGGGACGTAGTTGATCAAGTTAGGTCTAATTATAGACAAATAATATAACTCCTGAAATAAGTATCCTAAACCTAAATAGACTTAGATTCCCTTTTTGAAACGAAATGGCTATAGATTGAGTTTTTCCAGCGGAAAAACTCGGTATTAACTATAACCTTGTCTCTGATACCAATTTTTGTCACACCCCGTTGTAGCGGAATTACAGGGTTAACAAAGAATTGCATACTAATCAGAAGGTTAATAGAGATTACATCCATTTATACCAATACAAGTCAATACAAGTACAATCGTTCAAAGTGTGGACCCCAAAATACGGATACAAGTCATCCTCATTTGGAACTGGGCCCACAGAATACAAGTTCAATAAATTGGACAGTCAAATACAATTAAAGCCAAAAGCATGAGAGTCCTCAATGTCTGATGCTAATTGTACGTCCAAAGTCAAAAGATTGGCCCTATTATGCCAAAGACGATTCCAAGGCTTACAGATGATCACCTGAAAAGCATGAAATTTGAGAGGATCAACTATCGAAATAGTTGGTGAGTTTACAGTGTGTTTGACTAAAAGATCAATCGTCGTTTGTTGTAGTTATTTAATACAGGACGGTCCAGACCGAAGTCTAACCTAAATAATATGACAAGACGGTTCAGACCGAAGTCTAACCTCAATATAAAGACAAGACGGTTCAGACCGAAGTCTAACCTAAATATATAGACAAGACGGTTCAGACCGAAGTCTAACCTCAATATAAAGACAAGACGGTTCAGACCGAAGTCTAACCTAAATAATATGACAAGACGGTTCAGACCGAAGTCTAACCTGAATAATTATGACAAGACGGTTCAGACCGAAGTCTAACCTAAATATATAGACAAGACGGTTCAGACCGAAGTCTAACCTAAATAATATGACAAGACGGTTCAGACCGAAGTCTAACCTCAATATAAAGACAAGACGGTTCAGACCGAAGTCTAACCTAAATATATAGACAAGACGGTTCAGACCGAAGTCTAACCTCAATATAAAGACAAGACGGTTCAGACCGAAGTCTAACCTCAATATAAAGACAAGACGGTTCAGACCGAAGTCTAACCTAAATATATAGACAAGACGGTTCAGACCGAAGTCTAACCTCAATATAAAGACAAGACGGTTCAGACCGAAGTCTAACCTCAATATAAAGACAAGACGGTTCAGACCGAAGTCTAACCTCAATATAAAGACAAGACGGTTCAGACCGAAGTCTAACCTCAATATAAAGACAAGACGGTTCAGACCGAAGTCTAACCTCAATATAAAGACAAGACGGTTCAGACCGAAGTCTAACCTCAATATAAAGACAAGACGGTTCAGACCGAAGTCTAACCTCAATATAAAGACAAGACGGTTCAGACCGAAGTCTAACCTCAATATAAAGACAAGACGGTTCAGACCGAAGTCTAACCTAAATATATAGACAAGACGGTTCAGACCGAAGTCTAACCTAAATATATAGACAAGACGGTTCAGACCGAAGTCTAACCTAAATATATAGACAAGACGGTTCAGACCGAAGTCTAACCTCAATATAAAGACAAGACGGTTCAGACCGAAGTCTAACCTCAATATAAAGACAAGACGGTTCAGACCGAAGTCTAACCTCAATATAAAGACAAGACGGTTCAGACCGAAGTCTAACCTCAATATAAAGACAAGACGGTTCAGACCGAAGTCTAACCTCAATATAAAGACAAGACGGTTCAGACCGAAGTCTAACCTCAATATAAAGACAAGACGGTTCAGACCGAAGTCTAACCTCAATATAAAGACAAGACGGTTCAGACCGAAGTCTAACCTCAATATAAAGACAAGACGGTTCAGACCGAAGTCTAACCTAAATATATAGACAAGACGGTTCAGACCGAAGTCTAACCTCAATATAAAGACAAGACGGTTCAGACCGAAGTCTAACCTAAATAATATGACAAGACGGTTCAGACCGAAGTCTAACCTAAATAATATGACAAGACGGTTCAGACCGAAGTCTAACCTCAATATAAAGACAAGACGGTTCAGACCGAAGTCTAACCTAAATATATAGACAAGACGGTTCAGACCGAAGTCTAACCTCAATATAAAGACAAGACGGTTCAGACCGAAGTCTAACCTCAATATAAAGACAAGACGGTTCAGACCGAAGTCTAACCTAAATATATAGACAAGACGGTTCAGACCGAAGTCTAACCTAAATAATATGACAAGACGGTTCAGACCGAAGTCTAACCTAAATATATAGACAAGACGGTTCAGACCGAAGTCTAACCTAAATATATAGACAAGACGGTTCAGACCGAAGTCTAACCTAAATAATATGACAAGACGGTTCAGACCGAAGTCTAACCTCAATATAAAGACAAGACGGTTCAGACCGAAGTCTAACCTAAATAATACCAATGGTGAGGATCAAATCTCACGACGACAAGTATCCTACGTACCACTACTTAGCTATCCATCCTAGAATGCCTTTATCGAGAATGTGATTTAAACTTTCATTTTATCGAACTTTTATTGGTAACATTAATGACATAGTCATTATAAGGTAATCTAAGGTACCATTCGATATTCACTAAGTTCAAACGTTCAAGTTGTCAAAACTAGAAACGTCAAAATTTACAGTAGTATTTCACTGCGCCGCAGTGAGCCAGATGCCAGAACCATGCTCACTGCGCCGCAGTGAGCTAATGCCAAACCAGCTGCCACTGCGCCGCAGTGAGCATTGCCAAGCTCACTGCGCCGCAGTGAGCTAAAAATGCACAAAACCAGCCCTAGCCACTGCGCCGCAGTGGGACTAAGCCCATGCCACTGCGCCGCAGTGAGCTAAAAATGCACAAAACCAGCCCTAGCCACTGCGCCGCAGTGAGCTAATGCCACCAGCTGCCACTGCGCCGCAGTGAGCTAAAAATGCACAAAACCAGCCCTGCCACTGCGCCGCAGTGAGCTAAAAATGCACAAAACCAGCCCTAGCCACTGCGCCGCAGTGAGCTAAAATGCACAACCAGCCCTAGCCACTGCGCCGCAGTGAGCTAATGCCACCAGTGCCACTGCGCCGCAGTGAGCTAATGCCACCAGCTGCCACTGCGCCGCAGTGAGCTAAATGCACAAAACCAGCCCTGCCACTGCGCCGCAGTGAGCTAAAAATGCACAAAACCAGCCCTGCCACTGCGCCGCAGTGAGCTAAAAATGCACAAAACCAGCCCTAGCCACTGCGCCGCAGTGAGCTAATGCCCCAGTGCCACTGCGCCGCAGTGAGCTAATGCACAACCAGCCCTGCCACTGCGCCGCAGTGAGCTAATGCACAAAACCAGCCCTGCCACTGCGCCGCAGTGAGCTAAAATGCACAAAACCAGCTGCCACTGCGCCGCAGTGAGCTAAAAATGCACAAACCAGCCCTGCCACTGCGCCGCAGTGAGCTAAATGCACAAACCAGCCCTGCCACTGCGCCGCAGTGAGCTAATGCCACCAGCTGCCACTGCGCCGCAGTGAGCTAAATGCACAAAACCAGCCCTGCCACTGCGCCGCAGTGAGCTAAAAATGCACAAAACCAGCCCTAGCCACTGCGCCGCAGTGACTAAGCCCAGTGCCACTGCGCCGCAGTGAGCTAATGCACAAACCAGCCCTGCCACTGCGCCGCAGTGAGCTAATGCCACCAGCCTGCCACTGCGCCGCAGTGAGCTAAATGCACAAAACCAGCCCTGCCACTGCGCCGCAGTGAGCTAAATGCACAAAACCAGCTGCCACTGCGCCGCAGTGAGCTAAAAATGCACAAAACCAGCCCTAGCCACTGCGCCGCAGTGAGCTAATGCCCCAGCTGCCACTGCGCCGCAGTGAGCTAATGCCAACCAGCCCTGCCACTGCGCCGCAGTGAGCTAATGCACAAAACCAGCCCTGCCACTGCGCCGCAGTGAGCTAAAATGCACAAAACCAGCCCTGCCACTGCGCCGCAGTGAGCTAAATGCACAAACCAGCTGCCACTGCGCCGCAGTGAGCTAATGCACAAACCAGCCCTGCCACTGCGCCGCAGTGAGCTAATGCCACCAGCCTGCCACTGCGCCGCAGTGAGCTAAATGCACAAAACCAGCCCTGCCACTGCGCCGCAGTGAGCTAATGCCACCAGCTGCCACTGCGCCGCAGTGAGCTAAAAATGCACAAAACCAGCCCTAGCCACTGCGCCGCAGTGAGCTAATGCCCCAGCTGCCACTGCGCCGCAGTGAGCTAATGCCAACCAGCCCTGCCACTGCGCCGCAGTGAGCTAAAAATGCACAAAACCAGCCCTGCCACTGCGCCGCAGTGAGCTAAAATGCACAAAACCAGCTGCCACTGCGCCGCAGTGAGCTAAAAATGCACAAAACCAGCCCTAGCCACTGCGCCGCAGTGAGCTAATGCCCCAGCTGCCACTGCGCCGCAGTGAGCTAATGCACAACCAGCCCTGCCACTGCGCCGCAGTGAGCTAAAAATGCACAAAACCAGCCCTGCCACTGCGCCGCAGTGAGCTAAAAATGCACAAAACCAGCCCTAGCCACTGCGCCGCAGTGGCTAAATGCAGAAAAGGAGGGAAGTGTTTTGTTGTTTGTTTGTTGTATACTTCCCAGCCACAACAAATATTTCGGCCCATGTGGCCCTTTTTGGGATATTTTTAATACCCTTAATTCGGAAAAATGCTTACGATTAAATACCGTTTGACCAAAAGTTTAAAATGTAAAATAAAGGTATTTTCCCTCGTCTCATTTTTAGTCAAGACAAGCCAATAAAGTTTCGTCAAAGGGAACTTTATAAAATTAAGTCTAGACAGTCTATTTATTTTGTACAAGACATAACCTTTAAATATTTATTTAAAGTTATTTTTAAAGACTTGGCATTCGTCTAGATAGCTAATAGTCTACGTCATCAAGATACGTCTAATTTGACTAAGTCAAAAGTCCATAAGTCTAATAAGTTCCACGTCAAATGACTGTCTAATTGAGATTAGGACTAACCCGATGTTAATTAATTACGAGTTGTCACAATTGCTATGTGAAGCTTACCATCTCCATTATTCTCAGCCATATTGTAAGTTACTTATACAATCTACAATGGAGATAGCCTTAATTAATAAGCTAATATCCTCCAACTCTCTCATGAATTTATAGACAGATTGATTTTTTAAATCATACCTATCCAAACTTTAAATAACTTCAAATTGATTTCTATTATTTGGTCATTTGAGTTAAATGTATGATAATGGTCCTGATACATGGTTTGTCGACTTTTGAAGCGGCAATCTTTAATTTTAATAACATGCTGTGGCGGATTTTGACCCTTTTAGTAGAAGGGGCCGAAAATCATGTGATCAAGATATAACACTAAGAAAAATAATCAGAGGGGACCGAAAGTCACGAGAACACAAAAATAACACTAAGAAATATAAATTTTCGAACAAATTACGGATAAAACTATACTAATGATTGGAAAAACAGAGGGGGCCCGGGCCCCCTCGGGCCCCAAAAGAGATCCGCCCTTGATAACATGGTAACTGCGTAATGCGGCGGTGGTTATGACAATGACGGTGTGGTGGTGGGAGCGATTGTTGGTGGTGGAGGTGACGTCGAGTGGGGTAGATAATTGATGTAAAATGTTAATGAAGATATTTTGAAAGATAAAAGTCTGATAGTATAATTTTAATCATTAAATGTATTTCAGATAATTTCACCATATAACTTTCAACATGAGGCTTTTTTCACTAGATTTATCACTATTTATACTACAGTACTATATAAAGTTATATTAAAAATTACAGTCCCATGTTGAAAGTTTAGAACAATGAGACACATGAATTGACCAAATTACCCTTAATGGATTAATTCACCACCAATAAATTATACCATCAGTCGCTTATATTATATAATATCTCTACTACTACACCCTTTAAATCAACACCTTTACATCAACTACCTATACCATTTGACGCCACCACCACTATCACCGTCTTTCGCCGTTTTTACACCGCCACCGTATCACACGAGTATCATGCTAGTGATTCCTAAAACATATATTCCTTTCAACCATCATGTAACTCAAAATCGTCTATATATATAGTGATATATTATTGGCCAAAAGCAGGGCCGGATTTGAGGGTGTTCAACATGCGTAAACGAACAGGGCCTAGTTTTGTTTAAGGGCCCAAAAGTTCAATTATCTGTTTGCTAATATTAAATATTCATACTATAATACCCAACGATTAAAATGTGATATTGTGTTTTTGTTTGGAGTTGCTCATTGGAAAATGTATTCTATTATTCTATAAAATAAGGGAATACGTAAGTGATATCAATAACCTTTTGAATTTGCTTTGGTAATGTTTTTTGCTATCACTATTACGAGCTTAACAAATAAATGAAACAAAAAAGTTTTCCTAATACCTTTCACTTAATATAATTTCTTTTAACTAAAGGTTCTTATATTAAATGCAACATAGGGCCTCTACTAAAATCCATGAGACGGCCTGGCCAAAAGTAAAACGTCTTGAAAAGTAAAAGGTGATAGACATTATCTGTAGCATGGCCTCAAGGGAGGTTACTTGCATTTGAGAGTAACATGTAACATGGAAAAATGCTGATACCATGAAAAAATAGTATGAATTGAAGTACCGGGTTTATACTATCAGTGCTTTGAGTGTCATTTCATCTGCTGCTTTTAAATACCATGAAAAAATAGTATGAGTGGTAAGGGCTTTGTGCATGACATCTTTCTTTCCATCTTTGATTTATTTTTTTTATTTTTTCTAAATATAAATAAAATTATAACTCTTTTTTCTATTACACATAACATAAATATAAAATAAAGACATGATTATACATATAGGCCCGCACACGGGGTCTCTCAGCAAATTAAGGTAAGTAAAAGATGAGGTTATCATTTCTAGTAGACCTACACGTGGGTCTCTCAGCAAAGATGTCGGTAGATTTTTCTTTGAGTTAAATGTAAGAGCACCTCCAATGGTGTTTGAGCAAAGACTTATTTTGAGAAAAAAAGTTATTAGAATAGGTTGATGCCATTAGAGAAAAAACTTTTTTTATACAAAAGCTTGAATTCTTTAAGTGGTTGATGCCATAACTTTTTATTATAAGTTTCATTTTATCCCCTTACAACTTTCATTTATACCCCTTATTTTTCATATTTATGTTTTCTACCCTAATTAAAATGACATATTTAATCTAGTTTGTTAGATATTTACACTTAATATTAATATTTTTTAAAAACAAAACTTATAATTGAAAAAATCTCGTCAATACAAATCTAATGAGCCTAAAATCATATTTTTTTATCACTTTTAATTTTAATTGAAAAAATATATCTTAATAACTATTCTTATTTGATTAAAGAAAAAGAAAATATAAATATATATATATATATATATATATATATATATATATATATATATATATATATATATATATATATATATATATATATATATATATATATATATATATATATATATATATATATATATATATATATATATATATATATATATATATATATATATATATATATATATATATATATATATATATATATATATATATATATATATATATATATATATATATATATATATATATATATATATATATATATATATATATATATATATATATATATATATATATATATATATATATATATATATATATATATATATATATATATATATATATATATATATATATATATATATATATATATATATATATATATATATATATATATATATATATATATATATATATATATATATATATATATATGGTTTTTTGGTTCTGTTCCTCAAGTATATGAATTACCGTCAAAGGTAATCAAAATGCATCAATATATTTGTTATCAATAACTCATGAATATAATATTTTAAAAAATACGGTGCATCAGATTTCATCAAGGTTATGTTAAGGTTCTATTAAAAAACAAATCACGGTGCATCAGTTGTCATCAAAGTTAATCTAAGGTTTAACAAGAGAAATCATGGTGCATCAATTTTAATTACGGTTATGCAAAAGGTTCACAAAAGTTCAAACATTGTTGTGCATCAATGTTATGCTAAAGGTTCATAAAAGTCTAAAAGAGTTCATATTAAATATTTGTTAGTTCATCAATAAATCACAAAGTTTTGTTTGTGCATCAATAAATCTAAAAAGACATTAATGATCGTGGTGCATCACTTTTATTCTGAATCTTCTTAATTGTTAAAGTTTTATAGGTGCTCAAAAATTATTAAAATAGTTATAAAAAAAATTAATAGCTAACTAAAATAATTTGGGAACATATAATTACACACCATAACTTCTTGAATAGAAAACTTATTTAAATTGAAGGCCACGTGATAAAGAACAACTCGCTAATGAAGTGAAACTGCCCACAGTTCAAAAAATTTTGAGAAGAGAGAAATTAGGAAGTTCGTTAAAACATGAAAATGTCATACATGCCCTTAAAACTAATTAAATAAAATATTTTAATTAAATTTCTTAATCAATACTGATGACGATCTAATGGTTCATAGTGTGTCTTATTTGTTTTACATTAATTTTTGTTTTATAATAACTAACCTCTCTCTCTCTCTATATATATATATATATATATATATATATATATATATATATAATAATATAAAAATATATTTTAATCATATATAATGTAATAGATATATATATATATATATATATATATATATATATATATATATATATATATATATATATATATATATATATATATATATATATATATATATATATATATATATATATATATATATATATATATATATATATATATATATATATATATATATATATATATATATATATATATATATATATATATATATATATATATATATATATATATATATATATATATATATATATATATATATATATATATATATATATATATATATATATATATATATATATATATATATATATATATATATATATATATATATATATATATATATATATATATATATATATATATATATATATATATATATATATATATATATATATATATATATATATATATATATATATATATATATATATATATATATATATATATATATATATATATATATATATATATATATATATATATATATATATATATATATATATATATATATATATATATATATATATATATATATATATATATATATATATATATATATATATATATATATATATATATATATATATATATATATATATATATATATATATATATATATATATATATATATATATATATATATATATATATATATATATATATATATATATATATATATATATATATATATATATATATATATATATATATATATATATATATATATATATATATATATATATATATATATATATATATATATATATATATATATATATATATATATATATATATATATATATATATATATATATATATATATATATATATATATATATATATATATATATATATATATATATATATATATATATATATATATATATATATATATATATATATATATATATATATATATATATATATATATATATATATATATATATATATATATATATATATATATATATATATATATATATATATATATATATATATATATATATATATATATATATATATATATATATATATATATATATATATATATATATATATATATATATATATATATATATATATATATATATATATATATATATATATATATATATATATATATATATATATATATATATATATATATATATATATATATATATATATATATATATATATATATATATATATATATATATATATATATATATATATATATATATATATATATATATATATATATATATATATATATATATATATATATATATATATATATATATATATATATATATATATATATATATATATATATATATATATATATATATATATATATATATATATATATATATATATATATATATATATATATATATATATATATATATATATATATATATATATATATATATATATATATATATATATATATATATATATATATATATATATATATATATATATATATATATATATATATATATATATATATATATATATATATATATATATATATATATATATATATATATATATATATATATATATATATATATATATATATATATATATATATATATATATATATATATATATATATATATATATATATATATATATATATATATATATATATATATATATATATATATATATATATATATATATATATATATATATATATATATATATATATATATATATATATATATATATATATATATATATATATATATATATATATATATATATATATATATATATATATATATATATATATATATATATATATATATATATATATATATATATATATATATATATATATATATATATATATATATATATATATATATATATATATATATATATATATATATATATATATATATATATATATATATATATATATATATATATATATATATATATATATATATATATATATATATATATATATATATATATATATATATATATATATATATATATATATATATATATATATATATATATATATATATATATATATATATATATATATATATATATATATATATATATATATATATATATATATATATATATATATATATATATATATATATATATATATATATATATATATATATATATATATATATATATATATATATATATATATATATATATATATATATATATATATATATATATATATATATATATATATATATATATATATATATATATATATATATATATATATATATATATATATATATATATATATATAAATGGTTATGTCTTGCATATTATATAGTATACAACGATCGGGAAAAAATATATGGTTGAGCCCCCTCATCGTTAAATCCTGGTTTCGCCTCTGGGTTCATACATTGTTTAGAACATGATTTGACAAAGTGATTGCAACAACGCTGTGAAAGGAAGAGAAACCTATTGTTTTATATGTTTTACTTTAATACTTGTTATATTTTAATTAAAACCCACATAAGCAACTAACAATTGCTTATAATCAGGATAAAGGATACGAGGCTTCCTCAATACCTACAGTTCTTCTTTACCCCCAACAGGCATGTTTGCAAACATTTTTTTTTTCTTTTAGGAAAATCATTGCCGAGCAAAATAAAAGATAAAAGTTCAATAAACTAGCTGATGAAAGCGGCTCTATACTTGAAACCAACAACCAAATCGCCCGTGCTATGGAATCCGCCCAAGCACCTCTCCGCCTAGGGGGTGCGATGTTGGTAGCAGAATGGGCTGACATTGCCACCTAGCCCGTGCCATACCCTTTAGCCTCAGTTTCTCAATATAGGCTTTGTTGATTGTTTTCGGGGCTATAGTCTAGATTTGTTAAAATTTTTAAAGTGTTGTCCAAATTGATAAGGAAATTGATGAGGTAAATCTGTTTAGTGATGAAGGTATTGAGATTGCTCTAAGTGTGCTTTCACAACGTGGAAACCAAAAATGATGCTAGGATTTTGATATGGTTCTTTATGATTCATAATGAACCAGGGGCGGGGCGGGGTCAGTAGGGGGACTGACGGGTGCTTAGCCCCCGCCAACCGTTCATGCTTTCCATTGCAAGGCTAGCTCATAGCTGACTAGTACAAAGGTCTTTTCGAACCAAGTCACCCCCAATCTATCAATATTTCATTTCTAGCCATGGCGGTGTCCATAAAAGTAAACCATTGTAATAAAATTCTATTTTACTAACGTTTTATTAAAATGGTTATGTCTTGCATATTATATAGTATACAACGATCGGGAAAAAATATATGGTTGAGCCCCCTCATCGTTAAATCCTGGTTTCGCCTCTGGGTTCATACATTGTTTAGAACATGATTTGACAAAGTGATTGCAACAACGCTGTGAAAGGAAGTGAATTAGCTTAAGTGTATTACCGAGTCTAACTTTTTTTTCTTTAACAACACAATGTGAATTTTATTGATAGTCGGTTGAAAAGTTATAAATCAAAATAAGTAAAGTTACATAAACAAAAGTGGATTTGAATTCACTCACTTCAACAAATACACTTCTTATTATCACAGGAACTGTACTAGGTTCAACCTCTATTTATTGAGATTGCTTTATGCGTGCTTTCACAACGTGTAAACCAAAAACGATGTTAGGATTTTGATATGGTTCTTTATGGTTCATACATTGTTTTAGATCATGTTGTGACAAAGTGATTGTAACAACGTTGTGAAAGGAAGCGATTAGTTTAAGTGTATTATCAAGTCTAACTTTTTTTTTTTAACAACATAATATGACAGTTGGTTGAAAAGTTATAAATCGAAAAAAGTAAAGTTACATAAACAAAAGGGGATTCGAATTCATCTACTTTAACAAACACACCTCTTATTATCACGGAAACTGTACCATAAAAGTCCAACCTTTAGTATGATTATCACAATGAAAAAGGAAATCTAACATTATTTCAATTCAGTATTGATGTAAGCACTTAAGTCATTCACATTGATGTCTAGGTTTGAGACTTCAGGTTGGTATGGAGCGGCTTAGAAGACGGTCTCCCTCCATGCCGCCTACAAGACGCCAGCCCCCTTAGGCATCATCTTCTCTTGGCGTCCCATTGAAGACGCTTGCTTTCTTCAAATCCAAACACTACAAACAAAATGCCATTTAGTGGCATACACTTTTAATGGCATATCATTTATATCATTATATGCCACTAAATCATATGTTTTTATGGCATTTCATATGTGCCACTAATAAATCAAATGTTATAGTGGCACTTATATAGTTTATGCCACTAATAGTCAAATGTTTTAGTGGCAATTTTTTATTTTATGCCACTAATATATATACTCATTTGTGGCACAAGGTATTTTTGCCATTATATATTTTTTACTTAATTTATTTTATACAACTTCCCCACCAAAAAATTTTGATAAAAAAATTAGCGGGTCACCAAAAACTTTCGATAGAAAAAAATGAGCGGGTCACATTCCCTCCATTCTAGAATTCCCAAATCACTCCCGCTTCAAAATCCCTAAAATTTTCAATCCCCAAATTAACTCCCACCTAAAATCCCAAAATCACTTTGAAATCCTCTAAAATACTCCCAAACTTTTGAAATCCCCAAATCAATTCTACTCTTCAAACCCCCAAATCACTTCTACTCTTCTAGGGTTTTTTATTTTTAATTGTTCACTCCGACTATTCATAAATCTCAGGTAGTTGTTTATAATCTACCTTTACATGTTAATTTTCATATCCAATTGATTTACTTTATCATGACTATGGATGTATTAATTATGATATATCTATATTATCTTTTATTACTTTATATATTAATATGTTTACCCGTAGCTTTCCAATTTGAGATCTTGACATGCAATTAATGAAAAAAATGCTACTAAATGTATATATATATATTTTTCCTTATATATATATATATATATATATATATATATATATATATATATATATATAGAGTGATATATATATATATATATATATATATATATATATATATATATATATATATATATATATATATATATATATATATATATATATATATATATATATATATATATATATATATATATATATATATATATATATATATATATATATATATATATATATATATATATATATATATATATATATATATATATATATATATATATATATATATATATATATATATATATATATATATATATATATATATATATATATATATATATATATATATATATATATATATATATATATATATATATATATATATATATATATATATATATATATATATATATATATATATATATATATATATATATATATATATATATATATATATATATATATATATATATATATATATATATATATATATATATATATATATATATATATATATATATATATATTTATACATGGTTAGAAGTTGCAGAATGTTTTTAACCTTTTATATATGTTGGTTGACCCTTTTATGTGTTGATATATATTTCTCATGAAATATATATAAGTTTGGTATGAAAATGCATATTGTTCTCATTATTACAGTCAATTTGACATTGTTAGACTCGTTTAAGCTGATATGATTCTAGCTCTACTATAGTACATTGGGAAGATATGTGCTTTTTTTGTTACATTTACTAGCTGATGATGAAAATGATGAAGACTCTGCCTATTTTTAATATTAGATAGCATAAATAGTGGTAGTATTTTATGCTCAGTAAGTCTTTGTTTAGTTAGAGAATTAAAAACTATTCTATTTCTGGTTAAATAGATATGAACTTTGTGATTAGATTGCATAGTTAGTGGTAGTATTTTATGCTTGGTAAAGTATTTGTTTAGTTAGAGATTGCAAAGTATTTGAGTTCTGGTTAAATAGATATAGACTTTGTAATTTATCTTATTTAGAATTGAGGGTTACAAAGTTGTATTGCCTTTCTTTGTTAATCCCATGATGGGTGGTTAGCGGAAAAGACTATGTATCATCAATACTGAAAGTGATGATGAAGACGACCCTGCTCAAAGTCAAGAGCAACAACACATGGAAGAAGACAATTACAATGACAACCTAAATCTCCTAGAAGAAGGTCAAAATTCTGATATACAATCTCTCGAGCATGAATTGCCTACTAATGAAGAAAATTCTGATGAAGGTATGTGGTCTTAACATTTGAGGCTTTGCTTATTAGTGAAACTTTCTAGTTATAGGAGTTATTTATTTTTCTCCTTGTCGTTGCTTATTAATTGAAATTTTATGCTAGACTTGGGTTGGGATATCTAAGAATACATTATTATCAGGTCCTCAAAAGAAAGTCAGGGGTCCTACTCAAAAAGCTGAAATTTGGGAGATGGGCAAGTCTAAAAAAATAGGCGTAACATTTAACGAGTTTGGGAAACCAGTAGGGGATGAAGGTAATGAGCTCATGCAATATCTTGGAACCCTTGTGAGGATGTCTCAGCATGTAGAAATCGACTATCCCGACTGGAGAAAGGTTCCAATGAGAAAAAAAGAGGATATGTATCTGATGGTTAAGGTACTTGTTTATTAAGAAGTCTAAGGTTTTTGTTTCTTGACGAATGCATATATGTTAACATATTCAGGATATATTTGTAGGCAAAATTTGTTTTTTATCTAGTTGAAACAAATGCTATTAAGAAATGGATTATCTATAGCATGGGGAAAAAGTGGAGGACTTGGAAGGGTTCATTGAAAGCACGTGCATATGACTCAAGCCTCACCATTGATGAAATTGTGGAAAATGAAACTCAAAAAGATGGCAGGGTGAATTCTGAACAGTTTAAAACTCTAGTAACTCGTTGGTTCACTCCAGAATTTCAGGTATAAGCATTTGTAACTTGGGCGACTTTTCATTGTAATTTGTCACTTTTATAAAATTCATGTTTGAGTTTCTTTGCTGTATCACTTGTTATTTACCTGTAACAGAGGACATGTGAAGAAAGAAGAAAGAGTCGTAAAAAGTTGGAAGAGCCTCATGTAACTGGGACAAAATCATTTGCCCGTCTTGCTCATGAAGAGGTATTATTATATCTACTTTGACATTTATTGTTTTATGTTTATAGCAGCTTAAGTATTGGAATTGAAGTACAAATTATATTGTTATAGGAGATAAAGAATAATGGTGTACGCCTAACACGAGGGGAGCTATACATAAAAAGCCACACTCGTAAAAATGGAAGAATTGTGAATGATAAGGCTGCCCAAGTTGCGGTAGTGTACTTTATAAACACTTGCTTATAATTTAGTTTTGGAACAGAACACTTGCTAATATTTATATGCTTGTTGAGCTCACAACTCATTATTTGTTATGCAGGCTTCATTGGAAGCTTTTGAAAATGAGTCTACACATACATTAACTGAGAAATATGATTTTTCAAATGATGTCTACTCTAAAGTCAAAGGACCAGAGAAAAGGGGTTATATTCGGTTAGTTGGACGAATGCCAACAGTTAAGGAGAGTGTTGCTTCTTCATCTACAGAGTCACAATCTGTTGAAAATCTTAAGAGTGATTTGGCTACAACACAAAGTGAGTTGGCAACTACAAAACTTGTCGTGAGCACTTTATTGAATCTATTTCATGAACATATCCCAAACGCAAACTTGTCGGGAGTGCTTAACAATCTGAATATGCAGGTACATTACATATTATTAAATTATAATTTTTAAGGTTATTATCCCATGCTTAGTTCCTAACTTTTTCTAACATTGTGTTAGATGTCTGATACGTCTTCTGCGTTTCTGAATATTCCCTTAGCCAACCAGAGGTCGCCTGGAACTAGTGGTAATCATTTACCTGCTTGGTTGAGCAATCAATAAGTGTAGTAACATTTTATTTGTGCTTTTTATTATTTTCATTGTGTTTTT